>CM060324.1:25662771-25682771 GCA_030674155.1 Stramonita haemastoma | reverse complement strand
AGCTGTTTTTTTATATTTTTTATCCCACTTTAATGAGAAGTCAAGTGATCAGTTTGGGCATAAAAGATACTACATTACAGAAAGAATCCCTTTTGCATGTGTACACACACCCACATACACGCACACACACTTAAACTTAAAGGGAAAAAAAAGTGTAGAATGTTGCAGTACTTGTCAAGATATTGTACCATTCCTCTAAGGGCAAGTAAAGTGTTAGACTGTTCTGCTCAGTTTTGGCTTTTCATGGTACATCACTGTCATCTGTAGAGCTATAAAAATGATCACAGAATCAATGAATTATAGAGATTATACAGTCATTCCCTCATCTTGTTTATTTTCAATGGTGAAATGGCAACCACTGTAACAAAACCAAACGCCTGCTGTGCAGAATTTGAACCCAAGGACCATCAGAAAGAGACACACATCAGTGAAGAGCTGCTGCCTCAACTGGATGACTGTGTGGTAAAAATTGCCAAACAGAGAAAACGACTTCCCCGAGTCTGTGCCAATGCTGTCACTGATTTCTCCAATCACCAAGCTGCTTACATGGTAAGAACAGGGGGGATCTGTGGTGTAGTGGTAACACACCACATTTGAAAAGCAAGAGGCTTCAGGTTTTATTCCTGTCTGAAGGTGGCATGTCCCCCATCCATTAGATTGTGAGTAAGGCCTGGCTGCTAGTCTTGCATGAGGTATTGTTCTTGTGATGATGATGTTGTGCATTCCCAGTCACCCGGCCTGTGCACTCTGACACTTTGACACACTCATCCCATCTAGGGATCACTGTGAGATTGTAAACTTGTACACTCTGGATAAGAAGTTTACAAGCATGACTTTTTTCCAAGTACCTCACTATAGGCAGACATACTACAACTTTAGAGGATGGATGTTATGATAGATTTTTGAAGTGTGATGTGTAACATACATGTAACATTTGTATAAGAACCCTTGACTATAAAAGAATCATTCCTTGCAAAACTCAGTGGAAAGGAGCCAGTGGAAAGTGGATAAGCAAGCCTGCTATTTGCAAACAGAAAAATTAGAATAAAGATGTGGGTGGTGCTTCACTATACTGTAGTGATGAAGTGTTGTTCCCAGGGAGAGCAGCTATGATTTTATGTACAGACAACTGCCATGCTTGTTGGTGGTATACAATACAATCTGGTTTAGTAATCAGACTGATCTTTGTAATTTGTGACTTTCTCCTACAAATTTTGGAGGTAATCTCTGTGTAAAGCTCATGTTGTGTTTACTTCTATGGTAAGAATGTCAAGTTATGCATTATGATTCTTGCTTTACAAATTACAGCTGAAAAAAAAAAAAAAAGGACAAAGGTACTCTAGCTTCTATGACCAAAACTGGAGGATAGAGAAAGAATTGCATAGTTTAAAACAAATAAAGAGTGTGCGAACTGGAGCTGTATTTTCTCAGTATGTGTGGGCATGTGCATGTTGACATGCATTAACTCATCCTGTCCTGTGTTCTTTGGTGTGCATGTTCAGTCCAAAGTGAAACCTGCAGCAAAGTGCGTTGATCTAGACAGCTCCCTAAGCTCCGTCAAAGATGTCACAGGTTTCATCAGCTGCCAACGCCTCTGCCAGCCCTGTACCAACCTTGCTCACCTGACAAAGGTAAGATGGCCAAATGAAAATTGTTTTGGACATGGTCAAATGCTAATTGACGTTATTTTTGTTTGCACTATGTGCGTTTATCTTTTTTGTTGGGCATTTTGCTTTAAGTTGAATCAGAATGACTGCTGGTTTTGTTGTGAGTCAGTGGTTTTATTATTATCAGGAAAACTGGGGGTTTTGGGAATAAAATTTGTGATTTAGAAGCAAGATGTGCTACAGAGAAAAAAAGTTTGAGTGTGTGTATTCAGTATCAAACTGATAAATACACCAGTTGACCGAGATGGACATGACAGTATGTATAGCTTGTTTGTCTTCAGCACATGTGTACTGTGGTATTCTCCTGCCAAAATTTCTCCAAAAGTTGTGTTTGAACCCTATACGTATGTTTGAACTATTTGGTGCAAGAACGTCGTAAACTATTTGGTGCAAGAACATCCTCCAGATAAGAGTGACATCGTGAGAAATGCTCAGCTGCATGTATTCACTTGTAAACTATTTGGTGCAAGAACATCTTGGGAAAAAACGTGACATTTTGAAAAATCCTTCAGTGTTTCATCAAAAGTTTTGTAAGAGCTGTAGACTTAGGACTGTGACATGGTGTGGTATGACATTGTTGTTTTCACATTGAACTTTAAAGGCAGTTTCTGATTTTTAACATAGTCACCTATCAATCCTACATTCTTTTGGTAAGAGACCTTACAAATTTCCATAGATGATTGCAACTTACCATCGTTGACTACAAATTTCCATAAATGATTACAAGTGTGTTTTGACTCGGATTACTGATTTCCAAACAAGTTTCCATTATATGTGATTGCAAATTTCCATAGATGACTACAAATTGTCATACAAAATTTGATACACGTTTCTATAGATGAATATCTCATGACATGCTCCATCTCTGGTTCCAGACGGCCACCAAAGACCAGCAGCGAGCAGGACATTTGCTGAAGGCGGTGGAGATTGAAATCTCCAACAGGAACAACCAGACAGCCTGCATAGTGCAGGGACACTCCCCAGAGGAGGAGGAGGGTGGGGACCACAGTCCTGTGTGTGGACAGTGTCTGAAGAAGAGAAAACTGGACTATAACCTTTTTGAAGTTGACCCTGACAACTCCAAGCTCGCACGACTGGGTGACATGCTGGCCAAAGACTTTGCTGTGGAACCTCTTAGCATTTGAAAGGGTTTAGGGATTTGTGGCCATGCAGAGACTGTTATGCAAGACACAGAAAACTTATGTTTTGTATGATTTTGGTTTAGGTGGACTTATATCTTGGAAAAAAAACAAACACTTTTGCGTCAAGTGCGTGTGCATGCATACCTACAGTTATGCGTACTTGTCTGATAAACATGCTGATCTGAAGGTGCTCAGATTTCTCCTGCTGTCTGCAGTGTCTTCAGTGTCATAAAAAAAAGGAAAAACAAGGTGGGGATTTAGATTATGATAAATTGGTTATGATACTTTTAAATCCTGTTTTATGAGACACACACACTGTTGTACTGTTGAAGAGAAAAATAATGTTCCTGTAATTGAAGGATCTTTTAAAGCATTATCAGCTTTTCTTTCATTTCGTTCCCATAGTTGTCTGATTGCTAGAATCTTTAGAGTTAGAACATAGTAGATACCAGGCAAACAGTGACACACCTGAATTCTGTCAGTTTGGGAGCATTCTCCCAAAACCTCTGGGAACCTGAATTCACCCTGAACTGGTGGCGTGTAATGTAAGAACCAACTGCAAGAGGCTTTTTTCAGTTCTGAGGTGTAGAAAGGGGAACTTGTAGTGGGAGGATAAATACTTGGGAATATCAGTTTGAATTGTGGATTCTTGGAAAGGAATTCAGGAGTTTGATCATTGTCGGTCATTTTTCAGATTGTTTGGTCTTCGGCTGGTTTGCATTATAAATATAAGTTAGCGTTTAATACACTGTCAGGGTAATGGGAAGATTGGATCCATACAGTTGAACAACATCCATAACATAGATCTAAGATGGGATTTTGAGTGTTGCTCAAGTTACCTGACCATGGCTGTGTCTGTATCTCTTGAGCCTCATGAATACCAGGATGGATCAGGATAGAGATCACACCTAACAGCCCTGTCACCTAACAGCCCTGTCATGTTGTTTCCATCTGAATCTCTGCTATCATCGTTAGCAATGTCATTCTCAATTTCATTCCTTTCTCACTGACTTACGGTTTGGTTTCTTCTCCACTTCAGTGCCTGTGGGGATGGCATCCAAGTCTTGGGAGTGTTCAGATTCATAAGGGACCACTGTAAGAGGGACTTGGTTTATTCTAATGTGGGCTTTATGATTGTTGTTGGCATTTTACTTGATGTGACTGAGCTACTGCTATCAGAAGGGGGGCTTAGTAATAAAGACATGCTCTCTTTTTGAACTCCAGCCGTCTCCTACCCAGAGTGAGTGTGCTGTGGGCTCATTGGGAAGACTTTGACCAGTCAAGCTTTATCCACTTCATAGATGCAATTTTGAGAGTGTTGCTCAAATTACCTAACCACCACATGTCTGTATCTCTTGGACCCAGTTGATGCGGGGATATATTGTGATAGGAAGTGTAGAGTACAACCCTGTCAAGTAGTCTCACAGCACATGCACTTCCATTGCGGCATCATTACATCATCCTCATCATCATTAATCATCATGCATTTTTTAAAAAAAAGTATCTGATTCAGCAGCCCTGGTGGCTCTGGTCTCATTTTGACCTCGGTTTTGGTTCCTCCATACACTTCTGTGCCTGTGGTGAGTTTGTGTCAAATCTTGGGGTTGGAGGTTCATGGGGGACGGTCATTGGAGGGACGTTATGGTAGTTACCCTTTGGATTGGTAACTCACTCAGCTTGGCTCCACATCTAATACTGTTGTCAGTGGGGGGGGCTTTGTTATTGTAACTGGTGTCCTGCATATATTAGCTCAGAACAGACACCCCTGAACACCACCAAAGAGACCCAGCAGCAGTGCAGGGCCCCTCTGGCTGGTGGCTCTGGGGCACCTGACATGGGCTCCCTGTGGACTTCTGACCCTGAGGATGTGACATAACGAATCTGGGTATGTCTGGGGTGGAGAGATTGAAACGAGTGTCATGGGAACAGCAGGACACTAACATCACAGACAATGAGGCGACCACAAAAAAAAAAAAGATCATGCTTTGCCATTTGTTGTATGAGAACAGGCATCACTTATCATGGCACCAAAGGCATTTACCAGCAGTGGGCAGATAACAAACGGAGGTCACACAGGCTTTGGAAATGGTCTTATCTGTAATGGTCCATCAAGAAATGTTATTAGTATAGTATTCAGACCTGTGCACCTTCCGTATTTTTCCGTATTTGTTCCGGAAAAAGTTGGAAAATACGGAAATACGATTTTATTAATCAAAATCCGATTTTTGTCAACGAAAAATCCGCAAATCGAAAACGTCTTCTATCGTTCAGCGATGCCGTTTATCTCGCGTTACGTCGTCTGCTAAGCCCTATCGACTATCGTTCAGTTACTTATCTCCCCTGACGACTCATGCGCACAACAGTATCTTCAAAACAAAATGGCGGAAAGTGTAAACTTTCTCGGAGAAACAGACCAAACTGATACACTTATAAGCAAAGAAAGACGCGGAGTGAATGCAAAATGACGCTAACAGGCCAGGATGGGGCTAAAAGAGGTACAGTTGCGGATATAGATGCATAAGCAGCAAAATTGGCTGTTCGTTTTGCCGAGTAAGGTTTGAAACCTGCGCTACGTCTCTCGCATCACATCAGGCTACTCGCTAGTGAAAGTTGAACTTTCATTCGCAAGTGGTGTCGAAAATTGGAAAATGGAATGCAGTCGGAACATAGCAAACCACGGCTCTTCATTTATAGAAGCGCTGATTTCTTGGAAAATCATGAAACATTAAATTTCTCGCATCTTCGAAAAATCAGTTGATCGTTAAAACGGCAAAGTGACTTGTTCTGAAGTTACATGAAAACTCGCTCTGAAGTTATATTGTACCGAACACGGCTTCCGCTCGACAGCAGCAGAGCACACACATACACAGCACTTGTTTTCTGGCCATGCAAACTGTAATTGTGAGTCCACTCCGAAATCAGATTAAAAATAAAATGAGAAAGGCATAGGATCTTCTTAAATCTTCACCAGAGAGTGTATTGATCCTCTTCTCTTCTCTCTCTCTCCTCTCTCTCTTCTCTCTCTCTCTCTCTCTCTCTCTCACGTTTTCCATTAACCATCACAGTGGTACACACAAACTTATATTACCGCTACCCAGAATAGATCTGTTTATAACAAGTTTGACATACTCTGATGGTTCTTTATGGAAGGTCTGAGTCTCTCTCTCTCTCTCTCTCTCTCTCTCTCTCTCTCTCTCTCTCTCTCTCTCTCTCTCTCTCTCTCTCTCTCTCTCTCTCTCTCCACACACACACACACACACACACACACACACATATGCCTCCACATTGCACAAAATGATGCCTGGAGAGGCCTCCAAATTGCCTTTAAAATGCGAAAAATCGTTTTCGGCTGGGGGGCTTTGCCCCCCTGGGCCCCCCAGCAGGGCTTTGCCCCTGCACCCCACCGGGGCCTAAGCGGCCCCTGGACCCCGGCTCAATTTCCTCTTTTTTTTCTCTCCCAATTGAATTCTACACTCTGTATATTACATCACTTCTGAAGTCATTGCACCTGTCCAGATTTGCTAGTTGATAAAAGAAAAAGCTTATGAGCTTTTGTACAATGGAAAGAAATTGAAGGGGGATGAGCAAACAAATACAGATACAAAAACCAAATTAAAAAAAAGACGTTTATGCTTCATGTTGAAAAAGTGTATCACGAACAACGTGCAAAAATACTGAAACTCAGTGAAAAATACTGAAAATTGCCATGAAAATACTGAAATCAGTAGTAAGGGGGTGCACAGGTCTGAGTATTCATTATGGATGTATATTTCACTAGCCTCACCTATGTTATTGTAATTAAACACTTTAGGCTTTTAAAAAAAACGAAAACACTTTAGACTTCTTCAAAGTAGAGTCCTAAATACAGGATTCCACTGACTTTACGTTAGTAAATTTGTGTGTGTGTGTGTGCACTGCTTTTTGACAGAAATCAGTCGATGTCACTGGGAACAGAAAGATGGGAGATAAGGAATAATGAGAATATTGAAATATTGTAGTTGACTTTATACAGTGTATTCTGAATTGTATAATGGCATGTGAATACTTGTAAATAATGTATCAGTTGTTCTTGGCATAGAAATGTCTCTCTTGAAACAAACATGCTTCATTTTAGGTTGATTTGGGTTTTTTTTTAAATGCAAAAATGCTGTGATATGCGTACACTTTATTCATCATGTCAGACTTCAGACACTTTTTTAATGTTTTACTTTTCTTGTTGGTGTTGTTGTTCATTATTTTTGTTAATTTTAGTTTTGTTATGGGTCAGTGTGTTTGGCTCCTATTGTCATCATCATCATCACATGTTATATATATACCATACAGGATACCCCATTAAAAAAGAAAAGAAAAAGGGGAATGATAATATGTAGGCCTATACTTTTTTGAGTCTCCAGCTTTAAGAAGAAAAAAAGTAGTCTTCTGATAAAAATGCTAACAAACACAATAACTATTTTTGAGTAATCATCCCTGAAGTCGGAATACAGCTACCTTCATGGTTGGCAAATATGGTTGCATATGCAAAATCTGACCAGTGGTGAACCTTGGAGCTCTAGCCAAGGAATGAAAAAAAAACAATTTAGGAAAGATTTTCAATTAAAAGCACACACCATAAAACCCATAACTTTGTTTTTGTGTGATCTGGGGATGATAATTCAAGTAGTCAGGCTGATGTCTTTAATAACATGGCTTAGTATGTTTGCCTTCAGTAACTACATGGATGAAATATGTCATCACTGGGTTTTCTTTTGTGGGCTGGTTGACAGGAAATGGTATATTTTAGGCAGCTGGTTATCGGATCTGATGGCGTTAATGGGGTTTCAGTCCTGATGTAACCATGGCAGATGTGGGGAATTTTCAGCACCATTAATCAAAACACATGCAATAGAAATGGGGTGTTTTTTTGTTTGTTAGTTGTTTTTTTTAATAAAAGAAAATTGGTGGTTATGCAAGCTATGTCTGCATGGTTACACAAGTCAATGCTAGAAATGTTCAGGTCTCTCCATTCGCTTTTCTAGTTCACCTCATTCTAACCTTTTTCACACCCATACAAACAGGGTTTTTTTTTTTGTTTCAACACTTCTGTTGCCTTGGATCTCAAATTGAAGTCATGCCAAACTGCTTCATTTAGCAAAGGGAGATTTTTTCCTTCTGTTTTGCTCAGGTTGTCTTTTCATCTAAGGTAGATTACTGTGTGGTCATACCAGTCTTGACATCTATGTGCGCTATACCTAAAGAAAATAGGATTGTGTCCAATCTGCTATGTGGACTGTTATGAGTTGTACAGCTATATAAATTCACAAAGTCACAGCCTTTGTTGTAACTGAAATGCTAAAGTATATCATATGGAGGTTGCATATAATTATAATACAATTAACCATGTCAATAACATACATCACTGATGTTGAAACCTTTTTGTTTTTAAGATATATTATTACAATTATGTCCATTTTAGGTTGGAGAGGCCATGTTTGTTCCATTTCTGGCATAGGGAGCTGTTATAGATATGTCATGTGTGTGTGTTGCTGTTGTTTGCTCTCTGATGATTCCTTGCCTTTCCCTCTAAAAGATGCACTCTCATGTCTGTCTGTGTAGTTGAACGTGTCCATTAACATTGTAGTTTGAAGGAACTGTTTTTAGCTGCCGTAAACATGTTACAGTAAACCTTTATACTCATTTCATGAGTTTATGATGGTTGTTAACTAATTTTTGTGTGTACATATGTATAAAAAAAGAGAAAAAACCCACCCAAACTGATCAGGATGTATTAAAGAATATGAACATCTGAGCATCGTCCAGCTTTATTTACTGTAATGTTTTGTGTTCCGCTCTCTTCATTTGTCAGGAAAAGAATCTCCTACATTGTCTAACATAGTTTTCCATTGTCAACTCAATACAGTTGATTACTTATTTTTCTCCCTTGTATTTTTAGAGCTAATATATTTCTACCTACTCTTAAAATTGTGTTGTACTGTTATGTATTGTATACCACTTTCAGTCATGGAATTTCTCTGAAATTTGGGATGCTCTCCCTGTGGAGAGAGTGTCACGACGAGAGCAGTGCCACTCTTTTTTTTTTTTTTAAACTCCTTCTTGTTTGTGCATTTTCTTTTCTGTGAGAGTGGCTTTGTATCTTTTATGTGTGCTGGATGCGTGTTGCACCTTCGACCTCAGATTATGGTCTCGTCCAAAGGACTAGCACGCAGACCACCGCTCAAAGTGTAGTGGCTGAAGAAAAAGTTTGGCTTGAAATGGGAATCGAACCTACACCTCGCTTTCTTGGCAGGTGTGCTACCTCTTGACCACTGATCCACGTAATGACATAATATTATGTTGCTTGTGTATGCTGCCTCAGTATTGGTAATCCTCCTTGACTCTCTCATGCTCCCCAAATGGAATGGCAGGGAATCTGATAAGTGAAATCAGATGAGAATGTCTTGAGCAAGTTGAACCTGGCAGAGCCCATCATTCTTCAGATCACAGGCTGGGAATGTAATGTGTTGTCCATACCACCAGCCATAACTGACGACTTTCACTTCTTCAAAAGGTGATCTTTTGTTTTAAGAGAGACACAATCTGTGATGCTGGTGTTTGCACTCTGGACTTAGAATTACAGCCTTGATCATGCTGTAACACACACACACACACACACACACACACACACACACACACACACACAAACTGTTTCAGATAATATGTCCATTTTTTGTTTAATAATACTCACTCCTGTATGTCCACAGCACTATTCTGTCTCACTCTTCACTCTTAAATGTTGTCCTCAAAAATGGAACAATATGAAAACTTACTTTTTATTATAAAAAAAAAGAAGAAAAGAAAGCCCCAAACAACACACCATGAAGACAGCAGATTCATCACTGATGCTGACTCAGAAGCACTCACTTCCCAAAAATGTAATTCAGATTGCACACTTTGGTAACATCCTATGGCACTTTTCATGGCTAAAAAAACAACAAAAAACCCACCAGTGTTCAGTTGATTTTTCAAAACTCTCCTCTGTTCAGTCTGTCTGTTAATTTAAAAAAAAAAGAAAAAAATCTTCGGGAAAAAAACCCAACTGAAAACTGACCAAAAAAATTTCAAATCACTGTAATATCCTTCATATAACTTTTGCATTTGAGGCAACTGCTTTTGTTAATACACTGTGTTTGTGTGCCGTCTTGCAAAATAGTATACAAATAATGAGGTTTAAACAACAGTGCCTCTTTTCTTAGATAAAACTATAATTAAGTGCCTGTGATCCAAAAAAAATGTTTCTCATGACAACAAAACCCTCCTCAAAAATGCAGGCAAAAGATAGATAAAGAGACGGAGAGAATATGCATGTAATTATGTTAGTGCTTCAATTTTGTTCTATTATTTTTGTGAAATGCCCTGGTTTTAATAACTGACTAACAGAGCATTTGTTTGCTTTTTTTTTTTTTTTAACCAAAAAAACCCCTCCCCTCAAATTCCCACCTTGGTCAGTTAGAACAGTGCCCAGAGCACAATCGATATAGAAAACATACTAACAAAAAGTCACACTCTGATTTGCATGTTCTTCTGTGCTTGTAACTCTGCAGGAGGTCTGCCTGCTGGCCTAAGCTGACACATTCTGACTTCAGAGCAGCTCATTTTTTTCATACTGCACACATGCTGAGGGTGTGTTCATGTTTCTGTATTCAAATGCTGACAAAAAATACACAATCTTTGAAGTGCACTTTTGATCTTGTGCATGTGCATAGACAAAGGGAATTAAGGTGAGTCTGCATTTTAAGTTTTCCTAACAGATTGCAAAAATCCTCACCCTTAACTCACTAGACGCCGCTACAGAAATTTGAACCCGTTTTTAGCATAAAATGGTCGTAACCACTCGGCTATAGCATCTATTACTGGCTGTTACAACTTTGCACAAGTGTGTTAAGCAAGGGCAGTAAGTGGTTTCAAGATATATTTGCTGTGCACAGTCAAGTAAGAGATATCCTACACAGCAAAAAACAAATAACAAACTAGCTTGAAGATAATAGGTAAGGAGAACATAGAAAAAAGCCATAGAGAGATGTGTCTTCACATTCTCTTGAACACCAACACATGGTGATGACACGGATGTTCTCTGCTCTTAGAAAATTTAAAAGCCACTTTCAGCAGTTTTTTAAAAGAACTTATCAATTGGACATTTAATTTAATGGAAGAAAAAAATCAGCAGTTTTATACCAAAATTTCAAAGCTGACACATCAGAAAGTATGGGTTTTTCACTGGTTGAAAAGATTACACAACAAATCAGCAGTTTACCGAACTATGTGCTTGGTTGCTAAACTCTTTTAAAAAACAAACAAAAAAACACTCCCATGAAGTTGTATTTTGTTGTAAATGTTCCAAAAAAAAAAGGTTAACTTGCAATTCAAAGTCTTGCATTATATATCCATTATCAAAGCAAACTCAGTTTTACATGAAGTAGATGCAGGGCACAGGATGCCTTGCCTTAAGCACAATCCTCCAGTTCACCCAGCTGAAAATGGGTACCTGCCCTCTTTAGGTTCAGGGAAGGTAAAGCAGCGAGGGAGAGGTGATGGGCGCCACCCTCAATATGCTGGCCTCTGGAGAAGCTTAAGTCTCTGATGCCTCGCTCCCCTATTACCACATAGGTTATGGGACACCTTTACCTTTTTAGAAGCATCTTTCACTGTGTTGTATTGTAATATTTAGCACTTTCAGTCGTGGCAGATTTCTCTGCATGAAATGTGGGCTGCCTATTCCTGAGGGAGTGTGCATCGCCACAAGAGCAGCACGCCCATTACTGTTTTCCCCTTTCCTGTCAGCATGTGTACTTGATTTCCTCTTGAGTGGACATTTTCTACAGAATTTCGTCCGGAACAACACTCTTAATGCGCACTAAATGTAAGCTGCACATTGATTGTCTGATCTAAAAGACTAGAACCCAGATCACTGCACCAGGTCTTCTGGATGAGGAAAAATTAGGGTTCAAATCGGAACATCTCCCTTTCTACATAAATGCATTACCACTAGACCACTGGCAACAGCAAGTTAGCATTTTAGATACGGACTACAGGAAGATTGGGTATTAGGCATTTAAATCATACGTCATCCCCAAAGTCAGAATGCAGCGACCTTCATGCTCATTTGGTGGGCAAAAATTGTATCCACAAAATCTCACCATTGGTGAACCTCAGAGCTCTAGCCTGGAGTTTGGGCGGGGGATCATACTTCCACTTTGCATTCTATCTTCATGTTGCATGACTTTTCACAGAACAGTCCTCATGCAACTTTAAAAAGTTGCATACCAACAACAACATGCTTATAATAAACAATGCAGTCACTAGTCAAAAACAATCCCCCCCCCACCCTCCCCCCCCCCCCCCCCCACCCGCCAAAGAAATGAAAATCTTTTTGTCTTATTTCAACTATTTTTTTTCTTTCTTTTACTGGCATCAATAGTCACAAGTCTCCTTCCCACAGAACTTATTTGTTGGTATTCTGTCTTCTGTAAACATCTTAGTACAGCAGCTTCAAAGCTTAATTAAGTACACACACACACACACACACACACACACACACACACACACACACACACACTTTTGAAGGTAATATGATGGTTCAAACATATGAGTAAAAAGCCACTGTAAACATGTATGCATCCACACTTACAATTCTAGTATTTACACAGAATTGAAAATAAAGCAGTATGAAGAGACCAGAATACAAATTTATCTGTGATCAGTAACATGTCTGACGAGTAAGCTAATAATAGATTCTATAATGATTTTTAATAAGATAACAGTACACACTAACTAGATTCAATCTCCAGAGTTATATTCTTTATATTTTTTAAAACACTTCCTTAGTAATTCAGATTACTCATTAACATGACGGTTACTGGGTGCTAAGATGAGCCCCCACGACATTTTAACACACGGGGTCCGAGTGTTTTTAAGAGACAGGTTCTGTTTTGATGTGGGTGGCTTCCAAACACTCCTCTGAAGCAGCCATCTCCTTCAGAATGTTGATGTCATCCTGCCCATCTTCCTTCAGGTTGCTCAGGTGACTCTGCACCGAGGTCACTTGCCACTCCGATATGTCTGGAAGATCACTGAGAGACGAAGATGAAAGACGATGACGATGATGATGACGATGCCACAGATTTGCCGGAGCTTGGCAGACCGCGCTTTCCCAGCTTTTTGTCCAGGAGATATTTGCGACGGTTCTGCAACGTCTCGCTCAGCCGCTGCCACAGGAGGTGCTCGTATTCCTTGATGTGGGAGCGACGTGGTAGATGGTGTGGAGGAACTGCTGTTTCTGGGCTGGGAGATGCTGCGGAGGTGGGGCGGGGAGGACCAAGGTTGGCCTGCTGGGCGGCACTGCGGATCAGGATGGAGCCCAGCTTCTGCGCGCTGTTGGGGCGTGAGCGCTGGCCCTTCTTGGACAGGATGTCCTTGGCGCTGTACTTGGCGGCCAGGCTGCCCATGGACAGGACCGAGGCGATGTCCACGTGGGAGGGGTCCACGCTGTGCAGGTAATCCGGGGTGGTGGAGGACGGCTGGGTGGCTGGGGACGCCGCCTCGCTCCTCGTCTGTGGCGGGGAGGCAATCCTCTGGGGCGACTTCTTCAGGCACAAGGCCTGCTCTTCCGTGTCGGAGGCCGGCCCCACTGGGTCCTTCTTGGGCTCCTGACTGTGGGCGTAGCCTGCCATCAACACGGGGTGGGAGCTCATGAAGCACGACAGGAAGTCTGGCTTGTTGAGAAACAAGGACACGGAGGGTGGAGACATGAACACGTCCATGGGGGAGCGTTGGCTTTGAAGAGGAGGCATCGACTGGCGGTGAGAGTAGGAATTTGAATGTGCCTCAGGGATTGGTTTTGAACATGGGCTATCCTCCAGACGTTGCCGTTTCACGGACACAGAATCTATCTCCTTCTTGACAGTCTTGTTCTCTGACAGTTCAAACGATGAGTGAAGGTTAAAGGCAGAGTGAGGGGATCTAGAATCATCCGCAGTTTTGGGGTGGTTCTTCGACACAGCTCTGAGTTTATGATCAGACGACGACAAATTGAGAAGGGTACCTGACACTGCTTCCACTTTGGGCAGTACCTGATGCGCGGGTGAGAGGTTAATGGCGTTCCTGAATAGCTCTTCACGCTGACTGCGCTCCAGCTGATGGGAGATGGTGAGGGGCTTGTGACGAGCCTTGTCAGCGATGTCGCGGAGAAGCTTCCGGATTCGAAATCTGTCCTTGAACTCTGTGAAGACATCTTTAATGTCTTCTTCACAGAATTCACACAGCATGGCTCCTGTCACTTCTTTTTCTGCACACACATGCATGCACACACACACACACACACACACACACCAACGCACACGCACACCACACACACACACACGCACACACACACACACACACTCGCGCACACACACACACACACACACACACAAACAATGTTTGATAAATGTGTCATCATCAAGAACAAGTGGCTCAATGGCACAGTAGACAGCACGTCAGTCTCATAAACAAGAACCCACACTTTTTTTTTTAATATATCTTTAAAATTTTAAGTTTTCTTCTTTGTCAAACACTCAGAAAACAACTATCACTTTTTGTCATATGAGTGAAAAATGCTTTACACTGCCATTAAGCATCTGACATGTTAGGCCCATCGAAGCTGACTTCAGCATGGGAGAGAATTGTAATCTTTGAAGTCTTTTTGGAGAAAAAAAAAAGCAAGAGAATGGGGGAAGAAGACAGAAAATAGACAAAAAGGAGGTCACAGGAAGAAAAGACCGTACAAGACAAAAGAAAAACAGGGACAGAACAGAAGGAACTCCTAGCACAGAATTTCCAGAAGGTGGGTATGCCATTCAACATAAGAGAGAATTGTTATCTTCTTTCTGGAAAAAAAAGGCAGGAGAATGGAGCAAGAAGGCAGAAAATAGGCAAGAAGGTGATGGCAGGAAGAAGCACTTGGTAGAAGCAAAGAGAGTGATAGAAAAGAGGGAATTCCTAGCACAGAATTTCCAGAATGTGGGGATGCTATATACACTGAAACGCCCCTGGCATCCCCACAGGGAACTCTTTATATTGACAGCCCCCACCCACCCCATCCCCAAGGGAAAAGTGTTCTAACTCATCTTTTGCTTTATTCTCAGTATCTTACTTTAGCCTAAGAGTTTACCTTTTTTGGGGGGGTGCAAGTCTAATGTATGAATAGTACTTATGCATAAATGCTACTACTCCACTCATACTGATCCCATCTTATTAAAAAATTTTTTTTAATTTTCCAGCTTCAGATGCAAATTTTTAGAATGTTGAATGATTTTCCAAAGTTTAATTTTTTCTTTTGTTCCTTGGCCAAGAGCTCCAAGTCACAAATTGTGAGATTTTGTATATTATAAGCAATCATTTGCCCATCATTAATTAAGGTAGCTGCATTCCAACTTCTGGGATGATATCTAAACATGACACCAAGTTAAAAGTGTGTGTGTGTGTGTGTGTGTTTGTGTGTTTGTGTTTGTGTGTGTGTGTGTGTGTGTGTGTGTGTGTGTGTGTGTGTGTGTGTGTGTGTGTGTGTATGTATGTGTGTGTGTGTGTGTGTGCTTATGTGCATGTATGCATGCATGAGTGCATATGCATGCCTGTGAGCATATGTGTGTAGTATGTAAACCTCTTTCATGGTGTAATAATTTTGACAGATAAAAGGTCATTCATGATAGTACCATAACAAGTGATAATTCTGGATCACCCTATTTGATATATATCAGACTTATGTTTGATTTGACATAATTATTGAAAAATTCTTTGTACACATAGATCTTAAAGAAAAAATATATTCAAAATGCGAGAGGGGTGGGTCTCTTTTCTTGTGAAAAAGGTGGGGTTTTATGTTTGTTTTGTTTTTTTTGGGGGGGGGGGGGGGGGGGGGGGGTTACAATACAAATTTTAAATGAATTAACAATTTTAACATTCTCAAGAATAAGTGAACATATAATAGTGCAGAAAAAAAAGCAGAAAATGAGTTACAGTTTCTTCATCATCATGACAAACTGAATTTTTTTTTTTTTAATTTGCTTTATGTTGCTTTTGATCTTGTCAATCATGAAAAGATCTATACAGCCTGGTTAATACTACCAACGCCAACATATTAGTGAAAAACACAAAAAGCAACATGAAGAAGATTGCTAACAGATTAATTAATAGTATTTACTTCACTGCAAACAGATCAACAATATTCATTTCATCTCCTTCTGAAGAATTTATGAACTCTGCAGCTTAAAAAATGACAAGTCTTGAAAGGCAACTTTGGTGGGTAGGCAGGTTGATTGTATTAAAAGCCCCAGTGAAGTTATCCAATTAAAGGGACAAACAAAAGGCAACAAGCCAAGGATAAAATAAATATATCTATAGATCATCTATCTCACTTAGCCACCAGCTGCTGACTGCACATGAGGGCAGCTCCCTTCCCACTGTCTCAGCAACTCCTTTCACCATAGGGGGGACGGGATAGCCTAGTGGTCAGAACATTGCGCTCGAAATTTGACGACCCGGGTTTGATTCCCGTTCGAGGAGATTTTTCTCCTGGAGTTAACATCAGTGCAGATTCCACTCCCCCCCAAAAGTCCTTCGGATGAGACTATAAACCGAGGTCCCATGTGCGAACACACGCAGAACATCTTGTGCACACATTAAATCCTGTTCCGCTTTTCTTAAGAGTAGGCCATTGTGTGCCGTGGGAACAGAAGACAAGATTAACAAAACTGCATACACATGGGTACTGGATGTAAAAATCACATGAGTGCTTATTCTATTATCCTCAATATAAAGGAATAAAATAAAATAAAAATAAAATAGTACTTATCAAACCTTACGAAAGGGAGCTAACTCATCCTTTACCTTACTAGCCACATGAATGCATTCTCAAACAACATGTTTATCAAATTTCGAATATTTGGTGTATTGTTTGAATAACATCAAATGTTTAACCTTTTCTTCAAAACAGAGAAAGTGGATGTTCAATTAAATTTATGTCACTTAAATTCTGTTCCCATGTTACAATTGTTAGTTTACACCATGTGTGATTGTATAGGCTACAGTGTACCTTTGTACTTATCAGGCTATATTCTGTGTACATGATTGTATATTTAAACATCTGAGTCATACAAAATGTTCTCTTCCTCCAAAACACACACACACACACACACACACACACACACACACACACACACACACACACACACACACACACTTTACAAAACTGCATACACATGGGAACTGGATGTAAAAAAAAAAAAAAAAAAAAAAAGCACATGAGCCCATTATCCTCGAAATTAAAGAATAAAATAAATGAAAATAAATTAAATGAATAAAAAAAACTTTTCACCCTTCTTGTAATTATCTTTAAACTTAAGTTTGTGCTGACTCCATATAAACAATTTAAAAAAATTACAATGATAATAATTATATTATCAAACACTCACACAACCCTCATAACATAAAACCCTACAATCCACCACATATCCCAGCTATTGTCTGCTTCAATACCTTGAGACAAAACCCCTCCCTTCCTCAAAACAAATCTCACACAAAGCAGAGGCTATGTATGACCTAGATAATAACCTGGAACCCCCAAACACTACCAGCATCCACACCTCCACTGAACCCATAATAATGACATCGTATTAGACCTACCCCAGACAGAGTCCAGTCCTGGACGGCTGATGTCCAGACTGGTCAGTAAAGTGACCAGCTGCGTGGTAGAAAGACCAGACACCGGCGAGTCCATCTGCTCCATGCCCAATGCAAACAGAGACTTGACCTACGAAACCAGCAGGCTCCCAAATTCCAGACATGAATTTTTGCTCCGATTCTTTCCGTTTCTTCAAAGTCTTGTCCCTTTCTGTCGAATCCTCCCCTCTTGAAATTTTCCACACAGCATTGAATTTTTTTTTTTTTTTTTTTTTGGTCACACACTCCTCTCTCTCTCTCACACACACCACGCTGGAAGCGAGGCGGTCGCAGGAGAAAAATCAATGGCGATATTATTATTATTGATTAACACAAAAAGTCTTCTGTTCGTCGCTTGAGCCAAGTCATTACGAAGAAGTGTTAGGCTAGGCTAAAAGCGAAGGAAGGGCGAGGCTTGGTAAACCTTTCAAGAACGTTCTCACTTCAAGATGCAGACACTGGTTCTATTAGCACAATACTTCAGATTCTGAATAATTAGTAGTCGTGTTTTCTTTGGTCCCTAATAACTTTTTCTTGGAGCATCCTTTATCTCGATAAACTGTGAAAGATCTCGGTAGGCGTGCGCGCGGGCGTCTTTGCAGTGCACTAGCCTACCGTGACTGCGCGTCTGACTGGCAGACAGACAGACAGACAGACAGCTTCCCTTCCTCTGTCTGGAAGCCGCGTTTTGTCTGGGGGTCGGAGGCAGCAGTGTGTATTTTCTGTGCTCTTTTAGACACTTGATAAGAGAGCATTCATACGTCGTGGCATTGAAATGAAGTGCCGCTCTCGGTGTAGCATCACTTGTGTGTGTGTGTGTGTGTGTGTGTGTGTGTGCGTGCGTGTGTGTGTTGTGCGTGTGTGTGTGTGTGTGTGGTGTGTGTGTGTGTGTGTGTGTGTGTGTGTGTGTGTGCGTGCGTGCGTGCGTGTGGTGTGTGTGTGTGTGTTCTATTCTTTTATTGCGAGGATAATGGAATAAGCACTGATATGCATTCATTCAGTCCCCGCGTGTGTGCAGTTTTGTAGATTTTATCATCTGTTCCCACCGGCCCACAATGGTCTACTCTTCTCAAACGTGGAACAAGGTTTTAACGTGTGCGCAACTCGGTTTAAAGCGTCGTCCGAAGGATTTACACATACTTGTGGGTTGTGTGTGGGGGGGGGGGGGGGGGGGGGGGGGGGGGGGGGGGGGGGGGGGGGGGGGGGTGGTGGTGTGCTGTGTGTGTGGTGTGTGTGTTGTGTGTGTGTTCTTCTATCATAATGCTATACCTGATAGAGGCGGTGGCTGGATGTAAAAAAAAAAAAAAAAAAGTTAAAGCGCACGAGTGCTTATTCGTTATCCTCTAAATAAAAAGAATTTGATTATATTTGATTTGATTTGATTTAATTTGATTTGATTTGGTTTGGTTTGGCTTGATTTGATCTATCTGTGTTCAACTGTGTGACCCAAGGCCTATAGCCTAGATCTAGATCTAATTCACACACCTCATACACTGTCTGTTTGAAAGTCATTTCTCAAGATCATAATCAGTTTCTTGTCGATCTGTCCATTCGAAGGCTTCATATAGTGGGCTACCTGAACTAAGTGCAGATGATTTCAGTTGAAACAAACCTATCATCGATTTCAGATGTGCCGATGCAGACTGGTAGGCTATTGGTTTACAAGCAGTCCTCGTTACCGTTAGAAGTAATCATTCATCAAAAGACTGTGTCTGGTTTTGTTTGTTTCAGTGTTCGTTCAATAAAAGTTCAATATTGTTTGATGATAGTCGTTAAAATAATAACTAGATGTGTGCAATATGAGAGGAAAATATCAACACAATTGCATTCCAAGCAATAAAATGATTAGGGCATCTGTTCAATAAAAAGCTGTCAACACGGTTTTGTTAGGATCTTTGTTTCGGGGAGGGGGGGGGGGGCTGTTCCTCTGCCGGAGTTCTGTCTGCTGGCCTCAGCCGACACACATTCCGACTTCAAAGCAGTTCAGGAGAAAATTCATATGAAAAATGCCAGAATATATTTGTCAGTATTTGTCATGTATTTGCTTGAAAAAGAAAATGAAAACAAAGGCAGGAGAATGGACTGGGAAAGCAAAAAACAAGAGAGAGAGAGAGAGAGAGAGAGAGAGAGAGAAGAGAGAGAGAGAGAGAGAGAGAGAGAGACAGACAGCAGACAGACAGACAGACAGACAGAGAGGTCAAATTCTTTTATTTTGTGGAAAAGGAATAAGCACTCATGTGCTTTTTTTTTACATCCAGACCCTGCCCTTATCAGGGATAACACCAAGATAAAAAAAAAAAAAATAAAAAACCCCATCGAAATATCTAACAACTGCAATAAAAGCAAAAAAAAAAAAAAAAAAAAGAAAGAGACAACAAGAACAGTAACAAATAGAGGACAAGAAACAAGGACAGAAGACAATGATAAAATAGCAAAACGCATGCACACACAGAACTAAAATAAT
>CM060324.1:25646433-25662671 GCA_030674155.1 Stramonita haemastoma | reverse complement strand
AAAAAAAGAATAAAGTTGCAAGAACAAAAGAATAAGGCAAATCAAAACCTCGTCAATACTTTTTTTTTTTTCATTACCAGCACATTGCTGTTTCGTTTGCAATGCTTTTTTTAAAGAAAGAAGCACATATAAACACATAGACAGAGGCAGAAAGACATAAGGACAGACAGGAAGACAACACACACCACACACACACACACACACACACACACACACACACACACACACACACACACACACACACACACACAGGTGTGATGGCATCATGGCCAGATGACACATTTTAAAAAGTGGGTAGTGATCAAGTTTACGGATCGATTTTCCACACGAGAGAAATTGACCATGTCATTGGAATAACAATCCCCAAGCGTTGTTTCTTGCCTTGCTCGTTTTTGTTGTTTTCCCTTTTAAAATCACCCAGTCCTGATTTCTTGAGCCGTCACATCCTTTTGCTTTTCTTTGTGGAAAAAATAGAAAAAAGATTGAAAAGAGACTGAGATATACTCTGGTTCCTCTCATACCAAAGGAATATGTTTCATGTGGGGTTGTTATTATTTCAGGTCGTGTGTGTGTGTGTGTGTGTGTGTGTGTGTGTGTGTGTGTGTGTGTGTGTGTGTGTGTGTGTGTGTGTGTGTGTGTGTGTGTTTATCAAATGTTACCTTTTTATCATGCGCCTTTAAATTCATGTTTGTCTTTGTCTTGCTAGTTGTTAAAATATGTTTTTAATCCCGGCAAAACAACTTCCATTTAGTAGACGAGAGCAAAAGAATTGAAATGCTAGTACACGTATTTGGTATCTGATTCCACAGCTATAACACCATTCAGCTACATCTGTGAATGCGCACTCTTTTTCCTTTGCCAATATTTCAACATTCTTCCATTCATATATCACGCGTTTGTTTGCTTGCTTGTTATAAGCACAGCATAACCTTTTCGAATTTAAACGCAACAAGAAGCAAACAAAAGCCTGTTTTCTTCTAAACTGAGAATTTGCAAGAGTGATTTATTTGGATGGAGAGGCTGATTGACTTTTTTTTTTTTTTGGGTTCTGTAAGTTGAAAATATATATGTAGTTTTGGTGCCATACTCTTTAAAAGAAAAAAGGGGCAGGGGTATGGAGAGGAAGGACCAGAGAAAGGGAGAGGATGTGGAAGAAAGAGAGAAAGGGGGGTGGAAGAACGAGAGAGAGAGAGAAGAGGAGAGAGAGAGAGAGAGAGAGAGAGAGAGAGAGAGAGAGAGAGAGTTATTGTTGACTGGAGAATGTGGCCCTTGTATGGCCCTTAGTGCCTGCATACAGCAAACAATACAAGCGACAATCAGGGTTTTTTCATACGCTTTGTCCTGCTAACTACAAAAGATCTATTACTTCACAGCCAGAGCTTGTTTACACAGCCTATGATGCGTGACTATCAACAAAACTGGACTGCAGTCAGCCGTGGAGAGCAAAGAGTAAAACGTCTATCCTGACTTTAACGATGATAAACTCCGCCTCCAATCGTGATCTAACTGACTCACACGCTGTCACCGGTAATGGGCTTCCTTTTCAGCACAAAGCAACGGTCAGAACGGGTAAAATGTTTATTCCCTGCCGCCTACCCAGGGATCGATGGCATGAAAACCTGAACCTGATTTCTCCATGCAGACAATAAAGGGGGTGCTTTGAACGCAGCTGATTGTTTATCAGCGGCATAAAACCACTTTCCGGCTCCCCCTGTTCTGCCTTTCCTGTCCCACACACTTCACAATTTGGTGTTGAAAAAACCCACCATAAAAGCCTCCCCACCATGACAAATGTGCAGAGTACTTTCAAATTAATGCATTGTTTCTCCAAAATTCAAACCCGCTTGTGAAAATGTCAGGTTTGTTTTGACTCTGACGAACCAGAAAGGCAAAAGCAGCCACATGTAAACGCTTCATTAGTTTTGGTTTTATTTTTTTCTCCTGTGTAGCCAAGCCCTTGTTTTGCCGTAACATTAGATAACGACATTTCATCCAGCAATCTGAGATGGACTACTGTTAACCTGCAAAAACAGTCACGCCGGTGATGGCTTTATATGTGTGCACTTGAAAGAGGATTTCGTAAAATGGATTTTAATGGCATAGTATGAAAAATATTGTAAACAGTTAATATCCATAAGTAATCAAATATCTTTAAGCTGGTATGAGATTAAAAGTTTTATTAGCCTTTGTATTTTTTTCTGCGAAAACTTCTACGCTAACCAATGGGCCAGACACTATAGCTTCAAAAGGGAGAAGTATGACTAGCATTTCTTGCTTCATCAAGTCTGCGCGTATGCACGCATCCCTCCCCCCCCCCCCTCCCCCACACACACAAACATTGAGGGACGGGATAGCCTGGTGTTTCGGGATCTGCTGGCCAGGGTTCGAATCTCGTTCAAGGGTTTTTTTCCCCCTGGAGTTATTAACATCAGTGCTGACTCCCCCCCCCCCCCCCCCCCTTCCCCCAAGTCTTTTGGATGAGACTGTAAGCCGAGATCCTTAGTGCGAATGCACGCAGACCATCTTGTGCACACGTTAAAATCTGTTCTGCTTTTCGGAAGAATAGGACATTGTGTGCCGGTGGGAACGGATGACAAAATTTACAAAACCGCATGTGGACCGGGTATAAAAAGGCACATGCGTGCTTATTCAATTATCCTCGAAATAAAATGATGAGATAAGTCCAAGAAAAATAAAATTTTAAAACAACAACAAACAACAACAACAACAACAACACACACACACACACACACACACACACACACACACACACACACACACTTTACAAAAGAAGTTTTTTAAAGAGATGAGTCCACTTGATAACCCCCCCCCCCCCCCCCTTGCCCATCCCCATCCTCT
The DNA here is from genome assembly GCA_030674155.1 of Stramonita haemastoma. Taxonomy (NCBI): domain Eukaryota; kingdom Metazoa; phylum Mollusca; class Gastropoda; order Neogastropoda; family Muricidae; genus Stramonita; species Stramonita haemastoma. Next base: position 25,659,812 of record CM060324.1, on the reverse strand, counting down.
ACCCTCCAAACAAAAGAGCAGGAATTGTCCAACCGCCACTGGTCTGTTTGACGTCATGACATGTGACTCAGTGACGCAGTCAAGAGGTGGGACAGAAGGGAGACAAACACGCGGCAGAAGACATGTTTGTCGTCTAAACAGTTGTGAACTGCCGGAAGGAGGGAAGGAGAAAGCTTCCCCCTCCCCCCTCTCGCAACTTATAGCAGGCAAGACATTTCTGCGGGCATCCTCCAAGTGTCGCCAAATGCCCCATATGACGTCATGAGAGAATCGTTCAGCCCAAACTCTTTTCTACTTTTTCAGAATTTTGAGTCCTAGCATTTTGGGGGCAACATTTAGCTAGCATTGTGTCGTTGTTGTTGGTGGTTGTGTGTTTTTTCTGTTTTGTTGTTGTTGTTGTTGTCTTGCTATTGGTAGGAGGGGGGGGGGGGAGAGGGGTTGTTTTGGTTTTGGGGTGGTGGTGGTGGGGGGGGGGGGTACCATTCCATTTTTTTTTTTTTTTTTGGGGGGGGGGGGGGGGGGGGAGAGATTCAGGGTTTTTTTTCTTTGGGGGGCGGGAAGTTGGTTTAGTTTTTGGTGGTGGTGTTGGTGTTTTTGCTATTATCATAGTCCTGTCCATATTTTGGGTTTTAACAGCGAGTTTTCTTCGATACGATTGATACTTAGGCCTGCCTGCCACAGGGGGTCTTTTCAGAGTTCCTACAGCTGTACTTGTGATACAGTGAAACCTTCAGATTTTTTCCTGGAAAGTTACAAGTACGCTAGGAAAAGACCAGATACTACGCTCCCCTATTCAGTAAGGAAATGCAGAGAGAGAGAGAGAGAGAGAGGAGAGAGAGAGAGAGAGAGAGAGAGAGAGAGAGAGAGAGAGGAGAGAGAGAGAGAGAGAGAGACGAGCATTAAGTGTCACATTAAGTGTCGTATGGTGCACTTGAATATGGACTATACTTGTAACCGAAAATAATGTCCTTTTTGTGTACAGCTAACACGTTTTGTCATTAAAATCACATTGCAAAAACACTACTAAAATGTGTGTGCGTGCGTGGTGCGTGTGTGTGCGTGCTCGTGCGTGCGTGCGTGCGGTGGTGCGTGCGCGGTGCGTGTGGTTGCGTGTGTGTATGTGTGTGTGTGTGTGTTCAGCTAACATATTTTGATTTGAACATTGCCAGATTCCAAACATATAACCAGAACACGGAGTGCTGGTGGCTGAACAAGCCTCCAAGGGTCAATGACATGCGCTCTATGTGCTTGTGTGACTGAAACTAATTTGCATGGGCTCCAAAAGCAAACAAATAAATATCAAATCAAGTACAAAGGATCACCGGACTGACTGTGCCAGTTTAAACAAGAAGGAAAAGAGAGATAGAGTGGGCATGTGTGTGTGTGTGTGTGTGTGTGTGTGTGTGTGTGTGTGTGTGTGTGTGTGTGTGTGTGTGTGTGTGTGTGTGTGTGTGTGTGAACGCAAGTGCGCTGCACTCAGTGTCACATAGTCTTTATTTATTTTCACCACTGTAAATTAAGCAGAAAAGAGAAAAGTTAGTGCGGTTGACACACAATTCCGCAAGGTGTGTGTTGTGTGTTAGTGTGTTAGTGTGTTGTGTGTTAGTGTGTGTGTGTGTGTGTGTGTGTGTGTGGCTTGGTTGGTTGGTAGATAGGCAAGGGAGTAGAGGGGAAAGTTGAATAATTTTGTTGTTTTTTTTATCAAAGAAATCATCCTTTATTATGTAAATTTTTACCTTTCGTATTTCAAATCAGCTTAGATGTACTTCTTCTGGCTTTACGAAACTTTTATTTTTATTTTTAAAGTTAGTGGCTCAAGTGTCTCAAACAGAGTTGGTGTGGATTAAGGGGAGACGATATATTTTCCATGTCAACTAATGTGCAGACCTGCCACTCCCTTAATTCTACTACACGTGTACACGTACACATGCAATAAACTCACTTGAATATGCACGCAAATTAGCAGTCATACCAATGTTCATGAGTTGCAAAAACCGAGGGAATATCCAGCTTCTACCCCTTAGCTTCATAAGGGCAACAGGTTGCATTGTATTGTATTGTAATGCAATATATTGTATTGTATTGTAATGTATTGTATTGTATACCACTTTAAGTCACGGCAGAGTTCTCTGCGTGAAATTGTGGCTGCTGTCCCCGGGAAGAGCGCGTCATCACAGGAGCAGCGCCACCCGTTACTTTTTTTTTTTAAGTCTGCATATATATTTTGTTTCTCTATCAAAGTGGCTTTTCCCCACACAATATAGCCAGGAACAACTCTCTTGTTACCTTGGGTTCTTTTACGTGCGCTAAATAATTATGTAAACCACACGTGACCTCAGTTTATCGTCTCACCCGAAAGACTAGCACCAAGACCACCACTCATGGTCTAATGGATGGGGGGGGGGGGGGGGGGGGGGGGAGTTTAGGGCCCAAACGGGGATCAAACTACCGCACATTTCCGACCCGGACTTTCCACTTTCTAGAAAGGGGCATTACCTCTAGACCACCCACCATGATGTGGATTAAGGGGAGACTGTTTCTTTCCCAGTTTGAACCTTATGCAGACCTGCCACCCTGCTTCATTCCACACGTGTATACATACACATGCCATAAATGAACTTGAAAATGAACGCAAAAAGAATCTATGCCCATGTTCATAAGTTGCAAAAATATAGGGAATTCCCAGCATGCACCTCTAGTACGTTGACGACAACAGGTTATGCAGCGGCAGAAGCATTACGATGCAGACAGAAATTATGAGAGAGAAAAAAACAACAACCAACAACAGTAAAGGTTGACACCACTCTTGTGGCAACATACTTTCCTAAGGGAGAGCAGCACGAATTTCACGCTGAGAAATCTGCTGCGGTTGAAGGCGGTATAGGCCTACTATACACTATAAAACAATACAAGACAAGGGAAAATGAACTGAACACCCTGGGGAAGAAGTTTAAAATATCGGTGTATTTTTACACCGCTTTGATCCAAAGTGTGACTGACATCAAACAATTCAAAATCACATACAGAAATGTTTGGTGTTGACGAACAAATAGATTAACACACGTTTTTTCCCATGTGGTTCCCAAAATAGACTCATCAATTTTAAATCGCAAAGATGGATTTTTCACAAACTTTTATCATTTTTATTGAGGAAATAGTAGCGGAGGACAATGCGACACAAAAAGATCAATAAATACAAAAACATAATGCAATACAAACGTGTCCTCTGTTACAAAATAGTACTGATTATAGCGTTGTGGGGACGGGACAGCTCAGCAGTCAGAGCGCTCGCTTTCTCCCAGCCAAATTAATTAAGCAGCGTCGAGCGTGGTTACCAATTGGATGGGTGACCGTTTTGCGCGCCTTGGCTTCAGTACAGTTACCCAGTTCACCCAGCTGTAAATGGGTGCCTGCCCTCTTTAGGGTCAGGGAAGGTAAAGCAGCGAGGGAGAGGAAATGGGCGCCGTCCTCAATATGCTGGCCCCTACAGAAGCTGAGGTCTCTGACGCCTTGCTCCCCTTGACCACACAGGTTATGGGACACCATAGCGTTGTGCAAGTCTGTTCTTTCAGTAGTTCATTATAGGATAAAAAGTCCAAGCATTCTAGGGTCTTCATTCTGAAAAAAAGCCTCACATTTTGGTGTGGTGAAGATTTTTTTTTTTAGGGTGGGGTTTTGTCTTAGTGCGTGGAAAGCTTTGATCTTTCATTTGTTTGTTTTGTTGTTTTTTTCTTGTCTAAGGGCAACTATGGTATTCCACATTTGACTAAAGGCCTGTTTACATTGGTGTAATCTGTATTTTAGAAGAAAACTGGATCGTGCTCCAGCAAGCAATAACAGATCCCCCCCCCCCTCCCCCCGAAAAAAAAAACAAAAAAACCCCAGCCACCCTGTCTACCAATCTCCCCACCTCACCCCCTCTTCCTTATCATCACAAACATCGCCACTACTAACATATTCCACCCCCATCCCTTTCTACTGCTACCCCAAATAACCCACCCCAAAAACAAAAGCAACCCCCCCCCCCCCCCCCACACACACACACACCCCAACAAACAACAACAAAACCCGAAACAAACATAAAAACGCCATGACACCAGGTGTCGGCCTTTCACCAGTGCAAGTAGTCATCCCTTGCGTCAACCAATCGCTGCAACATCCGCAACCAGTGGTAAGACCCACCGTTAATTACGTCTCCATCTACCGACAGCCCTTTTCTCTTTCATCCGGTCAAACACCCGAAACCTCTCTCTCTCTCTCTCTCTCTCTCTCTCTCTCTCTCTCTCTCTCTCTCTCACCAGGAACTTAACAACGGCCGCCACCAGATACCTGAAACCTTTTGACTCTCAGTCTCACCAGGAACTAATGGCGGCTTTTCGCAGACGACAATTGTTCTCATACGCGGCAGTTGCCCTGCCACACAAAAGAGCTGTCTGTTCCCCCGTGGCCGTTAAAAACGCTACAGTCTTCCGACAGGGCGAGAGACCCGGGTTAAAAAGCTCGTAGACCAATCTGGCGGGCCGATCATGTTACGAACAGCCTTGATTTCTCCACAGGAGCGCCGCGCCTGCCCTTTCATCCGGGGCTTTTTTTTCAGTTTCTTTTTAAGTCTTGGCTTGCTTTCACGCCTCTTTTCCTCTCAATAACTTCCCACAATGCATTGCAGTTTCCGCACCGTAATGTGCTGCAGCGAGCAACAACGATGGATGGATGGACAAAGCAAAATAAATTTGGAAGGAGATGTTTTTTGTTTTTGTTTTTTTAAGTATAAAAGGGAGACAGTAATATTGTCAAGCCATATTTGTGCATTCTCTCTTTGAAACATGAATGATGAAATAAAGCAGGCTTAATTAAGGCACGTCATAATTATATTCATGTTCTCTTTTGTAAACACATGAGATCTTTGTGGTGAGACACGAAAAGTCAAACTAGATATAATATCACAGAAATGTTTGTTTTCGAACAAATAAAATTAATGTTACATTGAATGTTGTTGCGTGTTCCCCAGCTTAACACCTTGGGGGTCACCCAGAATATGCACTCTTGTCTCACTCCTCATACCTAGAGAAATAACAAGAGACCGTGAAATACACATTGGATGGGAGGTTTGCGTGTATAATTGTTTTCAAGCTCCTTGCCACGTAGGCAGTCATACTCCCACTTCAGAGGATTCTTGTCTCTTTTTCAAGAAGAGTGCAGGGTGTTATGCAGATAATAATAACAATAATCACAATGTATGGAATTCATATAGCCCTGAATCTTGCGCAAGAGCTTGTCAGGGCTGAAGAGAATCTCAACATAAGATTTCAAAGCATAATATTTGAATGTAAGCCTTGTTACTTGATTTACATAAATAACTGACAAAACCTTTTGGCCCGGCAAAACAAAAACAAAAAAAAAAACTAAAAGCAAAAACAGATTACTAACAGCACCCTGCGTAATGATTAAGAAAGAAAGAAACAAACAAAAACAAAAGTGTTGCTGAAGTTAGACATATAATTGTTACAGTCATATGACATTGATATTATGTTGAGATTGTCTTCAGCCATGGCATTACAACATACAGTCTCCTTTGAAAGAAAAAAAATCCTCCGAAGTTGGAGTAAGGCTGCCTATATCGTGAGGTACTTGAAAACATCACACACACACACACACACACACACACACACACACACACACACACACACACACACACACACACACACACACACAACAAAACACTTTACATCTAGCATTCCCTTTCAACCTCATAGCAATTCCAAGGTGGGATCAGTGAGACAGAGAGTATGTTGTGGGTGACCCACATAGTGTGTTAAGCCCGGAAATGCGCCACAGCACCAACAGAATAGGTCGCATTAAATTTTATTCACCTCTGAACAGGATTTTAAAAGATTTAATTTAGAAATGGGTGTCACAGCTCTCGTGGCTGGGCGTTTCCCTTCCAGGAAGAGCAGCCTGAATCTCACGCTGAGAAAACCAACTACAAGACTTAATCTTTAATAGCTTGTTAATTGGTATCGTGCAGCTAAGTTTGTATATAAAATGCTAGGCTAAAGAGCTGCCGAAACTACAGATGTATGTATGTATGTATGTATGTATGTATGTATGTATGTTGTATGTATGTATGTATGTATGTATGTATGTATGTATGTATGTGTGTGTGGTGGTGCGTGCGTGGTTGTGTGTGTGTGTGTGTGTGTATGTGTGTGTGTGTGTGTGTGTGTGTGTGTGGCACTCAAATTTGTAACCCCCCTTCCTTAGCCTTAAAAAAAAGAGAGAAAAGGAGAGGGAGAGAAAAGAAGAAGAAGCACGTTCTGCAAATACACTAAATCAGAACACTGGATTTCTGTCCCAAGGGTAGATCTTGGTTTTGAAATGTAAGGGGCTTTTGGTTTTCTTCTTGTCTCTTTGTTTCGCCCTATTTCTAGTCAGCATGTGTACAGACTTGCCATGGTCGGTGGTTTAGAGGTAACGCAGCTGCCTAGAAATAAAAAGTGTGGGTTTATTTGTATTTTGCATTTTGTACCACTTTTGTCACAGCAGATTTCCTGCGTGAAATTCGGGCTGCTCTCCCCGGGGAGAGGGCGTCGCCACAAGTGCAGCGCCTACCCATTTTTTTCCCCCTTTTCCTGCATGCAACTGTATTTGTTTCTCTATCAGAGTGGTTTTTTTTCTACAGAATTTTGCCAGGGTTAACCCCCTTGTTGCCGGGATTCTTTTATGTGCGCTAAATAGTGATGTGTAACACACGGGACCTCGGTTTATCGTCTCATCCGAAAGACTAGCGCCCAGACCACCACTCAGGGTCTAATGGATGGGGGAAAAAGTTTTGGGCCCAAACGGGGTACGTACCATCGCACACTAACGACCCGGACTTTTTGCTTTCTAGGCAAGGAGCGTTACCACCTAGACCACCGATCCACCTGGTCCCCATCTGGGCCCGAAACTTCCCCCCCCCTTCTCCTAGACCTGGAGTGGTGGTCTGGGTGCTAGTTTTTCGGATGAGACAATCAACTGATGGTGCAGTGTGCAGCATGCTTTCTTTTGAAATTTTTGTTTTTCGTTTCTCGGTGGATTCGGAGGCTCATCAATGGTGGTGTTGTGCATATACGACCAAACAGACATAGGCTAAACCCAAGAATTCTGTATCCTGCTACCTGGAGAGAGATGGGTTCTGCTAGGTTCAACCACAGATATTTTTGAGTAGAAACATCCTTTGGTTCACCCGACGTGCCCATGAGACACCAGCTGAAAACTTCAGTGCGGTGCTTCAACAGCGCTTTGGTTTGTTCCTGCAAGATACAGCGCTGTCTAAATTCCGTTTTATATTATTATCATTATTAATTCCTGTCTTAAGGAGTCCAGGAAGAATCGAGTTGAGAAAAGTCGGGAGGCGGGATAGCCTAGTGGTTTGTGTTGCACTCGTGATCAGATGGCCGAGGATCGAGCCGCCACCCTGCCACCCATTCAAGGGGGTGTTCCCCCAGCTGTAAACATCAGTACCCACATCAACTTCACCCCAAAATCCTTCGGGTGAGGCTGTAGATTGAGATCCTGTGTGTGAACGCACACAGTACATCCTGCGCACACGTTAATTAAAACCTGTTCTGCTCTTTGGAAGAGTCGGCAACTGGTGTCAGCTTCGCCTGTTATTTTCCGGCTGTTGATTGCGTTGTTTGTCAGCAGGGTGTTTAGCGCCATCTGCACAGCTGCTGGAAGTCCAGTAACTGGCTTGTTGACAGTATAACGAAAAATAATTATCGGAACTCTTATATAACATGTCCTGTTGCTTTGCCTCACATCATACGAGAGAGAGATTAATTTCTATTCATGAATGAATGAAAAAAACTTTTTTTTCAAGGCTTACAGATAAGCATTCACAAACTTTTTTTTCATCCTGCCCTTGCCCTTATTAGGAGACAGAGAGAGAGAGAGAGAGAGAGAGAGAGAGAGAGGAGAGAGAGAGAGAGAGAGAGAGAGAGAGAGAGAGAGAGAGAGAGAGAGAGAGAGAGAGAGAGAGGAGAGAGAGAGAGAGAGAATGGATAGACAGAGCTTTAACACACAATGATGAAGGTTCTAGGCCAAGTCGAGTATACAATCTGTACTTGTAAACATAAGTAACTATTTCAAAACAATCAGTAAAACATGGAAATTAATGAAACATCGGGGAAAACACACACACACACACACACACACACACACACACACACACACACACACACACACACACACACACACATAGTAGCAAAGTTTAAACAACACACTACTAGCGATCAGAACCTCCACCCCCACCCCCACTTCTGACCCACACTCACACCCACACGCGTGTACATACACACAAAAAGCATTTTTAAAAATAAAAAGTCATGATATACATGATATAGCTTTATAAAAGAGAGACAGACAGATAGAGACAGAGAGAGAGGGGGGGGGGGGGGGAGAGATTTATTTATTTATTCTTTTATATCGAGGATAATGGAATAAGCACTCATGTGCGTTTTTACATCCAGTCTCCGTGTGTATGCAGTTTTCTAATTCTTGTCATCTGTTCCCACCGGCACACAATGGCCTACTCTTACGAAAAGCAGAACAGGATTTAACGTGTGCGCAAGATGTTTGCGTGCGTTCGCACACTTGACCTCGGTTTATAGTCTCATTCCCTCCACCCCCCCCCCCCCCCCCCCCCCAACAACAACAAAATGTAACAAAAGAAAAAAAAATCACCAAAATAAAAGTTAACCTATGATTTAAGAAAAGAAATAGTTGTACATTCAACAGATGCATAATCACCACTAGATACATTGATAATTATTTTAAAAAAAAAAAAAAAAAGGAAATAGGAACTATGTATTCAACAACACATAAACCTTAACTGATCCGAACATTAATGTCAGAACAAATATACTGATTATAATTCAATAATGAAATAAATCAAACAGATTAGAATTGAGGAGACAGCTGCGAAAAGAGCAATCCAAACAAAAAAAAAACCATATCGGAACATTTTAACATATCTTTCTTACTTTAAATCAATATCATGAAAAAAATCCTAACAAAACAAAAAACCTAACAGCAAGGCAGCATGTTTTTAAAAATCAACATTATGATGTAACGCCCAAGCATAGCATTTTTCAAGACGTGTTCAAAGGCATGAGTTTAGAAAGTCCAAAAGGGCGTAACATGTAATTATGTAAGGGGACAAAACCAACAACTAACCAACAAACTAACAATCAAACACAGCCCGTTCTTGTTTAGACGACAGGACTACAATTTCAACTTCAACATAAAAACCATAAGAGAGAGAGAGAGAGAGAGAGAGAGAGAGAGAGAGAGAGAGAGAGAGAGAGAGAGGGGCGCGCGCGCGCAACACACACACGTGCACGCACGCACCGCACGCAACACACACACACACACACACACACACACACACACACACACACACACACACACACACACACACACACACACACACTATGCATAATCAACAATTAGTTATTGTCTCGTACCCAGCAACTTCCCCATTAACTTCAACACTAACCATCTAAACCTTACCGCACAACTCATATTTCACCCAAACCGCCGGCTAGGTGATCTGAGAGGTAACACACGTGCCTAGGAAACCACAAGTCCGGGTGCAAAGTGTGTGGTGGTTCGATCCCCGTTTGGGCCTGGAACTTTTCCCCTATCTACTAGATCTATACTAGACCGCGAATGGTGAATCTTGGTGCTAGTCTTTCAGATGAATCGATTCACCGAGGCCCCGTGTGTTAGGCCTAGGCCTACACATAATTATTTCGCGCAAGGGGAGAGCATCCAGAATTTCACGCATAGAAATCTGCCGTGTCTCAAAAGTGGCATACAATACAATACGATACGATCAATACAATATAATACGATACGATACAATACAATACAATACAATACAATACAATACGATACGATACGATACCTACGATACAATAAACTTTGCTCCCTGTGCTCAAGGCAATGCACACACAATAAAGAACCCACTGCAACGAAAGAGCATTGTCCCTGGTACATTATTACAACACGTGCAGTCACACATGTTTTATTATTATCATGTATACAAAGTACTGGCCCACACGTTGGCAGAAAACCCAAACTAAAAACAGACGGACAGACAAGCAGAAGCCCCGTAATGCAGGGATGCCTTGTCTTCGCCGAAGTAGTTAGAGGAGCTTTATTGGGGGGGAAAAAAAGGAGAAATAAATGAAGGAAGTAAGAAAAAAATAAAGGAAAGAAAGAAATATAATAATGGTGATGATGATGATGATTATCACCATCATCATCATCATCTTGACGACAATAATGACAATGATGCCAACAAAATGGGTGACAATGACGACAATGATAACATATGGAAGGGCATTTGAAATGGGGATCAGATTCCAAAGTCCTCTTAGCCAGTTAGCCTTAACCTTCTTCGAACACTCCCGCCAAAAGTTTTTCCAATGAGACTATAAACCGAGGTCCCCTGTGCAAACGCACACAGAACTTCTTGTGCACACTTTAAAACCTGTTTCACTTTTCGGAAGGGTAGGCTTCCCTCGTGGGGTGCCGGGCTGGGGGCCTGACAGAACTAACAGCATCTCCACCTTCTGGAAATTCTGTGCTAGGAATCCCTCTTTTGTGCCCCTCTCTTTGCTTCTGCCTTTTTCTTACTGTTACTTCTTCTTGTCTGTTTTCTGCCTTCTTGGTCCATTCTCCTGCCTTTTTCCCCACCAGAAAGTACGTATTAGATAACATTTCTCTCCCTCGCTAAAGTCGGATAACGCTCATCGTCCTTATGACAGACACAACAGTCGCTGTTTGAGCGTTCGAGGAAGAAGAAGCATTTTACTGCAGACTCCCTAAAGATCCTTTTTCGGGATGTTCCATCGGACACCATTTTTAATTTCTTGAGAGACTCGGGCTTTTCCCGTCTGATATGAGTGAAAGTGGTATAGTTGCTCTAAGGACAAGATTGTTTTAAAGAATCTGGTTTCGGTTTCATCTCATTTTATGTGTGATCAATGTGGGTTTTCCCACAATGCGGTGACCGTCCTGGGCTGACCCTTATGGTTGACCAGGGCCTCGATACAAGCAAGGATAGTGAAGTTGGTATCATACCCTGTTTTAATCTGTATATAGTCCCACAGTTTTAATTTCAGTTTTTAAAATGTGACAATGTGACAGCCCCAATATGGCCTGGTGGTCGGGTGGCTAAAAAAACATAGTTGGGTTGGGTTGAACGAAGAGGAAGGAAAAGTAGGCTGTTGTGTGCCTGTGGGAACGGACAACAACATTTACAGAGGTACACATCACAGGGGACTGGATGCAAAAAAGCCTATGAGCGCTATTCCATTACCATTCAAGTAAAATAAATAAAATAAATAAATAAATGTATAAATAAAGTGCTCTAACGTTGATGTAGAGGAAACTCTAGTCATCAATGGAGCTGTTATAGAAAGTGGTCAGCAACTTCAACATTTTGTAATGTGGCTTTCCCCGTGTCTCCCAGCATACTGATAACATCAACATTAATGTAACAGGCACACAGCAAACAAACATGATAGCAATGTCAAGTTTAGATAAAGTATTGATCAGTGAACGAATCAGACATAGGGGTTTTGACTTTGCTACTCTAAACTATTTCTATACATGCACGTAAAGTGGTGTGTGTGTGTGTGTGTGTGTGTGTGTGTGTGGTGTGTGTGTGTGTGTGTGTGTGTGTTGTGTGTGTGTGTGTGTGTGTAGGGGTGTCAGGAGTGTGTGTGTGTGTGTGTGTGTGTGTGTGTGTGTGTGTGTGTGTGTGTGTTGCGTAGTTAGATCTATACGCCTATTCACAACTAGTGATCTTAGACCGAAATGTGTGTGTGTGTGTGTGTGTGTGTGTGTGTGTGTGTGTGTGTGTGTGTGTGTGTGTGTGTGTGTGTGTGTGTGTGTGTATCTTTTTTCTTTTTTTAAAATCTTTTATTTCGAGGATAATGGAATAAGAACTCATGTGCTTTTTTTTCTTTTTTAACATCCAGTCTCGGTGTGTATGTGTGTGTGTGTGGTGTGTGTGTGTGTGTGTGTGTGTGTGTGTGTGTGTGTGTGTGTGTGTGTGTGACTGTAGTGAGTGGTTTTGGTCGACCCCCCAAAAAAACAACAACAACAACAACAACAAAACAAACAAAAACAACAACAAAAAATCGAGGCTTACAAAAGGGTGGCCAAGGGGCGGAATGGGGTGGGAGGTGGAGGGGAGGCTACGATCATTGTAATATAAATTGAAACTTCACCACCAGTAAGGCTACACAATAGAGAGACGAACAAAGAACACGCCCATTTTTAAGACAACGGGGAATTTGCAAGTCAAACTTAACCACAGCTCAATAATTTACAATACCAATCCCACGACTCAACCAAACAGTGATGGATAGACAATGATTACAAAATATTCGCAAACATGCTGGTTATGTCCCTTGATTCACACCCACAGCTTGACAGAGTAAAATCCGCACACACGCGCCTTTGATAAAAACTGATCATTACGCAAGCGAGTTCGTGTGATTGCGGGAATTAACTGATAGCAGTGGACTTGCTAATGGGGCAGGAGAGGATCACTCTCATCTAATCATCATCATTATCAACACAATAACAGCACAAGATCAACAATGATTGAAATGATAATAATAATGATAACAATAATAATAATGGTGCTGGTGATGAGCCTCCTGCAGCAAAAGCAGGCAGGCTAAAGGACAGGGACCCGCCAGGCTGGTATTGGGCGGGGAGGTTTTATAACAGAAAGCAAAAACAGATGGAAACCAGTTCACTATGGTGATGTAATTTACAACATGAGCAAATGGAACTTCCAAGTCCTTAATCATGTGGCTGGAAAAATTTGTGATCCATTTTGGTTGTTGAATACCATATAGTCTAGAGCAACGTGGTTTCGAGAAACAATAATGCATTTCCAAATCGTTATTTTTGTGGCTGACTGATTTTTTTAAATAGAGTGCTCTCTCATTGAATATATGTACAGCAACTCGGCTTATATTGCCGTTTCAGTTTCATTTTCATCTGATGAAACAGGCATCACCAGGGATTACTCTATACCAGTTTGCAATGTTGTATCCGACTTCTTTCATGTAAAAAATTGATAAGTAAAGACTTGCCATGGTCTTCATACAGCTGTATGCCTTTATGAAATCGATTTGCCTTGTTGTTTAATTCAGTCACTCTGATGTGGAAGAACTTGCAGCACTCTTAGAGGCAATTTTCCACAGATGGGATGCCCAGTGCCTGTCAGTATAAGTAGCATACCCCCGTCTGGAAATTCTGCGCTAGGAAATCCCTCTTTTGTATCCCTCTCTTTGTTTTTGTCTTGTTCC
>CM060324.1:25638933-25643933 GCA_030674155.1 Stramonita haemastoma | reverse complement strand
CACTGAATAGTGATGTGTAACACACAGGACCTCGGTTTATCGTCTCATCCGAAAGACTAGCGACCAGACCACCACTCATGGTCTAATGGATGGGGGAAAAGTTTTGGGCCTAAACGGGGTACGAACCACCGCAAACTCCGACCCGGACTTTTTGCTTTCTAGGAAAGGCGCGTTACCACCTGAATTTCACCATTGTAACGATAAAAACAGAGCCGTTTAAATCTGCGCAGCAGTGTCTGAGAATGGCAGCAGCCTACACCAAACACAGTGATGCCGGCAGGTGAGAAAGGAAATCATACTGTTACAGATTATTGGCCACACAATAGTTTAATTGATGCCAATTAGTCAAAAGTGAAGAATACTTTCTTTGTCTGTTTATCATTCATTTTAATAACCACTATGGAGAATTTTACACAACACACACACACACACACACACACACCACACACACACACACACACACACACACACACACACACACACAACACACACACACACACACACACACACACACACAACACACAGCACATCACACTTAACACATCAACTAAACTCTACATCACCTCTCACACTACACCCACCACCTTATACTCTTGTCTTTGACTGACTAGACTCTCTCTCTCTCTCTCTCTCTCTCTCTCTCTCTCTCTCTCTCTCTCTCTCTCTCTCTCTCTCTCTCTTCTTTTTCTTTCTGTCTTCCACTTTTACACGTGCTATCATAAACTTATCATTATATAGAAATGTTTTGGCTCTTTTGTTTGTTGAATTGGAAGTTAGATTCCTGCCATCTCAGTAAGGACATTTTTTCTGTTTGGCTTTTTGTTGTTTGTTAGGGTTTTTTGTTCTTATTTGGTTGGTTGTTTTTTTGCTTTGTTCATTTGTTTTTTCCCCTCACATATATGTCACGCCCTTTTGGATTTATAAATTCATTTTCTTCAACACGATTTGAAAAATTTTGTGCTTGTGTATTTTGTTGAGCGTTACGTCTTAATGTCGTTGATTTTTTAATGTTTGTTGTTCTTTTTTGTGGTTAGTTTTTAATTTTTTGATAATATTATTTCAAAGTAAGAAAGGTTTCTAAAAAAATGTTTTTATATACATCTTTTTTGTTAGGATTGCTCTCTTCTGAGCTGTCTCCTCTCTATTGTAATATTTTTGATTTCTTTAATTATAATCAGTGTCTCTGTCTTGATATTAACGTTCGGTCAGTTGAGGATCATGTGCTTTTAAATACATATCTTTTTCGTTTTAATGATTATCAATGTATTCAGTTAGGGATTATTAGTTTGTTGAAGGTATACCACATCTCTCTTTTTATTATTTTTTTTTAAAAAGTCACAGGTTGAGCTTTGTTATTGGCGATGGTGGTTTTTGTGGGGGAGTGGGTTATCATTACTTTCTTGGTTTTAGTTTTTTTGGTTTTGGGTTTGTTTTTGTTTTTGTTTTTCGTTTGTTTGTTTCTTTTCTTCTGTTTTTGGATTTTTCTTGTTGTTTTTTGTTTTAATATTCTCTAACCAGGGCAAGGGTCCGACGGAAAAAACACGTGATTATTTATTCTGTAATCCTTGAAAAATAAAGATTACTTATTCATTCATTCATTTATTATCACTAATAGTAAACAAACGTTTAACGAAGAATAAACAAATGAACACTTAGAATGCATGTATCAATGCAAACACACCATAACACATTGCAGCATGATCACTGAGATATAGCATTCCCAACATCACGATTCTCTATTTCATCATCAATAGCCCCCTGTTTCCTTCGAAAACAACTACTGTCAACTAACTGGGATGGATATACTGTGAAATGTGCATAGCTTCTGTACATATATTCTCTGAGTCAAAGTACTCAAATTGTTATTCATGTTTAAAAAAACAAAACACTAGATAAAACATTTTAGTTAAATGGATACAAATCAGAGTGGTATTACACAGAACCAAATCGATAGAACAAATTCTGATATCACATACGTATAATTATATTTATAAACTGCAATAACCTGTGACCCATCAGGCTATTTTTGTTTTCATTGAGCGGAGAGGTCGCGCGTATGACGAACAGTTGACGAAACGGAACTTGTGTCCAAACGAAGTGACAGGTGAATATTGCGCTTCTTCATTGGTAAGAGTGGTCTTGTTCCCCTTTTTATGTTTAGTTTCTCAGTTAACCAGAAATTTGTAGCATAAGACTATCCAGATATAAGTCATCGGATCGATGCTTTGAAATTCAGAATTATAAATATAAAAAAAAAACTGGGAGCCTATAAGACTGGACCAGCCCTCCCACTTTCTGGTAGGCCTAGTGGTTAGGCAACTCAACTGTGACAATCGTGAATGATTGACATGACTGTGTGATTACACATAAAAAAATTACACGAGGACAGAAAAACCACGATAAATTGGTCATTTGACAGATGTATAGCTATATACGGAACTGGTTGAATGTAGCAGTAGATCGTTGACTAACACAGGTTACACCAGACTGAGAGACTTGTTCTGGTAGTACTAGTAGTAGTACTATGTTTAAAAGGACTTAAAAAGTCAACTTTCAAGTCATTGTGTCGAGAATTAAGTTAATCAAGTTAATTAAAGACTAAAGCAGTAAAGGGTTTGAAGGCATGACTTCCTCTGCAGCTGCTGCTACAACTGCTACTGCTATTTCTGCTTGTATGTGTTATTATAGTTACTGAGTGATATTGGTGTACTAGACTGTAAGAGTATCACTGTTGTTACAAATTATACAAGTCACATTGACCAGGTCCACAGCATTTTGAACAATTTAGTTCTATATCATTCTCTACTTAGTTACAGTTTGACTTTGACTTAAAATCAAAGCTGACAGAATGAGTCATTAAAAATGAAATTCAGTTAGAGCTACTAGTTAGTTTTTATACTATGATACTGTTTTCTTATCTGTTTCAGTATTTAATGATAGTTTACTTCAAACTACCAGAGGCACATTATTCACAATCACATTGATAGAGGCCTATATCAGGCTATATAATTTAAATTGTCTTTCATTCGGAGTTGAAAATCCTGTGTGATAAGACTTAGTTACCCAATTCAAAAGTGTAATAAAACAAAGACAAGTTTACCATGGAGCTGAAAACATAAAAGTATTTGAAAACAAAGACCTACCTGAGGAGTCATGTGTTTTATCATTTTTTTAATCTAAAACATTTTTCCCCCATTCGTCGGCTAGAGCTCTAACTTTTGAGTACCAATTGTGTTTTGTTTGTTTTTTAGAAAAAAAATTCCTGTCCCTCTGCTTGAGCTCCAGTGTTTACCAATAAGAGATTTTTACTTATTGTATCTGTTTTAAATAGCATTAGGTAGCTGTATTCCAACTCGGAGGGGTGTATAAAACTGTTCAAACATAACAGCCGTATCATGGCGAATGTGTGTTGTTAAAAATGTTGTCATCTGTTCCTACCAGCACAAAAATGCTCTACTCTGCTAAAAGGCAGAATGGGTTTTTTATGTTATCAGGCATGCATTACTCCTTGGTTATACTTATATAGTCTCATTTTAAATTAAAGGACTTTTGAGAGAGTGGAGTCAGTACCAATGTTAACTCCAATTCCAGTACTGAGTAGATGCCAGTCTATTCTGTATTCATTCTAGTTCTAAGCAAGCAATAAATAGAATGAAGCTAGCTTGGGCTGGTTTTCAAGAGGATTCAGGTATTGGGTTGATCTTATAAATGTAGTGCTAATGTGGTTCTGTCACAAAGCAGTGACTATTGTTGATTGACCTATAGATCTATAGATAAAGTTGGCCAGGGCATTGATATGAGGAAAGTCACCTCCATGGGGATGTTGGGGGCTCTTTCAGAATAAAGAGTAGTTGGCTTCCCCACATTCTGCAAGTTCTTTTCTAGAAATTTCCTCATTTCTATCACTTCCTATGTTTCTCTTTATTCCTTTACCTCTCTATTCCTTTTCTTTCTTTCTTATTTTTTTGCCACAGTACCCAACCCATTCTCCTGCCTTTTTTTAAGTGAATTTACAATTTAAAAAAAACAACAAACTTTTAATTAATGAGCTACTCAGAATGGCTAAAGCGCCGGGTGAGGCCTTTAGGTATCTACCTCTTGCACTAAGTTGCAGAGTTACAAACACAGGAGAAGACCAGGCACTATACATTTCTACCCAATATAGCTGTGCTATTGGCCAGGGAAGGCACTGTTCTCAGTTTTGTCATTCTTCATTTCTTCTTCTTCTGCCAGAAGAAGAAATGAAGAATGACAAAACTGAGAAGAGTTAGTTTTAAACCTTTCATTTTCATTCACTTTGCACATTTTAAATCTGAGATTAAAATTTTTTATAGGTTGATAGTTCTGATGTGGTTCCTGTGGTTGGCAGGACTACACATTATGATTAGATTTAATTATAATACTTTTTTTTTTTTTTTTAAAGCTAGCTTGGCTTCTGGTCACACAATACAGAAAACTGTATCCAACTCATTGACCTACATTTTACTTGGATCTCATGATGAAGTCCTGTAGTTTTCTCATGATTTTCATGCTTGTGGTGAAAATTTGTTTTAGGAATCATCAGGATTTCAAGATCTAAGGGTGGGATGGGGATAGAGGGCTTTGTGGAGATTGTTATCACACCAGAGTGAACACCTTGCTTATATTGGACTGCACCTGATTCTGTTTCAATGGACAGGGTTTGTAAGGGCTTTTTATGTCCTTTTAAGTTCTTACAATTGTCATGTGAGTCAAAAGGTGTTTTAAGTCCTTTGATTCAGCAAGTAGGCCCTTTTAAAATATCATCAGGTCCTTTTAAATGCTGAAAAGTCCTTTAAAGTCCTGTTGAATCAAGCAAAAGGGCATGACAGATTGACATGGTACATCTCTTTGAATTTGCAGAAATCTGTGAAAAAAATTGTCTAAAAATAAAAGGATGAGAATAAAAATGAAACCCAGAAAACTAGTCAATCAAGGGAATTAACTCTTCTATGCTGATTACTTCCCTTCACTGCTGTACA
>CM060324.1:25626433-25633933 GCA_030674155.1 Stramonita haemastoma | reverse complement strand
ACACACACACACACACACACACACACACACACAACACACACACAGCTTGAAAGAGAGAGAAAGATATTTATATTTGTTTGTTTGGGAAAACAAAATTAATCTGCTATTGTTATTTTTAATTTGTTGACAGTGAATGGGAGTGGAGAGATGGATTGTACTGCCAGTATGAATAAGATAAAGTATGTTGTGTGTTTAAGGCAAGGCTTTTCCTCCAGCACTGACTTTGGTTTCTTTCTATTTTTCTTTTTTGAACAGTAGTGATGAGGAGTGTCAGGACACTGCTATTTCCATGCAACACATGGCCAGGAAATAGCTCTGTAAGAGAGAGAGAGAGAGAGAGAGAGAGAGAGAGAGAGAGAGAGAGAGAGAGAGAGAGAGAGAGAGAGAGAGAGAGAGAGAGAGAGTACAGTGTTTTTGCAAGGGAAGGAACTTTCTCTTGGCTGAGGAAAAGGGAAACGGAAAGGAAAGGCTTTATAAATAGTTTGTTACATAGTATACATGTATGCATGTCCAACTGCGTATAACGGTATACAACATGCGAGGAAGTTACCACAGAACAAGACCAGCTTTGAAAATCTGAGACTATAAAATGGGAAAGGGAAGATCACTAAGGAAGATTGAGTGACACAAGTTAAGAGTTCGTGGAGCTCTTTGTTTTTGGTTAGCTATACTGTGTTGGCAGTTATTTTGGGGTTTTTTTTGCTTCTTTTTCTGTTATTGTTTCTTTTTTTGTTGTAGGAGGTTTTTACAAGGACATTTTTTCCTTGTTATTGTTGGCTTCATTTCTAAGGTAATATTTATATTACCTGATATGTTTTTAAACCATTGTCTACCTTATCATCAGGCTTATGTGTTGATATAAATTTATTATAAATATATTGTTTTAAGTATCAGTTACCAAGTTCTTTGTTTGCATTGATACTTAAGTCATGAATTTGAACATACCATTAAAAAAAAGAAACAAAAAGCAAACACAAAACCAATGACTGTGTAGGACTGTTGTATGAGAGAAGCCTGTCCATGCAAAAAGAATAAAGTGGTTATGATTTAATGGATTACAGCCATGTAGAGGAGTGGAAAAAGTACACTGTTAATTCTTAACATTGTTGTTGTATAGAATTGAGTGTAAAGTGTGAGGTAGTAGGCATTTTATTTTGATTGATACTTTATAATGATTTATTATCTATGGAGACTTTTAAGTTTAACAGTTTTAATTAGGAGTCAAGACAAAAAGCTTTGAGAACAAGTCATACAAAAGATTGCATGATCATTACAAGTAAATTTTAGAAAGCCAAAGAAACAAAAAAGGCCCTTTTTTGTGGCAGAGTTTTGACAATTTGTGTTCAGTTTTATCTGCTGCCAAGTTTTATCAGTGTTATTTAATACCTTACAGTCATTCCCACGCCAAAGTCCGATGTGCTGGGTCTGACTTGTCAGGTGCATAACGGCAGCATTTTCGCTCACATGACAGACAACAAAAGTTGCTGTCTGAATGTTCATTGAAGAAGAAGAAGAATCATTCCTAGTCTAAATCACAGAGTGGTGGGATAGCCTGTGGATCCTCATATTATGAAATTTGTGATGTAATCAGTCATGGTTGTGTCCATGTAATATATATCCAGTTTGGAAGTAGGAGTTACATCTCTTGTATTTATATTCAATGGATTTGTGTGTGTGCATGTGTGTGTGTGTGTGTGTGTGTGTGTGTGTGTGTGTGTGTGTGTGTGTGTGTGTGTGTGTGTTGTAAACACCAAATACTGGCTTCGGTTCTTGAATAAGCTTCATTAGTCTCTTACTTAGTGTTTACAGTTTTAATGCAAAGAGAGGAAGAGATAGACAGAGGTGATGAATGAGGGTGTAACCGACTTTTTCCCTCCACCTGTAACATTTTGATACTAGTATCATTTCATGTTTGGCACCTGGTGAGGTGAGGGCACTGATTGGCAAAATTCCTAGTGTGGAGACAGCATATTGGTTACATAATTGCAGCAGATTACCAGTGGTTTTATGGGCTAGAAATGGTAGTGCATCCATCTGTTCTAGAAAGCCAGAAGTCTGGGATGTTGGTTTTGAGAAAATTATATCTATTCGGAATACTAACAGTATAGTACATGTATGCATATATGAAAGTTATTGATCAAGCATACTAGACTTTATAAATTTGAGAGTACTCTAACATGTGCAAAAAATGGGCTGTAGCTGAACAACATTGCATCAAATAGATAAATGCAAAAAGAAAGAGCTATGTAAAGGTTTTCTGTTTTTTTGTTGTTGTTGTTTTGTTTGTTTTACCAGACTGTATGAAGGTTGTGAAAGTATCAGGAAAAAGAGTCAACAGACAACGATAAACAAGGGTGTCAGTGTATCTCGATCTTGACAACACAACCAGGCAACGTTATCGCAATACATTAGACAAGCTGTGACAGTGTTCACCCCAGGAAAACAGTAGAAACATATTCAATGCTCAGCATGATTATCAGAACTTGAGAATACAATTCTCTCTGTCATCCCCCCCCCCCCCCTCACTCTGTGCATGCATGTCAGTGTGTACATCTGTGCATGCATGTCAGTGTGTACATGTATATATATATTTATATGTTTGTGTGCACACTGTGGAGTTAACCTCATCTGAAGCAGAATCTCCCCTTCCCCCTTTCCCTCTAATCCAATGGACCCTGAGTTATGGTCCAGATACTAATCTTTCAAATGAGAAAATATTTATATTTTATTTTTCATATATTATACTATTATACTATGTGCGAAGTATGCCTTTACTGAGTGTAATTTACTCCACTGCAGAAAGAGAAAGTCAAGAGTTGTTCCTTGCAAAATTTTCTAGCAAGACCTTTCTGCATATGATATACACCCCCCAACCCCCCCCCCCCCCCAAACAACAACAACAACAAAACAAAAAAACACACTCACAAACCAAATACAACAGCAACACCCCCCCCCCCAACAAACTATCAAATAATTCCTTTATGTAGATCTGCAGAGAAAGAAAATTGTTTGTCTAACTCACTCTCTCTCTTCAGGCTACCTCCTGTGGGTGTAGTACTAGTACTTAGTAATAGTATGGAGTGCAGTTAACTTAAACTCTCTGTTTACCAATATGACTCATGCCTTTCTTTCAAAATCTTCCCTTATTAAACACTTCCCAGTCATTCCCCTCTGAGTCTGAGTGTGGCTTAAACTTAACTAGTAAAACGGTTTAAACCCATGAGTATGACTAAAATAGTCTTGTATGTGTTGCTGGTAATTGTGGGAGTGCGAGTGTGTCACTGTGCATGTGCGTGCGTGTATGCACGCATGTGTGTGTGTGAGTGTGCACGCACATGCATGCGCCTGCGTGCATGTGTGTTCAGTTTTTTTTGTTTTCTTTCTTTAATGAATTATAAGCACTTAAAAAAAAAAAGTCATTGTGTGTTGTGTGTGTGTGTGTGTGTGTGTGTGTGTGTGTGTGTGTGTGTGTGTGTGTGTGTATGTGGAGAAGCACCCAGAGTGAGTGTGGTGTGGGCTGAGAGGGGAGACTGGGACCACACATTCAAGCTTCATCCACTTTGTGGATGCGAGTTCGAGAGTGTTGCTCAAATTACCTGGCCAACACTGCAGGTGTCCGTATCTCTCGAGCGTGGTTGACATCGGATTATTATGATAGTAAGCGTGGAGTGCAACCCTGTCAAGTAGTCTCAAAGTGGATGCACTTACATGCAGCATCATTACATCATCCTCATTACCATTGATCATCATGCAACAATTAAAAAAAAAAATTGCCTCTGATTCAGTGGTCGCATGTGCTCTGGTCTCATGATGACCTTAGATTCTGTTACCCATACATTTATGTACCTGTGGTGAATTTGTGTACTGATACTTGGGGGGGGGGGGGGGGGGGGGGGGGGGGGGTTGTTTTGTTTCATGTTCCTTGCATGGATGGCCAGATTTTGTGGATGTGACTTATCCACCATTAAGTTTAACTTGATTAAGGTAGACACATTCTGAGTGGGAAGATTGGTGGAATATAATTGGCGTGATTTGTTTACTTTGAAGTGACATTACACTGTTAATTGAAGGGGGAAGGAGTTGTGTGAGAAAGCTGAGGGTGACTTTTAAGTCTTCATGAATTGTGACCTGAGAGGGTTTTTTTTTCTTTCTATGATTGCAGATCAAAGAAAATCATCAGCCATGAAAGGGTGTGTGTGTCTGAGCCTTTTGCTTTTGCTTGGGCAATTTGCGTCTGGAGGTAAGTGGCTTGTTAGGTATACTGGTATGTGTGTGTGTGTGTGTGTGTGTGTGTGTGTGTGTGTGTGTGTGTGTGTGTGTGTGTGTGTGTGCGTGTGTGTACTTGTGTGCATGTGTATCTGCATGCATGTTAGGTAGGCAGAACAAATCATGCTTTTTAATCTCAGAAAACTTATGCCCATCATGTACACTGATGGCCTGATGCCTAAAGTTGTAGCTTTTTTTTTTTCAGGTAGGTAGTGGACAGATGTTATATAATTGAGTGAATAGAGCATACTTCCATCCCTTGGGTCCATGAAGTCATGGGTTCGAATCTGGCAGAGATATCTTGTGATTTATTGGTGGGAATTTCTCTGACCTCCCCAGTGGACTTTTAAAGCGCAGACCTGCAGTGCCCTTATTTCATTATCAGATGATTATGTGATCTGTATACAGATCAAATATGTATTGTCAAAAATACTGTAACCGGGATCGGTGGTCTAGGTGGTAACGCGCCTTGCCTAGAAATCAAAAAGTCTGGGTCCGAGTGTGCGGTGGTTCGTACCCCGTTTGGACCCAAAACTTTTACCCCATCCATTAGACCCTGAGTGGTGGTCTGGGTGCTAGTCTTTCGGATGAGACGATAAACCGAGGTCCTGTGTGTTGCACATCACTATTTAGCGCACATAAAAGAACCTATGGCAACGAGGGGGTTGACCCTGGCAAAATTCTGTAGAAAAAAGCCACTCTGATAGGGAAACAAATAAAGTTGCATACAGGAAAAAGTGAAAAAAAATGGGTAGGCGCTGCACTTGTGGCAATGCGCTCTCCCCGGGGAGAGCAGCCTGAATTTCACGCAGAGAAATCTGCTGTGACATAAAGTGGTACAAAATACAACACCCTCCCCCCCCCCAAAACCCCCCAGTTAGTGTTTGGTGAATTATGGAAACACAAACATATCCTCTCTCTCTCTCTCTCTAGATATAGATATAGATATAGATATATATGCACCCTGTACCAGGAGAGGGGTGGGCTCTCCAAGGTTCAACTTACCCAAGAGACTCAACCTGAATTCCGAAAGGAGTTAAGTCATTGTAGTCACAATCCAGGTTAATTTGTAGACAGTATTGTGATACACTAATGACCAGTAAATGTCATAATTGATGAAAGTAGACAAATGATATCATATATCACTCTATTTTATGTACTTTTTATAATTTACATTGTTTTCATTGATGGCTGTATCTTTACAAAGTATACTTTTGTTTTACATGAAGTCAAAGAATCATGAAAGCTGAAAAAACAAACTAAAGTTAGAAAATGTTTTTTATACTCACATTTCTGCTAAGCTGGACAAGGTTTAAGTATCCATCAGGTTATCCGCAAAAAAAAAGAATAAGACTGATTTGAAATGCAGTAAGGCCCAGGAATCAGTTTGAAAGTGAAAAGTTACTGTACTTATTGAAAAAATGGATAAACTTCTATAGAGCCAACATAGATAGTAGCAACATGATGACAATCTTTGCTGGCATTACTGAGTTAATAAAGGGAAAGAACTCTTGTTTAGAAAAATGGTTAATGAAGTCTGAGTAGTGTCCCTGTGATTAGACAGTTGTTTCTTATTATAACACTTTTTACCCCAGGCATGGAATAATTGGTACCACATAATTATATCTCCCATGAATGGGTTACAGATTTATCCATACCACAGCAGTATTTTCGCCCTCCCATTCTGCTCTATTGTCACTGCATTGTTTTAGCTTGTAGTTTTCAGCCGCTACATTGGCCATACAGCGTTCCCAGCTGTTTTGCTCTGATTAAGCACCTTGGGAGAGAATTATCTTTTTAGTCTTTCTGGAAAAAAAAGGCAGGAGAATGGATCAAGAAAGCAGAAAATAGACAAGAAGGAGTTGACATGAAGAAAAGGAACACGGCATAAACAAAGAGATAGTAAAGAGGGTGTTTCTTGCACAGAATTTTCAAAAGGTGGGGATTCTATTTATACTGACAGGTCCCCAGCATCCCCATGGGGAAATTAGATATTTGAATGGGTTACCCCAGCGTGACGAGTTGTGCACCCATCAAAACCCCATGCATCAAAGAAGTAGTAGAACCTAGCCATGGCTGATCAGTAATGGGATGGGATGGGATTGGCCAGCATGCATTGCACCCACACTGCTGTCAGTCTGGAGAGGGTTGGGCTCCCCCAGGTTCAGCTTGCCCACTGCTTGAAAGAATTCAGTGTTTCATTGAAGCAGCAGCTGTAGTAGGAGAGAAGTCATGTCACTCAAGTCACACTTTTGTTTTCTGTTCAGCTTCAACAGCAACAACGCCTGGGACGCCTACTGTGCCTGCATCGTCAGAGGCCACAGAGGCAAACACAGGTAAGGAGAGCAACCCCAGTTCATCACAGAGTCCCAGTCCCAGTTCCATTAGCAGCACCACACAACTGTTGACGACTGCAGCAACAGGCATGGCCCATACCTCTGCTGCGACAACCCCAGCTAATTCGGCTGCTAGTGGCAGCAGTGACACCGGACAGACCACCACTAATCCTGCAGCCTCCTCCTCTTCACCCTCGCAGACTACCACCGCCATCCCGGAGGACACAACCACCTTCAATACCACATCTCCAGAGACGACGAGCAGCAGCAACAGCAGCAGCAGCAGCAACAGCAGTCTCCCCACACCCATGTCGACGAGCAGCACTCCAGCATCCACCAGCACAGCTGCTGCCACCACTCCTGAGCACAGCACTTCAGCACCTCCCTCCAGCAACAGCTCTGACACCCCCACTTCTACCCCTTCCCCTCCCCCCCCCCACTCCTCCCACTTCCTCCCCCCTACCCCACGTTCCTCCTGCCGTGCCAGCGCCTACCCCCCACGGTTCCTAATTCCTGGTGGGTGCCTGGTGGTGCTCGTTGAGATCAACTCTGGTGGTCTGTGGTCTGTGTTGTTGTGGGTGTTGTGTTTTGTTTGGAGGAGTGGGTTGTTGTCTGGTGGGTGGTGTTGTGTGTGGGGTGTGGTGGTTGTGTGTGTGTGTGGGTGGGTGGGTGTGTGGTGGGGTGGTGTTGTTGGTTGGTGGGGGGTGGTGTGTGGTGTGGGGGGGGGGGGTGTGGTGGGGGGGGGTTGTGTGGTGTGGGGGGGGGGTGGGGGGGGGGGGGGGTGTTGTGTGTGTGTGGGGGGGGGGGTTGATTTTGTGTGTGTGTGTGGTGACTGTATGTTCTGATTGTGTGTGGTGTTGTGGGGAAGGGAAGGAAGGGTGGGTTGTTGGTCGGGGGG
>CM060324.1:25571433-25621433 GCA_030674155.1 Stramonita haemastoma | reverse complement strand
TCAGATTCGGTTTACCCGTACACTTCTGTGCCTGTGGTGAGTTTGTGTCAAAGCCTTTGGGGTTGGGGGTTTGCGGGGAATGGTCGTTGGAGGGACGTTGTGGTGGTCGCCACCTCAGATGGGTGACTCACTCAGTCTGGCTCCGTGACTGAGCTAATACTGTCGTTAGTAGGGGGCTTAGTAGGTGGTGTCCTGCGTATGTTAGCTCAGAACAGGCACCACTGAACACCACCAAAGTGACCCAGCAGAAGTGCAGGGCCCCTCTGGCTGGTGGCCCCACGGCGGCCTAATATTGATGGGCTTCCTGTGGCCTCCTGACCCCAGGGATGAAAGGCAATGAATCTGGGTATGGCTGTGGCTATGGTGGGGGAATTGGAATGAGTGGCATGGGAGTAGCAGGATGGGGATGTCACAGAAGGCAGGATGGGGACGTCACAGAAGACAAGGCAGCAAAAAACAACAACAAACCCCCCCCCCCCCCAAAAATCGTTTTCAGTTTCTGTGATAATTGGAAAAAACGATTCACCATGTGTATATTGATATCTGTTTTCAGTGTGTGATAATTGGAAATAATGGTTGACCATCCATGTATTAATATGTGTGTTCAGTGTCTGTGATAATCAGAAATAATGGTTGACCATCCATGTATTAATATATGTGTTCAGTGTCTTGTCAGAATTAGAAATAATGGTTGACCATCCATGTATTAATATGTGTGTTCAGTGTCTGTGATAATCAGAAATAATGGTTGACCATCCATGTATTAATATATGTGTTCAGTGTCTTGTCAGAATCAGAAATAATGGTTGACCATCCATGTATTAATATATGTGTGTTCAGTGTCTGTGATAATCAGAAATAATGGTTGACCATCCATGTATTAATATGTGTGTTCAGTGTCTGTGATAATCAGAAATAATGGTTGACCATCCATGTATTAATATGTGTGTTCAGTGTCTGTGATAATCAGAAATAATGGTTGACCATCCATGTATTAATATATGTGTTCAGTGTCTGTGATAATCAGAAATAATAGTTGACCATCCATGTATTAATATGTGTGTTCAGTGTCTGTGATAATCAGAAATAATGGTTGACCATCCATGTATTAATATATGTGTTCAGTGTCTTGTCAGAATTAGAAATAATGGTTGACCATCCATATATTAATATATGTGTGTTCAGTGTCTGTAATAATCACAAATAATGGTTGACTATCCGTGTATTGATCTGTGTGTTCAGTGTCTGTGATAATCAGAAATAATGGTTGACCATCCATATATTAATATATGTGTGTTCAGTGTCTGTAATAATCACAAATAATGGTTGACTATCCGTGTATTAATCTGTGTGTTCAGTGTCTGTCAAAATAAGAAATAATGGTTGACCATCCATGTATTAATATATGTGTTCAGTGTCTTGTCAAAATAAGAAATAATGGTTGACCATCCATGTATTGATATGTGTGTTCAGTGTCTGTCAAAATAAGAATGAATGGTTCACCAACTGTGTATCATTTGCAGGTGACTTGAGCTGCACTGCCCAAAATGTGCTTCTGCATTTCAAAGTGAAAGAGTCGTACACCGGCCAGACAGAGAAGGTGATAGAGAGTTTCACAGCCTTGGTACGGGAGAAAACAGTGTTCAAGGTGAACGGTGAAGTCTACAGTGCCGTGAACTGCACCAGAGATTGTCAGCCATCTCCCAATCACCATCCCCCTGGGAAACCCAGCAAAGGTAGTGTGTTTGTGTGTGTGCGCATGCATATATATATATATATATATGTATATATATATATATATATATATATATATATATATATATATATATATATATATAATGTATGTGTATCAAAGACTTTTAACACATTGAGCAGAGAAGGCTAAGGGAAGAGGATGAAGGAGTATGGCTGCCAAGCAAGAGCATCACAATCGTTTTAGTTTCAAAGCATGTTGGTTTATTGTGTGGGATGAAGGTGTCACAGAAGCTGTTGCAGTGATAAGTGGTGTGGAACAGGGTTGTGTTTTAGCCCCTACACTGTTCAACATGGTCTGCTCAGTGATACTGCCTAATGCCTTCCAGAATTGCTGGGATGATGTGTGTCTCAAGACACAGGACTGAAGATGGACTGTTTCATCTTGGGGTGCTTGCAGGTTGTCACACAGTTGAAGGAGATTGTGGTCAGGGATGACTGCCCTCAGTGTCTGCACAGAGCACACAGTGCAGCACACAATGCAGCACACAATGCAGCACGCAATGCAGCATGCAATGCAGCACACAATGAACTGCTCGTCAGAGGCTTCTGGACAACTTTGGTCAGGCCATCACTTTTTGCAGTTTCAGCCTGAAATGTGTGTTGTTTCAACTGAAGAATTTTGCTGTGTCCATCTGAGCATTTTGTTGTGGGTTTTTTTTTTTTGTTTTTCAACCTGAAACTATGCGTTTTCAGTCTGAGGGTTTTACTGTTTCAAGCTGAGAATTTTTGCTGTTTCAGCCTGAAGTTGTGCAATTTCAACTAGAAAAATGTTGCTGTTTCAGCCTGAAATTGTGCTGTTTTAACTGGAAAAGTTTTGCTATTTCAACATTGGCAGTGCTAGCCTGAGAATTTGGCTCTTTCAGCCTGAAAATTTGGCAATTTCAAATGGAAAATGTAGCGGGTTTGGGCTTTAAACTTCTGCTGTTTCATTTTGAGAATTTTGTTGTTTTGAAATGAAAAATCTGGTATTTCAATGTGGGAATTTTTTAGTTTGTGTATGAGTGCTTCACAATGAGAGTTCTAAACAGTTTCAGCTTTGTTGGGAAGTTGTTTAGAGCTCTCATCATTTCCATGCCTCTGTATGGTTGTGGAAGCCAAGTCAATGGACCTTAACTTCAGACCAGGAAAAGAAAATCCATGCCTTTGAAACAAAATCGTTCAGAAGGCTCCTGCACATTTCCTGTGAGACCACAGAACCAACGAGTCCGTGCAGTAAGGGGTGACCATGAAAGCTGGGCCACAGGAACAGACCCCTTCTGGCTGTTGTCAAGAAGAGAAAGAAGCTGGCGTGGTGTGGTCGCGTCTCATGTCATAACTCTCTTGCCAAGACTGTTCTTCAAAGGACACTGGAGAGAAAAAGATGTGGCATACAAGACCTGGATGCAAAGCATCAAAGATTGAACTGGCCTTGACATGGCACTGTTGCTGTGAAAGGCTGAAGACGGATCAGCCTGGAGGAAGTTGGCAACTGGCGAGTCCCACATGTGCCCGGGCTGACTCCCCACCCCCCACCCCCACCTCGATGACCATCTTGGTCAAAGGATTGCTGATGTTGATGTCGATAATGATGCCTCACAACAGCTTATGACATGTGTATTTATAAAGCATTGTTAACCTTTGTGAAGTGATTTCTCTCTCTCTCTCTCTCTCTCTCTCTCTCTCTCTCTCTCTCTCTCTCTCTGTCTGTCTCTCCCTCTCTCTCTCTCTCTTCCTCTCTCGCTATCTCTTTCTCTCTCTCTCCCTCCCTCCCTCTCTCTCTCTCTCTCTCTCTCTTCTCTCTCTCTCTCTCTCTCTCTCTCTCTCTCTCTCTCTGCCCCCCCCCCTCTCTCCTCTCTCTCTCTCCCTCTCTCCCTCCCCCCCCCCCCCCCCCCTCTCTCTCTCTCTTTCTCTCTCTCTCTTTCTCTCTCTCTCTTTCTCTCTCTATGTGTATATATATATATAAGTGTATGTGTGTGTGTGTGTGCATGCGTGTATGTGTGTGCATGCATGCGTGCGTGTGTGTGTGCATGTGTGCGTGTGTGTGTGATGCAGCCAACTCCACGGTGACAGTAGCGGTGGTGCTGTCCAGTGTGGCAGTATTTCTGATCATCCTCATCGCCGTCATTCTCTACATGCGCAGCAAGAAGAGAGGCATCATGTGAGTACTTTGTCTCCACATCTCCTCTGTGTACCCTCTGTGTGTGTGTGTGTTGTGTGTGCGTGCGTGCGTGTGTGTGAGTGTACGTGTGTGTGTGTGTGTGAGTGTGTGTGTGTGTGTGTGTGTGTGTGTGTGTGTGTGTGTGTGTGTGTGTGTGTGTTTGCACTTCATACTCTTTGCTTCAGTAAATTTCATGCACCAAAACCCTGTTTTCCTAATTGGTATTGTACACATTCCTTTGATTGATTATGGTTAATGCCTCTGATGTCACAGATGTGTAGGCCTGTACAACAAACTCACGCATGCGCACACACGACGCACGCACCACACACACACACACACACACACACACACACACACACACACACACACACACACACACACACACACACACACACTTACACACACTCACACACACACACACTTACACACACACACACACACACACACACACTCACACTCACACTGTCCTCATCCAGTGATGCATCCCATGACATGTGAAGCTGATGACTGTGGTTACAGCCGTCAGTTCCGCATGACTCGGCTGGAGGAAGACGACGACATGGATGACATGGACGACTTCATCGGTGGAGGAGGGGAGGCCAGCTTCAGCACACGTCAGAGGTGATCTGCCCTTGATGCCACTTTTCTGCCGCCATGACCTGGGAGGTTTTGGATTATGCCTCCCTTTTTAAAAATAATTTTTTTTTTTTTTTTAACTAGCGTTATTTTATGATGTTTTGCCAACAATTTTTAGGGGGGGGGGGGGGGGGGGGGGGGGTTGTATAAAGAAGAGGATATAAAAAGCAATTTTTTTAAAAAGAAAAAAACCTAAAAGCAAATTTGCAAAATCTTTATAAGCTTTTTGGGAGGCACATATCAATGGTTTGATACTTTTACTTTATGCAGACTTTTAGTCAAGTCTTTGGATGTTTTTTGTTTTTGTTTTTGGTGGTCATGTGTGTAGAATTTATTAGAGAGAATTTTTTTTCTCTCTATTTTTTTGTGTTTTTTTTTTGCTGGAGTGAGTAGGAAATTGCACCAGCAAGCAAAACTGTTTTTGGAAAGTTTATTTAAAAACATGCAACTGAAAAGACTTTGAGAATTCTGCTGCCAGTTGGAGGGTAGAAGAGGAGAGGGGAAGGAAGAAAGGAGAGAGAGTTTCCATGGGCAGGGGTGAGGGTTTTTTTTTTTGGGGGGGGGGGGGTTTGACTAATAATGATGGCAGCTTCAGAAACCTCAGCTACTTACTGTGCCAAACTGCGTCATTGAAGAGGGATGTGTCATGGAAGTACGCAAAGCCAAAAGACCACTTTTGGAGAGAAAATAAAAAGAAAGTTGAACGTATAGTTTAAGGGGGGGGAGGGGGAGGGAGGGGTTGTTGCTTGTTTTGAAAAATTGTGGTTTGAATGATGATACACCATCATGGATCAAACAAGGAAAAAAAAAAGAAAAAGAACCAAACTGAGGTAGCATGTGTGGATGCATACACTGCAGACCTACACAGATACTCGTATGCTTATACTCTTATGCATGCAACCGCTTGCGTGTGGGCACACACCCCCACACACACCCCCACACTGCAATTATTGTGTGACAGCTGCTTGAAAGAAAGAAACAAGCATTTGGAAATGATTTTTCATTCAATTTACATTATCTGAGTAAAAGATTTTGGGAATTACTGGCTGTGTTTAACGTGTTATATGGCATGGTGTATACATCTTGGTGTGTTAGGTACCTGTACACCTGATTAGGTACTTAATCAATCTTCATTATCCTCAAAATAAAGAATAAATAACAGAATAAATACAATATTCTGTGACAGAACCCGTGTTAGGTGGTGATGTGAGCACACAGATTGCATGAACACTGAGAGGCAAGGCAGAATCATTGGATTAAGCTAGTCTCAGGGTCAGGGCTCCGCTCATCAAAAGTTCTTGAGAAGAAGGCAGTTTGTTTCATAGGAAGTGAGTTTGTTTCTGAGATAAGTGAAGATTTGCCACTGGTACTGCTGAGTGAGCTGGGGGTGAGGGAGCTGAAAAACCCTTTTTAAAAATTTTTATCAAAACCTGATTATGGGTCTGTGTTGTGCAAGGTAGCGTTAGATGGTATTGGTTTTGTCAAGTCTTTAGAGTCTTCAGTTCATGGTTTTCCCTGTATCTTGCTAATCGATGTACATCTGCAGAATGTTGGCAGTGTTTCAAGTGTGTATCTTTGGGGGTGGGGGAGTGTATTCAGAGTAACAATTTTCTTTGCTTGTTCAGATTGCAACCTTATGTTTCTTAAAGGTGAATGCGCACATGTACATCCATGCATGCTCAAGTCGTTGGGATGAGACTTTGAACTGAGGTCGTTCGCACGCAGAACATCTTGCGCACACGTTAAAAACCGGTTACGGATTTCAAAGGAGTAGGTCATTCTGTGCTAGTGGGAACATGTGAAAAAATGTACAAAATGGCATGGACACAGGGATTGGATGTAAAAAAGCACATGAGTGCTTATTGCATAATCCTTGTAAGAAAAGAATATTAAAAAAACCCACAGACATGCAATTATGTAGATATTAGACTGAGTGCATGGTGCTATTTAGATAGGGCAAAGCATTTTACTGGCATATGAAACATAGAATAGAGCACTGAAAAAAAGGTTTAGATTTATACTCATAACTGGCACACCAAATTGAGCATTAGACAGCTCTCTAGATCTCCAATGTGAGGGTAACCAGTCTCTGTTGGGTATGTCACCTCAAAAGTTGCCCAGGAATGAACAGATTGGTTCACGTCAAAATGTTACCTAGTTTGTCAGGAATGAAGTGCATATCTGTATAAAACTGTTCATTTGTCAAGAATGATGTTTATGTTTGTGTCAAAATATATTGTCAAAAATGTAGTGAAGGTTAATGTTACATCATTTGTCAAGATTGTAGTGCAGTACAAAAATGTTACATCGTTTGCGAAGAGTGTAGTATGCTATAAAAATGTAATTTTGTTTGCAAAGAATATCATAAATGTTTGTGTCAGAATATTACATTGTTTGTCAAAAATGTAGTGATGGTTAATAATGTTACATCTTTCGTCAAGAATGTAGCACAGTATAAAAATGTTCCATGGTTTGTCAAGGATGTAGTAAGCAAGCTAGATGTCTGTCTGCCTTATCCTGTGAAGGGGCAGTTGTTTTGTGATGTTTTCCATAATCATTTTGTTCACAGGAGGGTTTGGTGTTCAACTCACTGGGGTTGGATGTTTACCTGTGATGGTTTATTTCCATGGGATTGTATTGACTCACTTAGCTGTAGCTGTGTCTGTGTGTTATTGTAGTGTGACTATTTACCATGAAGTTGTGGAGAGAAGTAGGAGAGCTATGCAGAATTACAATCATCTGAGAAATGGCGGTATCAGATGTGAAGGAATCATGTACAGTTTCATGCCAAGATTGTGGTAGTTGTACAATCATGAGGAGAAGATGAAATGGACATATCTTACCCTGAGGCTTTCTTGCTGTGTGTATTGTTGTTTCATTGAATGGCGATAACAGTTCGCTAAAAGGAGAATGTTCGGACAGGAGTTGGCTTAGTCTGTGTGCTGCTCTGGAAAGTGGAAGTGATCTGTGTATAGTGGTTGTGTGTAAGGAGAGAGAGAGAGAGAACGTGTGTAGGACATGGAGTATGTTTTGCTGTTCATGCAAACATTTGTGTGTATATGAATGCATGGATTGTCATTCACACAGCACAGCACAACACAACACTTGACACCGAACCACTCTACACACGTTCACAAACTTTCACACTCACACACACACACACACACACACACACACACACACACACACACACACACACACACACACACACAACACAATATATATATATATATATATATATATATATATATATATATATATATATATATATATATATATATATATATAAAATCTGTGCTTTTCTGTCTGTCTGTGGATGTAAAGACTGAAGGCAAGGAAGAGAAAGTGAAATATGAACAACACCAGATATTGGAAGAGGACTGGAACACGATGCTGATGATAGAATCTGTTGTCACAGTCTGTGTGATACAAAACCCTAGAGAAATAAACTGCAAAAATATTAACAAAATCATGCAGCAAATACTGAGACATTCCTTCCACCATTTGTTACTTTTTTTGTGTATGTGTTTGATCCTCATGCAATATGTTTAAAATCTGCCCAGTGAGTTTCTCCTTTTTGTTGTCTATGCATTTTTGGTCTGGGCAGAAGAATGATGTGCAGAGGTAGAGGAGATCACTGGGAATAGTCAGTCTGCAAGCCAGTATTCACAGTTTAATAGTCAATATTCAGTCCTGTGATGATGTAGAAAATAGCAAGAGCTTGGATGAAGCAATGGCCTCTTGATAGTCTGAAGTGTTTTGGGAGATTCTAATGCTGTTTTATCATTTCAAACTCAGAAATTTACAGTGGTAAAGAATTTTTTTTTAAGTATGGCAATTTTTTGTATATTCCCCTTTTGAGAATACTGGTGACTTTTTTTTTTTTTTTTTTTTTATAAAGTAGAAATAAGATCACTGCTTCAGGAAAGTTTGTGAGAAAAAATGTCCTTTTTTTAAAATACTTTTTTTTTTTGGTTATAAATGTTTTATTCCCGACTTCTCTCTCTTCTTTATCTCCAGTTTAAAAAGTTGTTCATTTGTTCATTACTGTATTGTATGGTCATCAGCAGCATTGTTCACGAATTTGTTTACCTGCATTTTGTCATATAGTGCTCTCCTGGGATCTGATATTTTGGGTGCTTTTGCTGATATTTTTCAGAAGGGGGGGGGGGGGGGGGGTACATAGATTCTTATTATTTTTGACCAGGTTAGTTATGTTTCAGTTTTTTAAATTATCCATTGATTTAAAAAATGATGACAAATAGCTTGGTTTAGCTATTGTAGTTTCTTTTGTTTAATTCCTTGGTTAAAAAAGAGGATAAATCACTTGGTTTACTAACTGTTATATATGATGTTGCAGAGCCTAATTTTCTTTTCAACTGTAGGTCCCAAATTGGTAATCATATTACTGTTTGTTCAGTACTGATAACATGTGAAACTTCGTCCGTAGGGAGTATTGTCATGCAGACCCAAGTCTTGAGACAGTTTTATCATCAGCACCTAAGGACCACAGAGATAGACTGGCTACAAAAGGTTTTTCTTTTCATGCTAAGGCTGTTTTGAGTCCAGAAAAGCATTATAGTCTGAAAATCTGTCTATATCTGGTACTTAAAAAAATCTGTTTTAAAATAACGATCACAGGAGATAGCGCTTTATCTGCTGTCCACTTTATCACTAGGACACAGTAGAGATCCACCCTCATGTTACATTCGAAAGAAGTGAACGTTTTTTGCGTTCCTCAGAAGCGAACACCTCTTTGTATTGGTTGGTATGATTGTTCTTGATGTCACTTCTATTGTTACTGCTCAGAATATTGCTCATATTTTACCTGTTTCCCCCCCCCTCCCCCCCAAGATGATCATTTATATGACTTGGAAGTGTTATATGTGTATCAGTAGTGTGTTATGGCTATGTGTATGTGTGTTACCTTTGTTCAGTATGAGTGATTTGGTTTGGGTTGTATCCATGAGGTAATGTTGTGCTCCCTTCTTTTTCCCTCCTCTTGTCCATTGGATTTTTGCATGTGGACATTGACCAATCAAAAGGTGGTATGAAGAGGAGGAGGGGGAATGAAATGTGTCACAATTTTTTTGTCTGTTCATATTGAAGGAGTGAGTATTTTAGGATCACTGTGCTGGAGGGAGTGTGCCTTGTTGGTGAATGGAGGATGTAGATCTATCTATGTCTTGTGAACTGTTCAGGTGTGGAAAGAAGTAGAGCAGTAACTGGGCTGTCTGTGATCCCACTTCACTGTTTTTTTCTGTCATACGATGCTGCATGATTAGGTGTGACCTCCCCTGCTAATGTTACCCCTGGAAAAGGTTCTCATGCGATTCTCTGACAAACGTAATCAAGGGAAACGTTTTCATGTGATGCTAGTACAATGTTTTATCCCAGGAAAACGGTTGTAGTGTCGACCCAGGAAAATGTGATTCTGGGAACTGCATCATGTTACTTACCCTGGTAAAAGTGTTTGTGTGATACCTCTCTTGTTGTTGTGGTGTTGTGTTTTGATCTTCTTCCTTTCTCCCTACCATGGCAAATAAGCAAAAACTGTAAGAAACCATCTATGATCAGAAAAAATGACCTCTTCTTGCTCCCTGCCTTTTTTTTTTCCAGTTAAATATTTTCAGTTGCTTACTGTTCCAGGATATGTTTTCAGGTGGCACTAAGAAAAAACTTGTCAGGAAAAGGTTTTCTTACGATCGTTCGAAAAAAAAAAAATCCCAGGAAATCTGTTGATTTTATCCCAGGAAATGTTTTCATGTGAGACAAAGATAATGCTATCCCAGGAAATGTTTTCATGTGAGACAAAGGTAATGCTATCCCAGGAAATGTTTTCATGTGAGACCAAGATAATACTATCCCAGGAAATGTTTTCATGTGATACAAAGATAATGCTATCCCAGGAAATGTTTAATTATTCCAAGAAAAATGTTTTCAGCTAATACCAGGATTTTTGTGTGTGTAATTCTTAGAAATATTTTCATGTGATGACAATGCTTATACTCTGTAGATGAACGTAGAGATTATTGTGAGTGTTGTGTTGTATTTGATTGTATTGCATTTATCATGTCTTAACTGCTGTGTTTGGCATTGTAATGCCAGCAACCAGTTCTTTTTAATATAGATTTTTTTTTTTTTTTTTTGCTGCCTCATCTTCTGTGATGTCTCAATCCTGCTGTTCCCACGCTGCTCATTTCAATCTCCCAGCCACAGCCATTCCCAGATTTGTTAAGTCGCATCCTCAGGGTCAGAAGTACACAGGGGTCCATCAGTATCAGGCCACTATGGGTCCACCAGCCATATGGGCCCTGCACTTCTGCTGGGTCTTTTTGGTGGTGCTCAGTGGTGCGTGTTCTGAGCTAACATAGGCAGAACACCACCCACTAAGTCCCATGTTAATGACAGTATTAGCTCAGTCGTGGAGCTGTACCGAGCTGTCCACCTGAGGTGGCATCCACCACAATGTCCCTCCAGTGACCGTCCCCCACGAACCTCCAACCCCAAGGTTTTGACACAAACTCACCACAGGCACAGAAGTGTATGGGGAAACAGAATTTGAGGTCACCATGAGACCACAGCAACTGGGATCACTGAATCACAGGCAATTTCAAAAAATTTTTGCATGACATCAATGATTATGAGGATGATATAAAGATGCTGCTATGGAAGTGCATCCACTTTGAGACTACTTGACAGGGTTGTACTCTACACTTACTATCATAATATATCCTGGCATCAACTGGGCCTGAGAGATACAGACACTTGCAGTGTTGGTAAGGTAATTTGAGCAAGACTCTCAAACTCGCATCCATAAAGTGGGTCAAGCTTGACTGTGTGGTCCCAGTCTTTCCACTGAGCCCACAGCACACCGACTCTGGATAGTAGTCTGAAAAATCCCTACTACACTAATGGGACTTGAACCTGCGACCTTCCAGTCCGAAATCCAAGGCGCTAACCACTGCACCATAGCAGCTGGTTTTTAATTTTAATTTTTTTAAATAGACTTTGATTTAACAAGATGATTGGACTAAAGTAGGCGGCTGGGAATACTGTGTGTTTTGTTGTTGTTGTTGTTGTTTTTTTTAAGCCTGGTTTGATTGTTTTGTCTTGCCAGGCTGAGTTTGGTTGTGGATTTTTTTTCCCTCTTTTGTTTTGGCCTATTCTGGTGCATTGTGTTAGTAGTTTTATTTCTGTGACTGTAGTGCCTACTGGCAATGTTGGGAGAAGTGCTGAATGGCTAAAATGTCTTGACCTTGCAAAAATAGGGGGGAAACCCTGACATAATGAGCAAAATGTGGTCAATTTATCGCCTCATCCAAATCAGGTGTAGGCCAGTCAAATTGGATAGGTTTTGAAGACGGGCAATAAAATGTCAGAATCAAGGCTCACAGGAACTCATTGGTTGCTCTCGCAATTTTGTGCAATTTGAGGGAAAGATGATAAAAGTGAAGACCAGACTGGTTTGTGTGTGTGTGTGTGTGTGTGTGTGTGTGTGTGTGTGTGTGTGTGTGTGTTCAAAGTTGATCTGCTGTTTTATTTAAATCCTTTCTGGGTTTTTTGAATTATTGATTGTGTTTTGAGAAAAATCAGCCACAGAAGTTATGTTTTTTATTCTACTTAATCACCATTTCTGGGCTTAGAAATGATAGTTTTTTTGTTTTTGCTTTTTTCCTCCCAGAAATACAGCACTATTTATAAGGTATTTGTGTTGGGTTTTATATAGTTATTTTAGACATGCCTTTAAAGGATTTTTTTTCTCTTTACTAAAATTCAGGTGTTCCCCAGCAATTTTATCTTGTAGATGGTCATTTGAAAGTCTGCTTCCTGATTTTAAAATTTTCACATTTGCTAGGCCCTGAAAGTGGGTATTTTAGGTCAGGGGAATCAAATCTAATTATGCAAACCATCTAATGTGTGTTCTGTATTCAGAGTTATTTTTTCTTTGCATGAAATGTCTTATACATTTTTTAGATAATTTTTTCCCCGTACATATTCTTGCTGTTTTTATCTGCTAAACTTGCTTCTAACCAGGTTTATTTTATTCTTGTTAGTTTCAGTACTGATATAAGTTGTTTTTTTTTTTTACATGTGTATGTGTCATGTAGTTGATTCTCCCCTGAGAAAACCAAGGAAAGATATATGTAAGATTTGTTAGCAGTGAACTCTTGGGTGGCTAGAGCAAGTTGTTGATTATTGCTGACTTTCTGTTATGTGCCTTACCTGCCCTGTCTTTAACATATTTGACTGTTGAAAGCTAGATGCAATTTCATTACTGTTTAATTTTATGTAGTCATGTACTTTAGTGTATTGGGCCAAATAGTTGTACAGATCACCTAAGCTTTGATTTGGTACTTTGTGCATGTTTGAAGAAAAACCATCTACTTAACAAATATGTAAGTTATCTGAAATATCAACTCTTTTTTATAAATAAAAAAATAATCAAAACTTGTAAAAAAAAAATAAAAAATTAAGGCAGGATATGCAGAAATGGTTGCATTATTTAGTTTGATTTTTTCTTTTTTTTGAACAAAGGTATTTGCCAAGAGCTATTTATTGGTTGTTTTCTTGATTATCAGACTTGAAGCCAAACATTGTCTTGCCTTTTTATCTTTTTCTCATTGTTTTAGACGTACATTGTACTCTCTTCTTGGGTCACACTTTGAGCATTTGTTCCTAGTGACAGCTCTTGAGAATCAAAATTTATCAAGTTTAAGGATATATTTTATCATAAATTGAACAGTTAATGTTTTCACTTTGTGATTTTTTTTTCCAATCCATTTTTTTAAGGTTGGTATTAATAATTGTGGATCGCTGAACATTTTTTTGAAGACTGATTTTGTCTGTTTTATCTCAAACAGTAGTGCTACTGCTCTCATGCCACTGACTCTTGTCAGTCTTGCTGCACTCAGGCTGGTTTTGTCCTTCTCTCAGAACCTGTAGTCTGCCTGCAGTGGTAGGCAGCTGTGAGGCTTCCTCCAGGACAAGGAAGGCCCTGTGCTGTTATTGGTTCACTTCAGTGGTGGTCTGTGGTGCCTGCTCTGACCCAGTATTGACAGGACAACGCTGACTTTTAGCCTCCTACAGACAGTGATGTTAGTTAATGCTGGTCCTTCAGTAGGAACTGGAACAATATCTAACAACAGTTGGGCCACATAAACACGCTGACATCTGACTCACTCCATAAGCACGTCAGTGAAGCGAAAGTTAATTAAATTAAATGGTTTATCATGACACCAGTGCAAAAAGAATCCCATTATCAAGGAGACCTTTTTGTTGCCTATGATGATGTATGATGAATGACGAGGAAGTCCAGCTTGCATAGAGAGTGGAGATTTGTGGGCTGTGCTCTACACTTCCTTGGCTTGTGCAGCACTGGAGGCAGTTTCTGTCGTGTGGATAATACTGGACTGTGTGGTACAGGTCTTCTCTGTGATCCCACAGCCTTCGTGGATGGCGGATCTATAAATTTATAAACAAGAAATGAATTGACGCCACAACACTTCACTTCTGGCCCGAAACCCGTCAGAGTCCAGTAAATCTTACCTACATGCCCCCAACAGAGCTTGAACTCACAACTGTCATTCCACTATAACCACTGCGCCAAGGCTGTTCTAGCCTTGTCTGTTTCAAACATTCAGACAACTTGGGGTTTTTGTTTTAGTTGCTTTTGGGGTTTTTTGTGGGTTTTTTTTTTGTTTCTCTCAGTCAAAATATTTGCAATATAGTCATTTGAATGATATTACAGGAAAAATGGTTTCCAGATTTCAATGAAAATGTTTATGCTGTACAGTCTGGTTCATAATCATTTTTCCATTGTAAAATCAGGCTTTGGACAAAAACATGATTTTTTTCTTCTTTAATTAAAGCAAAAATACATTCATCAGCTAAATGCCTTTGTATGTAAAATCTGTTCTGATTTTTGTCGACATTGTTTAGCACTGATGCAGGCTATACCCTCTACAGTTTACTGAGAAAATTTCTTCTCACTTGAAAATCAGTGAGGTTTTTTTTTTTTTTCTTTTTTGCAATGCTGGTTAATCATAACCTGTCCAAATTCTGATGTATCTTGCAAATTCAGTTATTAATTTTTTCCCTATTAAAAATCATAGAATTGAGAGAACAAATTTTTAAGCATATAAGCCTGGTTTGGTAAGTAAATCATTTTCATTTGAAGATCTTGCCATTTCCTAAGCATTTCAGATATACAGAAGCTTGATTTTTCGACATGTGCTTTTTAGGTAGGTGGGTTTTTTTTTTTTTTTTTTGGGGGGGGGGCATGCCCTTTAACTACTTGGTTTTTTTTCTTAATCATGTTTAGTAAGATATTCAATCAGACTGTTCTTTTTCAGATAGTTTTTGTTCTTGTTGTGCCATCTTAGAAAAATAAAGGTAAGCTAGAAAACAAATTTTTTGTGTATTTTCTTTTTCTTTGAAATATTAGTAACTTAAGGTCAGTTTTATGTTATCTGATTATAGTTAGTACGTTTCTCACATCTTTGAAACTTCTCATGATGGGAGCATGACTTACAAGATGCTGAGAACTTAGACATGACGGAGCCTTAGCTGAGAATGCAGGCTGGGCATAGCATAGTCAGCATCTACAGAGCAGCACTTTCACCTCATGTGGATGCTAGTCTGGCCTAGTGACACCAGCGGTAACCATCAAATAGCCCAAGAAGTTTACAATAAAGCAACACACACAAAAGTGACAATTTGTGATCCTTTCAGGCCACTTTTTCTCATGATTCAAGTTTCTGAAGAGTGAGGAAGCCATTTTCCACAGTTCTAAAATGCTGTTCTTTTCCTGACAGGTGTGTTATTTCTAGGAAAAAATAATAGTCTTCCAAAAACTATCAGCATTCAGGTCAGTCAGTGTACTGTGTCTGTCAGCATTTTTTTTTTTAATTTACTATTTTCGTAGGAGAAACTTGACTTTTTTTTTTTTTTGGTGTTTTCTTTTTTAAATGTATCATTTCAGGTTTTACCTTGAAACCAAATTGATGTGTACAAAGATCTGTAACATAGTAAGCATAGCAGAATAAAACCTTTTTATCATTTTGGATTTTTTCATCAATTCTGGTGTTTTTGTTTAGTAAAAATGAAGTTTTCTTTTTAACAATTCCATAAAAAGAATAGACAAAACTGACATATCTCTGAGCTTTCCATGCAATTCAAAATAATTGGTAATCAAATTTGTGTGTGTTCGTTCTTGGTCATTTACAACCCTCCCCCTTGAAAATAACTTGACTATTCTTTAGACAAGATTTGGCTTTTTGAAACACGGGATCATAGTGCAGTGAAAATGTAACAGAAGAAGACATATCTTTACTTCATCCTTGTTTGTTCGTTTTTGCATATCGTTGGTTGTGTTTCCTTTTGTCCAATTCGTGGGTCCAATATTACAAAGAGGTTATATTACATTTTAACATTTTCTTTTCTGGAGTGAATATGTATGC
This sequence comes from Stramonita haemastoma, assembly GCA_030674155.1. Classification (NCBI taxonomy): domain Eukaryota; kingdom Metazoa; phylum Mollusca; class Gastropoda; order Neogastropoda; family Muricidae; genus Stramonita; species Stramonita haemastoma. Next base: position 25,605,440 of record CM060324.1, on the reverse strand, counting down.
AAAATAAATATCAATGCAATCATCCTTGGTTCAACTCTGCAAGTGAAAGTGCATGATTTGGGTTGCAAGTATCCCTGGCACAGAGAGAGAGAGAGAGAGAGAGAGGAGAGAGAGAGAGAGAGATTTAGATTGATTTGATTTGATTTATTCATTTTATATGAGGATAATGGAATAAGCACTCTTGTGCTTTTTTACATCCAGTCCCCGTGTGTATGCAGTTTTGTAATTATCTGTTCCCACCGGCACACGATGGCCTACTTTTACGAAAAGCTGAACAGGATTTAACGTGTGCGCAAGAGAGAGAGAGAGAGAGAGAGTCTTCTTATCCTTAGTTATAAACAAATGACATTTCAGTTTTAATAGCACCCCCCCTCACCCCCCCACCCCCATTGGATGGAGTCAGTCACAGTCTAGTACTGTTCTTTCACTAAACTCCACCACTACTTACTTAAATAGTATTTTCTCATGGAACTCTGTAGCTAGCTGAGTTAACATGGCCCCCAGTCTGAGTAAACTCATACCCCAGGGAAAATTCTCTGCTCCATTTTGACTTGATTTACACACCTCGGTACTTTGCTCTTTTTTCACTCCCTAATCCTGGCAGGATAGCTAGTGGTCAGAGCACTCGCTTTCCCCAAGTCAAGTTAAGCAGCATCAAGCGTGGTTACCACTTGGATGGGTGACACTTTATGCGCCTTGGCTTCAGTACAGTTCCCCCAGCTGTAAATGGGTTTCTGCCCTCTTTAGGGTCAGGGAAGGTGAAGCAGTGAGGGAGAGGAGATGGGCACCACCCTCTATATGCTGACCCCTAAAAAAGCTGAGGTTTCAGATGCCTTATTCTCCTACGACCACATATGTTATGGGACAACTTTACCTTTTAATCCAATCTGGTTTAGGTACATATGTGAAACTATATGACAATGAGTAAATTTTCTCCTATCAACTCGAATCAAAAACATCATTATTGAGGAAATACCAGAACTGGGATTCCTTACAAAAGCATGCACCAGAGTAAGCTAGGAGGTCGCCCATTTTAGACAATTTGTGATCTGATGTTGTGAGACATGATACAAATTGTGCAGGGTATTAATTTTCATGTTTTTTACTGCAGTGTGCACACACATAATTTTCTCTCTGAGGTGGGAGTCATCTCTTCCCTCCTCTTCAGCTATCTGTTATGACTTGTGCTTTGTTGCAACTGGTCATTCTATGTGAAATCAGTTTGTTCTCCAGTCCAGCATGTTGGTTAACCCAATATGAAACGAACATCAGCAGTTTCCTTCCTATTAGTGTCTTCAATGGTATAAATCTTTCTCTCTCTGGATTCACACACAACAGAATGCCCTCAAAGGTGCTGTATTCTTTTCATGCCAGGTCTGCCACATGGATTGTTTCAAGTATTTGTACACAGAGACTACACAAACATTCAGTTGTTGGTTTGAACTTTATACCTAGAACCATACAAAATATCAACATCCTGGACCTGGAAAACAAATAGATCTTCACTCCAATGAGGTTTCACAAGTTCAAAGATAAGTAAGAGTTTTTCTTTTTCTTCTCATTTTGCTCACAGCAGAGTTGTATTAGTATTGAATTAAGCAGAAAGAAGAAAACAAGCAGCAATTCTGCCATGAAGCACAATCGGAGATGTAAGCAAAGAATCCTTAGAATGAGAAGCATTGTTGATGACATTACTGTTTTAACCAAAAGTATGGTGTTAGCCTATACACAAAAGGTGATGTGTGATGAAGCAGATGTGCGCATTTCACCAGGTCAACAGCTATCAGCATGCAGTCATGAAGAAAGGCAGTGACTTTATGGTGACCACCTAACACCACGAGCTACTAATTTCTGAAATGGAATGTTAACACGACCTCAAAATGAACATCTCTTGAGTTTTCTTTGTGCACGAATAACAATTGTAGTCATGAATAACTTGACAGAATGGTGCTTTTCATTGTCATTATCTTCCCCTGGAGGACATAACCAGCTTTTAAAAATACTTTGTGCCATCAATAATGGAAAAAGCCAGACAAGATCTATACAACCCAACTGGTGTTGCTTTTTCAGTACCATTCCTGTGTTTACACTGGCTTTAAGAACTGAGATAATGTTAGCAGACGGTGAAAATGTCTGTAGCAAACTCTTCAGAAACCCATCTTTTAACAATTTTTCTCTCCTGACATACACATCTACAGGCAAACAGTTATGAGAGTATCCCCTCTCAAGAGGTTGTCCAAACTTCTGTTTGTAGAATAAGTTACAGGTAGCGTCAATCTGATCTACTGCCTTCCACTTCATGCCCTGAATCCCTTCCAACCACGGTTTCAATGTCGCGCATGCTAAAGCTTGAAAGGAATGATGGCAAAAGTAATGTTGCATACTCTGAAGCAGTGACGACAAAGGTTACCAAATAAAAAGAATGATGTGTACCCTGAGAAAATACTGGTTGCTGCCTTGATGATCTCAATTTTCCTATTAATGGGACAAGACTTCTATGCATGGTCTGGTATTGAGACTGGGGCAGGCAGGAGTGATTCAATTCCAATACTGACACACTTCACTGCAGCATTTTAAGATGAGGATAAAACTGAATAACATTAATCAAAAGCTTTTTTTCCCAGTCAACTGAACAGACAATAATACCTTTACTCCTGAAAAGTGTGTTGATAGATTTTTCTATCATGACAAAATGCAAAGTGGTGGTGGTGGTAGTTGTTAATAACACCACATCAAAGAAAAGTTATTTGAAAAACAACAACAGAAAAAAACCATGAAGAGATAGGCAGTGAGTTTCATGCAGTTTTAATCAGTGACAAAACCAAAACATACAAAAGCAGGTGTTGTTGAAAACACAAGAAAGTCAGGACAGCCCAGATGTTGTCAGAGGAAGAAGAAGAGGAGGAGGAGCAATGCAGGCCAATCACAGAAGAGGTGACAAACAGGGTGGTGGGCGGGTCCTCTGTACAACCAATCAGCAGGGAAACGGTCACAGACAAGCTTGGTGAAGTCACACATCATGACAGTAACACCTGGCAGGCAGGACCAGGACTCCAATGTCCATGGAATTACCCACACCATGTCCACATCATGACTTTGCCAATTGCTTTTTTTTTTTTTTAAAATAAATTTTATTAGGGAGGGGAAGATGGAAGGGGCTGTTTCATGGAATATCGCTTCCAAGCCAGAAGCTTAGGAACTGAAAGTGCAACTAACGTAACATAACAGCACTTGAACAAAGCATGTAGCTGCATAATTATATTTCACAATATTATGATAAAAGTAACACTTTTAGGACTACTTACAAATCTTGACAAGAAAACAAGTTAAAAAATAGCCCTTCCCCTCTTCAAAATGTTCAAAGCTTACGCATGCAATGATAGAAACAGAGCAATGTGACAATCATTCATATGGTACATGTGTGCACACATATAAAACTGACCCAACAAATTCTGCTTAAACACTTGGATGACATGAGGGAGACATTCAACATGACATTACACCTGAATAATCACAAAGTCTGAATGTAATCTTCAAGTGAACATTTAAAAATATGCCCAAAAGCAGGATTTAAAAATAATTCAATAGATACGGCATTTAAAAAAATGTTTATGGTAATTCATGAATAGCAACATGGAGAAACTACTAACACTATTTTCTTTTTAAATAATAGTTTAATCTTTAATAATTCATTTACTTATTATAAAATCACTTTTCCAGCAGTCTTGTGGCCATTCTCACTAGTGACCAACTTCCATCACATAGTCTTCAGTTGGTGAGAGTTTCAGAGGTAATGGAAATGAGAAAGTGCTGGATCTCACAGCTGGGAAGAAAGACTACACACTGCCACAGCAAACTTTTGTGTGATCTTAGAACAAGCAGAAGACATGAACAAACTGACAGGGCAGGTACGAAACCTTCAGTTTAGCCACTGACAGTGAACTTTATAAAATTGTCTATGGACAGCCCAAAATTGTTGCAAAAGGGTTTCAGCACTTTCATAAATTAAAGCAACAAAGGACTGACTAAAATGCCTAACCTATAGTATATATATATATATATATATATATATATATATATATATATATATATATATATATATTATGAGAGAGAGAGAGAGAGAGAGAGAGAGAGAGAGAGAGAGAGAGATATTCAAATGTTTCCAATACAGAAGCATGCAGCACTCCTGGTTACTGTGTTAACCTTGATGGTGATATGGATAGTCCTTACAGTTACAGTCGACTGGGTTATAAACATCAACAAGTATGTAGCACCATTTCTAAGATGTATGACAAAATCATATTCCTAACACTCTTCAATGGGTAAACGCAACATATTGCTGACAATTCATAGTGAAAAAGATGATCTTTTATTCACCAGTATGCAGGTAGGAAATCTTCACAGAACAGTTGCTACACTTACCTAGTTCTTCAATACAGTCACTACACTACACTACTGTCATGCCATCACCCGTTCGCAGATTTACCCATGACCTTTCGTCGCCCAAACCAATATGTATATATATACACACACTGCAACAGAAAATATCCATACATATCTGATTCAGAAAATGTCAGAACACAGAAACGAGAAATAATATGCAAACATAACTGATAACAATCACATATCTCTTAACACAAATGAGAACATGTCTACCTTAACCAGCTATAAAAAGAAATGATATAACCAAAACATCTCAACAGTGTCAAGAGAAAGGACTTTGTTCAGCAAAGACTGGTTCCATCACAACACAAGAAAAAACAACCGTACCCCCAATGCTTTCTAGACGGTCGGTCACAACCTCAGCTTTTGAGCTGCCCCTAAAATGGTCGTGAAATAACTGATGAAGAATACCGTCTGGCTCCACTTCCACAGCAGCCTGCTTTCTTCTTTAGTCCATTAAAACATCAAGTTTCTATTGAATGAACAATTACCATTCTGGTAACATTGATTGATGATTTAATGATTTCAATGAATCCAGTTTTCGGACCTTTTTTTTGGTTGTTGTATGTTTGGGGTTTTGGGGGCTAGTAAATGGACCAATGTCATCAATTTTGCAAAATGATCCATCATCCAACATCTATGTGTTCTTTTAAAAGGAGGGAGATGTATATATTTTTTTAACAGTAATAGATGATTTTACAGAAAACTTTGTCAATACTTTATTTTGTTCCAATACTAGTATGACAAACAAGAAAAAAAAATGCAGAAAGAAAAAGAAAATAAAATGTGTCCTGTCCAAGCATCTGTAAACACTTCTCAAAAAACAGTATTGAAAAACTGATTCTAGAGTAATTTTTCTGTTTACAGTTCTGAAATAATGAAATAACATAATATCCCCTAAAATAAAGTGGTTATTCTTTATTTTTTCTCTCTCTCTCTCTCTTCAGCTTACCGGGATTAACTTTGAGGCAGAAGTAAATTGATGCCACCACTCCTAACCTGGCTCACGTAAGAACAGACCCTGCTGCTTTTCACAACCACGAACATCAAACAAAGGTTTTGTGACGTTTACTTCCAATTGTTACATACTTTTCAAACCTCCCTCCAGCAACACAGTAAAATTATTCCAGGTTAAAAATAACTGCTATCACGAGAAACCATTGCAAAAGATCACATCTACAGGATACTCACAATACAGATTGACAGAGATCATAATAAAAAAAGGACATAATCTTCTCCTTAATGGTTCTGTATGACACATCCAAGTTTAAGAAAAACCTAGATTAATATCAGATAGCTTATCAAAAACTATATAAAAAAAAATTTAAAATTAGAATCTTGAATATATCAAAGATCAAATGAGCAATACTGACTTGTTTATCACTTGCAATATGCAAAAGATGAATTCATACATGTGTCAAATAAGAATGAACAAAAGATGAGGTGAGGACTACATGACACAATGCTCTGATCGACATCAGAATTAAAAATCTGATTATATTGGCAATTTGCAGGAGAGCACCAATTATGTGATGAATCTTCAATCTGACAATTTCACTTAAAATCTGTTTAGTTTGGTGTCAGTAGATTTTTTCTCTGCACACATGCATGTGTGTGTGTGTGTGTGTGTGTGTGTGTGTGTGTGTGTGTGTGTGTGTGTGTGTGTGTGTGTGTCTGTGTGTGTCTGTGTGTGTCTGTGTATACATATACATATGTGTGGATAAATTACTCCTTAAATCCATGAACAAGAGAGCGACTGCACCATACTAAGAGTTGCCAGATTTTGTGCTATACATGTAAGAACAACTGTTGTCACACTGTCAGATCAAACACTATACAGCTCTGCCCAACTATCATGTCTCTGCAGAAAGTCAGTTTGGAATCTTACACCGATATCTAACACAATAACAAAATGATAAAAAAAAATACAGCTCTATGAATCTCATCTGCCTCTGATACTTGATTTAACAACAATGTCAATAGCAACAATAATATATAAAAAATAAAAAAATATATATATAACTCTACGCATCCTATCTGATACCTGACATAACAACAGAAACAAACAAACAAACAAATAAAATGATTAATAAATTCCTTTTTTAAATACTTCAATGGAGTTTCCAAATTCCCTTAAGCTGATAGTGATACACAAAATTTTCTGTTAATGTAGAAATGTTTTTCCTTGAAATGATCTACTTGAATATTTTTCATACAAATTTTTGGGTAAAAAAATGCATGCGTTTTGAAACTGTTATCAACCAAATACAAAACTACTCCTAATCATCTAAAATGACAGCCCTGTCAAGTCCACAAGCTGTATTAAGGCCTTGCTCAGGCTGTTAAAATTACCACCATCTTTTAAAAGTTCACGGCTAATTTACAGACAATTTCATACATTACAGAACCTCTGGATCTACCTATGCAACCACAGTGTGTCTCTTGGAGGCTTTTCTTTTGTTGTCATTCTGACTTTATTTTGATCCACAGAAGTTTATGCATGTACATGTTATACATATAAATACATGTATATATATAGCTTACAAAAAAAAATTCAGTACAGGTGTACAAAATGTCGATTCTGGCAGTATCATTCAATTCAAGATATCTTTTTAAAATGCATTTTTCAAAATGTTTGAAACCAAAACTGGTTAAGTGAAAAAAAAGCTTCATCACATAATTGCCAACTTTCTTTTTAAGTCATTTATTTTATCAATAATGGTCCAGTATATTTGAAGAAACTTCTATAAAGTTACAATCGAGTTTAAAACTATGATACAATTAAAACATTCCAACCAATGAACACAATTACACCAGTCATACTTTTGGACACAAATAGCAGTCATACCTCAGGATGCAAATAACAGCCATACCTTTTGACACAAACAAAATGGGCAAAGACTACAAATAAATACACTAACAAAGCACACAGTTAACAGTACAATACAGACAAAATACATGATGAAACTGACCTATGCTTTGTGGTCTGGCTTTTAATGATACATGATTTATGGTGCCAATCAGAATGGCTGAACCATCTTTACTCTAAAATAGTACCCTCTTTTGAGTTTAAAATGCATCCCCATCAAGTCCTTCTATTATGAACTATGCACATTTACACCTTTGACACACTGTGGCAAAATTGAAAACATTTCATAAAAAAAAAAAGGACAAGAAACAAGTTTTCTTTAAAGTAAGTCAAAGAAATCTATAGTTTGAGCACATACTATGCGGTCATATCAACAGATCGTTTATTAAAAATTTATCAAGGTGTTATGTAGGCCCCCAAGCAATGAATCTCTTTGAAATGCAGGTCTAGGTGTTTTTCTTTTTCAAGAAAATATATAATAGCTGACACTGTAAGCAGGCCCTCATTACTTTCACAAAATAAGATGTGTGTTAGCACCCACTGAAAAATCTAACTGATCTAATCCAATGCTTCATTCCCTGAAAATAAAATTACATAAATTCAAATGTTTTATAGATAAACTTTCAGTGTAACCAAAATGGCAAAGCCAAATGACCTAGTACGTTGACTGTTATGTTTCTTAATCTTCTGTCCTTCCTTCTTTAATTTTTCTTTCTTTTTTACCGGAGTGTCTATGGATGTTATATCCATCTAAAAATGTCATTGTACATTGTGGCATTTTTAACAGCTAAATTTTTCTCTTTATTGATACAACTTTAACACACACACACACACACACACACACACACACACACACACACACACATTCAGAGACACAGCTCATATTTATGGACATTAAAAATTTGAATCTTGTTTCAGGAGAAGTTCTGGTAAGAACTCCTGACCACCCCTACTCTCCCTCTGTACTTTCTCCACCCCTTCAGATCCTTATCCCCAAAATGCCTTCCTCTGATGAACGAACACTTCAAGATCTGACATGTCCATACATTCCTTTTGCACCAACAAGTATCCAGTTCTAAAAAAACCACTACCCTCTCTCTCAAAAACAAACAAACAAAACCACTAAACCAACAGCAACAATCAAAGAAATAAAAACCCCCACACAACAAAACCAAACCACACACACCAACATTTTTCCCTGTTCACAACAGAAATGTATTGATCACTCAAAGACAAGAAGACTTGTAGTGTAGCAGCACAAAGAAGATAGTCTATCTGTGTGCCAAGTGCCAAAGCAGAAGCTGATTTTGAAAACAAGTGTAACAATGCCGACTTCAAAAATATATTTTAAAAAACCAACTTTTAACAACACAGTCATGGCTGTTTAACAATGCCCACTTATAACCAAAAAAAAAGCAAAAAAAAAAAAAAGCAAGGATGTATGTAAGTTAACACACCTAACGATAGCAGTAATTTCCACCTTTTTTTTTTTTTTGTCCTTTCACCCCTTCCCACTCTCTCCGAGTCTTGTGTAAGAAGCATTTGATGTGCTGCACCAGAATAAGTGTTGGGAGAAAAAGCAAGATGATGACCATGTAGGCAATGGGTTCCCTGAAGCACAGTGTAGGGTACAGACAACAAAATATATAATATATAATAATGCACATGTATGTACTGATCAGATTAATTGATAATTATAAGGAGTGCATTTCAGACACAAGTCATGAAAAAAAAAAAGTACAAATCTCTGTACACACTTGGTCAGTGGCCAATAGAAGCGGACATGAATGAACAAACATCACAACACAGGTCACTTCCACTTCCAGGCTCCCCTGATTCACTGACAGAAGACGCACGTACCCTTACCACATGTATGTCTTTCTCCACTGGTCACCAGCTGACCGAAAGCTGTGGTTTCATTGGACGATAATTGTAATCCACAATTTGTACACACAAAAGAATGGACAAGCATTTAAAACTGAACCTTTTAACAAAAAATTATTTATTTTTCCTACTTACACACATATATTCATGTTCAAACATAGTTTTTCTCCCAGTTCAAAGTATTCATAACATTCTCTCTCTCTCTCTCTCTCTCTCTCTCTCTCTCTCTCTCTCTCTTTCTCTCTGACACAGGCTAATGGTTCCAAATTCAACCCACACTCTGTATTGCCACGTTCAATCTACAGGTTCAGTTTTAGCCGTAAGCCCACCAACCCAGACAGTACAAAAATGTAAGTGTGCAGAACTTTATTTACAAGACAAACAGTCAGTCTGTTTTAAATAGGACATATGAACACAGGCAGTGTGCATGAGAGAGGGAAGAGAAAAGATGGTACCAAGACTCATCTGTTGTTATAGATCTCCTAAGCCACTTTTTTCATTGTCACCTTGTACATACCAAAAAAAACCAAACCCCAAAACACTGCATGTAAGGAAGAGAGAGGGAAAGTGCAGCAGTACAGAAAGAAAAGACAAGACCAAAGTTCTGGACTACGCCCCCACAATTATTCTGGCACAATGGGTCACACACCACTTACAAGTACATCTAAACACACCCTGTTCTTAGAACTGTGACAGAGTCAGGACCACACAGGCTCCTACTAAAAGCAACCTACATGGCATAAAGAGGACTTGAAGTCACAGCTGTAATGTCTTGGGTAACAATAATAACTAGTTCACAGTCACCCCATTGCAAGTTTTCACCAAAGCAACCAATAACGCTCTTACAGCACTGATAAATTTACGTGTGATCCGTATCTAACAAAACAACAAATCTGCTGCAGCCCAAAGAAAATGCAAATCAAAAAGCTGTGAATCACAGAAACTGCAACCTATGTATCCCCGCTCCACAAACACTCAAGCTCCTGTGGATTTTCCTCTGGGCCCAAAAACAATGTGCAAATGACTACCATCAAAGACAATGTACTAAATTTTATCCCTTCCAGTAAAGCTTAGCAGCAAAATGTCTGGGAATAAAACAATTCTACCGCCCCGCCCCGCTTTAGAAAACTTTATTCAGGCTAATAGCCAATTTTTTAATGTCAACATCAAGACAACTTGAAGATTACTTACTGAACAAACTGATGAATGCTTTGAACAGAATGACCTTGTTTTCCACTTTATAAAGAAAAAGCTTCTTCAGAAGAGGGAAATGGCCAATCTTCTTTGTTGTACACACATGTTAACAGACTGTCAACTGATTCTAACTGACTTTACAATAATCGAGTTCAGTTGATGTGGCCAGGGAGGTGACACTCACTGGAGAGGGGTTGAAAGGAGGGACTTCTGTCTGTCTGCAGCATCACAATGGACATCCCTCCAAGTTGTCAGAAAAAGCTAAGGGGGCCAATAACATACATGTGTACATTACACTAATCATTTCAACATCAGACAAGACCACAAGCAACTCAAGCTTCTTCACTGTTAGTGTAGAATGCTCAGAAAAAGAAAAAAAATTAGTTTTTGCAAGAGTGCATTACGCATTTTTAATCACAAAGTTTCAGCTCCACTGAAAAGATGTTCTTTTTTATGTTTTAGAATATTAATAGATTTATCAATATATCTACTATCTCAACTTTAAGATGCCAATATTTTTACTGGTGAGACACATGTCTTCAGAAGCTGCCATATAAATGAACATGATCTCTTTATCTTCAAAAAGATACAAAAATGAAAGCCTTACAAATTGCAGACCTGTATGAATGGTTGGTTGATCAATAAAAAAAAAAATGCTAGCCCCCCCCCGAAAAAGAACAGATAGTGATAACTTTTTAGGAACCAAAAAGTGCTTCATGATGTATTAGGGTCTCTTACAACATAAAGCCATATCACTTGATCCGATGGGTGGAACGCAGTTGACTGTATACAATGATTCGAGTAGGTGGCACATTTGAAGAATCTACATTTCCCTATATGACATATTGAGATCTTATATCATGTACAGACACCTACACAAAAATGGGGCTACTGGCCTTCTTGTTTTCTCATTCTCAAGTGCGACTGTTTCACTGACACCACTTTGTAAACACTGTGCAGACAAGCATGCACACAGAAGAAAGAATGGCCATTGAGAGCACAGTTGTGCCAAAATAAAAATCTAAGAGAATAATGGTACCGCAAGCAAACCCACAAAAATCATATTTTTGATGTGGTGAAAATCACGTTTCCAACTTTCGACCATAGCTCTGTAGTTTTAACCGTATTTTCTGTAAAAACTTTGGAAAACTGAAGTGGAAATCAGCCCTGCTTGAAGTACAGAGATGTAATATATACCAACAGCCAGTAATAAACACTGCACAACTACTTGGCACCTAACTTGTCACTAGACACAGACTATGATCATCCAGTAATATAAAGGAACACCTGGGATCAAGAATTTTTTTTTTTTTTTTTAAAGCCTCTGTCATAAAACTGGAGAAATAAAAAGTCCATTCCTAACACATAATGTTGATCTAATCTATGTGAAACAACTTCACTGGAGACAGAAGAGAAGCCCTCCTAAACATTTTTCATTATCCTTCCCGTCCCCTACTGGACAAATCTGACTGCACACGAAACAGCCAGAATGCTCTACCATACAAGTGAACGTTCATCTCAAAAGATGATGGCTAAACAGACCACAGATTCTGCATGTTCCCGTCACTTACTTCAGCCCTAAAGGAAAAATCTCCACACTTTTGGCATTCTGGTAGATTTGTTGTAGCTACTCTCCCCTCCTTGCAGGCATGTGTTTGGTGTTACTCATCAATTGTTGTGCTGTCTTGTTTTGTTTCGTCTTGTTTTAAATGTAACAAGCCTGTATTTTATAAATGGAATTTTCTTTTGAGGGGCTACAAAACTGAAATCTGACTTTCGAACAATCAGGTGGTCCAAGAGGGAGGCAAAAAAAAGTGAAATGTGACAATATGGTGTTTTGTCATACACACATGAGTAAGTCACGGCTACAAATTTACACATGAAATACTAAAGTTATATAACCCAAAGTCAAGAGGTATTTTCCCCTGTTAAACTTTGTCAAAGTCGGACATTTTTTGTTGTAATTCCCTCCCATTTGCTTAAAATTCTCCCTCTTATTCAAATTTGAGGAACACTTCATTTCAAACAGACATATGGCTTCCCCCCCCCCCCCCCCCCTTCAAACTATAAGCAAACAAACCTACTTTTATTCTTTATAAAGTTAACAATTAGTCTACACATATCATAAAATATTTCCTGGTCTGTGATATTCTCTGATGACAGAACAAGTCCCAGCACATCCAACTAAGGGCAGTCTTCATCAGCTTCAAGTGCTGGGGGAAAAAATAAATCTGGACAAAGATCTAGCAGCACAGACAGAGCTGCTGTCACTGGTCACCCACCACTCCATCCAAACACTGTGTCACCGATTCAGACGAGCAGGCGCAGCAGACTCCAGAGATATCCACAATCCAGTGACGCCATTCCACCTGGCTCCCTCCCTACTCACACAGGCATAGGCTCCCCAAGGGCGCCCCCTTTATGGACCATCACACAGCCATGTAGCAGTTTCTTCTTTCTGTACAGGCCAGGTGGTCAGTCATCACAAAACTCAAGCCTGCTTTGAATAATTCCACAACAGCTGGTGTTCGGACAGGCCACTCACAGCCAGAGGGCTAAAAGCTTGCAAGGCTCTTCCCACTGTGTTTCCACAAGCTCCATCGTTTGGGCACAGACTCCTAACAGATGACAGAATGGAGCGGAGACAGGAGCTCCATATCCAACCAGCTTGCTGTCACAGCGTTTCCACAGGAAAGGAACTCTGGTCTCGTCTGACAAGCCACCACCCCCGCTTTTCCACTGGCCACAGTGACGTTGAAAAACAACAGGCGACTGTTGCAAGTTCTCCACAGAACCAGGACACAACTGAACTCCCCCCTTCTCTAAGGCTCCGCATCTACCCGTAGCCCGCCTCATAACTGCACCTCAAACTGTTTGACCTGCTTCCCGGAAAGTGTTTGGCTTGTTGACAGCCTTGGCGGCCCATGCCACGTCGAAAGGATCCACCCCTTGAGATCCCCCGGCACCCCCGGCTGTGGCGGTGGATGATGCCCCTTGGGGCCAGGGGGAGTTGGCGGCTCCGTTGTGTTGCTGGAAGCTGGCCCCACCCTGTCTGGCCATGGACAAGAGGGTGGGTTTCTGCCCCGCTGACGACGTCGGCTGCTGCTGCTGCCCCCAGGATCTGCTGGGCATGGACAGCTCCCCGGTGTCTATGGAATGGCTGCGGTTGTGCTGCAGGGCCTGTATTCGCTGCTGGTGCTGCACGTGGGGGGGCGCAGCGCTGGCTGAGGCGTAGCTGGCCGCTGGAGATCCGTTGTGAGCGTTGGCCACGAAGGGGTTGCTGGGGCTGGCCTGGCCGGGCGGCTGGTGGGAGGAGGCAGGAATGGTGGCCATGGTGGGGTCTGGAACGCGGCTGTCAGCGCTGGGGTTGGCCCACGGGTTGGTACCAGGCACCTGGGAGTTGTTCTGGGAGCCGGGCATGATGGCTGAAATCACACAGGGAGGCAGGGGTTACTTCCCATTCAGGTGTGTGTATATTTGATTGGTGGTTGTTTTGTGTGTCTCTTTTCTCTCTTTTCTCTCACTCTTTTTTTTTTTTTTTTTATTGTCTTGTCAATTATTTTGTCACAATGACTGCTGAGACTGGTTCAAAATTACAATTTACTAAAGCCAGCCTTTCCAATAAAATTCTTAAATGCATGCAACCCCTTACCCATCCACCCCCCCACACACACATTGCTTACGACTATCACATTAAAAACATGACTGCCATACTGATCACACGACAAACACCACCATGCTGCATGAGTGAGTGACTCACTGTGGGAGGCCGGGGAGGTGTGTTGTCGGGTCAGCACGTGCTGCTGCTGCTGCTGGCTGAGGGCAGAGGGCAGGGGCATGGAGGCCTGGTGCATCAGCTGGGCCCCAGTGGAGGAGCTGCTCACCTGCCCCTGAATGGGCCCCCCAGCCCCACCCCGCCCAAAGTGGGAAAACGGGTCTTCTGAGGACATGGCGCTCAGCCCCTGGGTCAGCTGCTGGCACATCATGGCGATGGAGTCTTCATGTTCCGGAGACACCTCCTGGATGGTCTCCCCTACAGCTGCCCACAGCAGCAGAGCATCATTAATATACATGTCAGTTTCAGTCTTTTCAATATATATTAATTTAAAAAAAATTTTTTTTTTAAATTAAGCTACTTTATTTAATATGTTACTTTTCATAATGTCTAAAGATGATCACGAGATTATCAAATAATTAAAAATATGAATACTAAGCACAGCACATAAAAACTGTATGACAATCAGATATGATTTTTCTTCAAACTTCAAGCAAATCTCAGCACCGTGCCCAACTTGAAGTTTCTCCACATCCAGCTTCCTGATACATCAAGGTTTCATTTCTCTCTCATATACACACGTCTTCAGTGTTTATTTCTGCAGGCTGTGACCCCAATAATGAGTTCTATTAGTATGTGGAATGGCTGTTACACTCTAAACCTTTATGCAGAAACTACATTTCACAAAGTGGGGAGAAAATAATGTATGTGACAACTGACCAACCAAAAAAAAAAATCACAGCTTCTTCTATAGACGCTTCTTATCTCTATTTTAGATGTACTTCTACAGTAAAGTAAAATAAATTCTAAGTCAACAGCAAAAGTGGAAGAAATGTTCACTGTCTCTGTTTAAAGAAATGCTTCTAAAGTATGTTTTCCCGTTTGCTGTTTTTATGTATGGCCTGTAACAAACATGAATTTATTCGTGAGACAAGTATTTGAATTGAAAATTGAAATTAATGCTAAAGCAAAGAAAAATGGTACAATCTCTAAGGCGCACTTCTCCAAAGAGTTATGTTCCTACACTAGCTACTCACCTCCGTTGCCATTCTGAGGTGGAGACTCCAAAACAGCATTCTGGCGCTGCAGGGTGGAAGGTAGCTCGTTAAGGCGTAACGAAAGCGTCCGCTTGAACGGCGATGAAACCTCCTGCAGTTTCTCAAATCCCCGAAACGATCCTTGGCGCTGTAGAGCAGTAGCAGAAGCGTGTGGTCGCTGGACCGCGAAAGGGTTTTCGATTTTCTTCACTGGAACTGGTTCCACTGCAAAACAAGGTGAACTGAGAAGTGTCATCCTTGCTACTTGTCACGTAATGTAACTAGGTTGCATAGCCAAAAGTAAGGATTTCTTTTTCTTTTTCAAAATAAACTGTGATTTACTTTGAATAAAGCAATTTATGAAATAATGATATAACTTTTTTTTTTTTTTAAACATCCAATGGTTAGAATGTTGATATCTTCAAACCCCCCCCAACAAAAAAAAACAAACCCAAAACAACAAAAACAAACCCAACCCAACAACAATAAAGCAAGTGACAGAAAAGCACAGATTTTCAGAAATAGTAAATCATCATAAAGAAAGAGTCTCCCTAAATAAAATTCCACGTGGGAGTTTTAATTTCAATCTGTGCCTAAACCCCTTAAAAACCAGTACAACAAAAGACAGTTTTTAATGTAACCCAAAAAAGCTCCTGCTACCTTCCCCCCCCCTCCCCATTCCTTCCTCCTTCCCTCCCCTTGACTCAGCTGCACTGACCAGCAACAATGGCGCTCTGTGGGTCCACAATGCGCTCCGTCAGGGTGGTCTGTCGGAAAGAGCCGGTGCGGGTGAAGCTGGTTCGATCCTGGTTGTAGGTGACATACACCCCTTTCTCCTTGTCCCTCTTCTGATTCTTCTCCACGCAGACGGCGAATGCACAGCCCACAGCGTGACTCAGTCGCTCCCCCTGCAGGGCCCAAGTGGGTGCAGACGATTCCAAGGCATCGCACAGGCGTCAGTTCCACATGCGCACACAGAAGACAAGGGCACCAACTCCCCATATACATATCCAGTCAAGCAACGTTGGAGGGATATCGGTTTACGTTCATCAACAAAACTAGCGAAATGAAACCATAAGCATGATTAATTATCAACATAGTATACATTACATATGCTTCTTTCTGCTGAATTGGTACAGTAGAAATGAGTTATTGAGGGGGGGGGGGGGGGGGGGGGGGGGGGGGGGGGGGGGGGGGGGGGGGGGGGGGGGGGCGAGGAGTGAGAGAGAGAGGGGGGGGGGAGGGAACAGAGAGAGAGGAGAGGGGAGGAGGAGAGGAGAGGAGAGAGGGAGAGGGAGGAGAGGAGAGGGGAGAGAGAGAGAGGAGAGAGAGAGAGGAGAGAGAGAGAGAGGAGAGAGAGAGAGAGAGAGAGAGAGAGAGAAGAAGAAGAGAGAGAGAGAGAGAGAGAGAGACAGACAGATAGACTAAGAGACAGAAGAGAAAAATACATACTTAATAGGACAGAACCTGAGTACATTACACCTTAATGATCTGATTCCTATCTTGACATATAAAAATACCCACACCTGTTTATCTAACCTGAATCAGTAAGCACAATTTCATGAATACAATACATCACGACAAAGCTATCTAGTTGAAAATGAGAAAGAATTCATGCTGATCTTCCTTTCCAACTTATTACTTATCACTATCATTTTATGACTCCCATCAATATATCTTATCAAAAGCATGATACATAACAGCTACTGTTACAAATAGTAGAGTCCAAAATAAGTAAATATATTTCTGACTAAAGTGAAAAAGATGAATATAAGCTATAAACTATTGTGACTTTTTAAATATAATTTTTGAAAAGATTTTCTATATTGTTTCACTGAAAACCAAAAAAAAAAAAAAAAAAAGAGAGAAAATTACACAAAGAGACATTTACAACAGTCAGTGTCACTATCACTGCAAATATTCAGAATCAACTGTCTGTCTGTTTCTCATGATGCAATAGCTGACAGTAAATTTTGATACATCACTTTCACATACATCGCCAATCCACCTTGAAGCAGTCTTGAACTTTTATAATTTTTAAACCAAAATATATAACAAATGAAACTAGAAGGTTGCATCTTGCCAGCAAAATACATCAAACAATGAAACAACACAATATGCTTTGGGACAGAAACCAACTAGTAAACTACACTGAAACAGTAACTATTACACAGACACCACAAGCATAGTCTACAAACTAATTCATAATGTGATAAAATTCATGCAAGAATGCTAAAATAAAGACTACAGCTAATTCACAGCTGGGCAGGCCTACAGGCTGATGAATGAAAATTCATAGGAAGGAGAGCATGAGGGGTGCTGTGCTGTGCCACTATTAAGCCAAGCACAGAGGGAGATGCATATGATACAACAGGTTACCACAGAGTTGTGAATTGTTAACCTTATTCCCAATTTTTACATGGTTGTACTACTTCTCTTTCTTCTTTTTTTTTCCCTTAGGGAGAGAGAGAGAGAGGAGGGGGGGGGGGGGTTGTAAATGAGAAAACAATACTTTATTGTCTCCAAGAGAAGTTCTTTCATAAGATGGATCTCAAAAGATGTCAGGTGAAAATAAGAACACAAATTTATGTACAACACAAATCATTCCTATAGTATCATCATTAACATTAGCTTTCAGTTTGAGTTCTTTTTTTTTTCCACATATATATATTTGTATCACTCCAGAACAGCACAAGTTAAACCTCTTTTCACAGTCATGCTACAATTACAAGCAGCAAGAGCAACAGATTCCAGAAGTGAATTCATTTTCACTTGCTTTGTCCTTTTCTCACTGAAGCTAAACAGATTAACAGCATGTCATTTTTTCTGCTATCCCTTTTCTACTCATTTCTATCTTTTCTCAGCTTTTCACACACACACACACACACACACACACCACACACACACACACACACACACACACACACATATGACATTTACAGATGCACACTACTCACAGATAGGACAAGGGGCAGAAAAATTATCATCACAGACAGAGCTATTCTCTCTTTGTTCTTTGTGGTCAAAGCATTTTGTGGCCCCACTCCCTCAAATCACTCGTCCCTCCTATTCCTTCGCATGAAGCAGTCATGATGGCTTTCTCCAATGACATTTTCAGCAAAAGGACAAAGCAGCATTTAAAGACCTTATCTAACTGCGCAGAAGGAAGAAAACAACAGACATAAGATAAATACTACAAGGCTGAAGTTAATCTTAATGCTGCTAAAAGGTCCAGCCCACCACAAAAATTGTTATGACATTAAATTCACAAGGTTTCTTGCAGGCTAGTGACTGTGGACATTCTCATTGCTTACTAGTGGACAACCTAATTCCTTACTAATTCCATCTTAGCTTTCTTAACAAGCTTGAAAATTATACTTCAAATGAAGTTGTTCTTTTGTGGGTTTGACCACAAAATAGGCCGCAGATAAAATATTTCTTTATCTTGGCAGGTACTTTCCTTTAAAATTAAAACACAGACAGACAGACAGACAGACAGACAGACACAGACACAGACACACAACCCCCCAGATTTCCCTACCAATCAATTTGAAACCTCCCCTTCTTTAAACAGGCTTGCTAAGAAAATGCCTGTGTTATACTCATATTGGTTATCCAAATTCTGTAGAAGACAGGTGTGTATGACTTGAGATTTGACTCAAAACTTTCAGAGTTTGGATTTACACACACACACACACACCACACATATACATATATATATATATATATTATATATACACACACAACACACACATCAGCGATAGGTTTCAGTTCTACTATCTAGGTACTGTAATATGCTAACCAACACCCCTGATCTCTTCTGTTCTCTAGTCAACAGCAGCACTAGCATGGTTTTCTTGAAAGTGTTTATGACATGGGACCAACTTTACCGGTCAAGCTGACAATTCCGTTCAATCTTTGCACTGAACATGACCCTCCGAATGAGTGTCTTGCGCAACACTCCCCATTATTTTCAATAAAAACATCCCCTGATTGAAACATGCAATCTTGACAAGAAAAAAATGCCCCCTAATTGAAAAGGCAAGCAACTCAGCAAGTGGGATCGATGGAAATCAATCTCATATGTAAGCATGTGCTCCCATTTTCCGAGGGTGTTTCTGCAAAAAATATTTACTCTGTGCTGAGAGAGAGAAGAGAGAAGAGAGAGAGAGAGAGAGAGAGAGAGAGAGAGAGAGAGAGAGAGAGAGGAGAGAGAGAGAGAGAGAGAGAGTGAGTGAGTGAGTGAGTGAGTGAGTGAGTGAGTGAGTGAGTGAGTGAGTGAGTGAGTGAGTGTGTGTGTGTGAGTGTGTGTTGTGGTGTTGTGTGTTGTGTGAGTGTGGTGTGTTTGTGTGGAGTGAGTGTGTGTGGCTGGCTAAGGAGAAATATCAGTGTAACAGCAGGAGGTGGAATGGACAGTGATGGAGGTGGTGGGGCTGTAACCTGACAAGATATCTGGGTGAATCTTTGGGTTGCTGGGCATGTCAGGATTTTTTCTTCTACAGAGTTTAACCGCTTTTTATTTTCTGTATTGTACAGTATACAGAATTCAGCTTTAAGACATGAGAACTACACTTTATAAAGTACTGATTTGGGCAATTTGTTAACTTACTTTCCACAAAAAACAGAAAAATTTCAATAAAACACAAATATGGAAATAAGCAATGTTACATTATCATAAAACCTTGTACAGGGAAATTAACTATCCCCAAATCATTTATTTCATTTAAAATGAAACTTTTTCTTTAACATACTAGCACAATACCAACATTTATAAGAACACACAGACACAGACACACACAGACACTCTCTTTCTCTGATTCTAAATCCAACCTTTATTTTTTTTTTTAAGTGCAGTTACTGTAAAAACCAGTGGTGTGACACTACAGTCCATTGAACAACGTTCTTTGTTTTCACATAACAGAGACTAGGAGACATTAAAACATATTTCACCTAGGCATTCCATAGTGAGTCAAGCATTACCATAGAGATACATTCAATAATGTAGGAAAATAAAAGAGGCTGCAGCAAATCAAGTTTTTTGATCAATATAAAAAAAAAGTGTTTGTGGCTGATGAAATGAAGAAGACTATTGTGGCACCTCTGAACTAGAAACCATCCAATAACACAGTTATACAGCAATCTTATCTGATATGTGGCGCGCACACGCACACACACACACTGAATAAGTGACAATGTGCATGCAATATGTGCATAATATGTGCATACACACATGTATATATAACACAAGTCAAAACTAAAGATGCCACTATAGTGAAAATAAAATAAATAAACAGGCCACAGATGTTAAACATGCAACATTTTAATAAGTTCAGATACTACCACACCCCCCCCCCCCCCCAAAAAAAAAAAAAGAAATCAAAGATAACTTTAATTTTACTTGCAATATTGTTGATAGTAGAACATTTTTCCACATACAACTTTACAAGTAAAGTAAAACCTAAATCCAACTCCTGTTTATTTTCTTTCCTTCTTTTTTTTTCTTTTTTGATATTTTGAAATCAACTCCTTTCAAGTAGACTTGCTCTTTGTTTACACTGAGGTGGAATCTGTTTCCTCACCATTTGAAAAAAAAAAGATTCCCAGGAATGTAATATTCCACATAATGATAAAACAAATCCATTTATATCACTTTATCTGTGTCAACATCCATAAAAACCGTACACTTATGTTCAAGACATAACTCTGAAGGACAACTTCTAATAATGGATAACTTCCTCACTGCTTATGGTATCTTCAGTAGCATACCTTCCATAAAGCAAGGGGACAGAAAACAGACTAACAGAACAAGCGGCACAAAGATGAAGACAAATGATGAAAAGTAAATAAATAAATCAATAAAAACAATAAACAAATACATAAAATAGACAGAAGATGAAGGTTGAAAAATACACACAGTAACAAAGTTAGTCATCAGGGCTTTCAGCTCAAGAAGATTACCCCCCCCCCCCCCCTCAAAAACACACACACCACACAAACACACACACTTTCTCTCTAGACAATCAAAGATGACAATTTGTTAGTCCAGACAACTAAACTCAGTAAACTGGTGAGGGTGGTGAGATGGGGGTCAGGTGATGAGTAAGAATGACACCACACCACATCATGCCACAGTGACCACTGACAGTGCACATCAAGGACAACAGTGATAGTAAAGGGGCATTCAATTTTAACGCAACATCCATCACTAATGCTCGTGTTTCTTTGTTTTTTCTTGAACTGATTATTCTACTCTCTATTTATATTCTTCTTTTTTCCTCTACATGAGAGGTTTTTTGGGTGGTGCTGTTTTTCTTTGTTTGAGTTGGGTTTTTTTGTTTGTTTGTTGTTGTTGTTTTTATAGCTGCCAAACAGGTTTACCTGCATAATGTTAGCACTGAAATTTCATATGTAATTAAAAAAAAAAAAAAAAAATCCCAACGCTAAATATAACTTCCATTCAAATCTACTCTGAAAAAAAAAAAAAGTTCTTTACTTCAAAACTTTGATTTAATCTTTTTGTTGTTTTTTTTCTTTGGGCGGGAGCTTACTTCTCTCTGTGTGTGTGTGTGTGTGTGTGTGTGGTGTGTGTGTGTGTGTGTGTGTGTGTGTGTGTGGTGTGTGTGTGTGTGTGTGTGTTTATTTTTTATTTATTCTTTTATATCAAGGATAATGGAATAAGCACTCATGTGCTTTTTTACATTCAATTCCCGTGTATATGCAGTTTTGTAAATCTTATCTGTTCCCACCAGCACATGATGGCCTACTCTTACAAAAAGCGGAACAGGATTTAATGTGTGCACAAGATATTATGTGTGTGCACATGTGTGAACACATTATCAACTTTTTGTTTTATGTGGTCTCCCAAAACCAGTCCTGAAGATGTCCAATCCCCCACTTTTGTTTGTTCTTTTGCATAGGTCACTCATCTTATTTCTTTTTTCCCCAAGAATATGTTTATACAATGTTCTTGCATCTTGGAATAAGCCTCTTATCTCTAGCTCACAGCACTTTCTACACGGACACAGATTTTCTTTTACATTACACAATTCTTTCATGGAACAGCTCAGGACTTCATTTTTCAAGCATACTCCTGTTCTCCAAAACTCCCCCCCCCCCCCCCAATCTCTCTCTCTCATAAAAAAACTATTTACACTACTTTAGAATCTTCAAAACAACCCCTTCCACCCAAACTTCCATAACATCCTGTGTTATGTCTTGTATTTCTCATCAAATCTGTTTCTTTCTTAAAAGACTTCTATTTGTTTACGTATCTATTCATCATTAATTTTTAATACATGGCAATGTTCTCTCTTTCTGTTCATTCTAAGCCGACCTCAGTTTTTTCAAGACACTTCCGAGTTTTCCCAATTTGTTTTTTTTTCCCCACAGATTTAAGTAGTTTACTTTTCACAAAATATCTTCAGTTGTGTAACCCCCCCCCCCCCCCCCCCCCCCCCTTCACTTTTGGGGGTTCCTAAATAGGTGAAAAATACCCTTCCAATTTTGGAGTGCAGTGATGATTTTGATATTTCAACCCTCTGCCTACATCTCCATATTTTTAGATTTCGATTGGACATGTTTCTTTTGAAAAATGAGAAAGGGAGAATCTTGAAAGAATAGTGATAATACTCCTTTATCAACATAACACAACTACACACACAAAGAAATCACATACCGTAGTGTCCTTGTTGATTGTATGAGAATAAGATGGGGGAAAAAAATCAAATGAAACACATTACTGACCAAATAGTGAAATGAGGTGCACACTTGCATTTTTTTAAACAAGTAAACATCACATATTTAAGAGAAGTTATAAATGAACATTGCCCTGAAGTAAGTAGCAGTTCTTTTATGGATTTCACAGACACATGCCTGGTTTTAACCACCAACTCAAAAGATGATCCGCTCCAGATAGCAACAACATCATCACTAATCTCCAATCCTCTAGACAAGATCACAGCAATGTTATTCATGTCACACTGGCAATAGGGGCAAGAACCCCCCCCCCCCCCCCCCGTCCCAATAACACCTCCTATATGAAATCTGAAAGGCTACTCTCTCATAACTGTTTTTACTGTCTGCATACATATTCATTTCTAGGTCTTTCAGAATTTCCCCCCCACCTATTAACAAGGGAAAACTCTCTTGTCAGTGTACATTCAAGATTGCATACCACTAATTCCATGTTATAAACTACACCTGTTTTTTTCCATCTCACCCCAACCACCACTCAAGGTCTTACAATCTGGTTGAATGGGAAAAACAACATTTTGCTTTAGACAGGTGTGAAAAGTCTTATTGCCCCACCCCAACTGGAAAGCACTGTCATTTAATTGTATATACGGCCTTGTCAATAGCCTCTCACTTGAAATTCCACATGAAATAAAGCCAAGTACCTGTCAACATTCTTCCATTAATTTGTCAAATCAGAAGCCAACAAAACCCTTACTTTCACTTTTTGTATTCATACTAAATGACAAGATGTTGACATGGTGTGGATCTTGCTGCTGTGAATAACTGCAGATTCTGAACACTTTCCCCCCCTGTTTACACTGACTTGGTTTTCTTAACACTGTCCTTCTATGTGATGTTTGTTGAGGTCAAGTTGGTGGCCTAGAACTAAGAAGTAAACAGGCTAGAAAGGAAAAGTCTAGATTCGTCATTTAAGTCTTTGAAAGGGAAGGTTAGTAACTGGGCCCTTAGCAAATGGCAGTACTGTTTCCCTTTGGGTGTCCCTGTCAGAATTTTGCCAGGTTGACATGACAGAGAACACTCTCAAAACAAATACAGCAACTTCCCACAACAGAAAAAGAGAAGTCCACTGTTGTGTTAAGATTCTCACCCCAAAGTTCAGCATAACAATCAAAAAGGTGAAAAGAAAAGACAGATGCTTTCACATGCAACAACAACCTATGGAAATGTGTGGGGTCTCTCCAGCCCCAGTGTTCTACATGCACTTGTGCTGTGACCAGTGTAGGCAAACATTTGCACAAGGGGGGGAGAGGGAGGCAGGGGAGGGAGATGCAGGGGAAGGAGGCAGCTAGCTATCATCAGGCCATCCACGCAATCAATGGATCCTTGATCCCACCAGTGCCCTGTTCCCCCTTCCCTCTTTAAAAAACAATCGATGAAGATCGGCTCTGGTACATGGCCTGGAAATGGGTTAGCTTTCTCTACTGTCAGACATTCAAAGTAGGGATTTATACAACTGCTCCAAGGTCTTCCACATTTTATATCCTCTCCCCCCCCCCCCCTCCCCCCCCCCCCTCTCTAACCTAAAGATCCCTCTCTTCACTTCCTTCAAGTTTTAAAAACCTACTTTGGGAATCAGTGATGTGTATGTACAACTCAAATGTGTTACATGAGCGCACGCTCATGCACACGCGCGCGCGCCACACACACACACACACTGATGAAACAGGATATCTGCGTATCATAGAAATATCAACTTCGAAGACAGATCAAGATATGATAATATGTATACTATCAGTGCTAATACTTAACACATAAAACAAAGATAAGTCTTTATATCATGAACTTTTCACACAACAACTGTTTCATCACTTTCAAAATAACAGATGATGTGTTATATGCTGACAACGCAATTTTTAGAAATCTAAATAGGTCTTAATGCAAAAATAGTAGTGGAGGAAAACAAGTGCAGGTAACCACTTACAACTTCTTCATCATTTTGAAAAAGATTTATAAAATCAAAGATTCAATTTAAACAAAAAAACAAGCAACAACAACAACAAAATCTACAGAAAATAGAATATTTCTGAATGACAGCATTTCAGGCTTTTTTTTTTTAGTAAGAACCATGCCTTTGGCCTGACCTGACACAAGTTTTGGCTCCTGGATGCGCCTTCTTAAAAGGTCAATATCATTTCTTGATTTTTTATACTATATCAATGGAAAAACATTCCAAGGTCATAATTAAAACTTGTAAATAAGTAGCCTAAGGAAAAGATGTCATCCTATTACAATCAACAGATCTAACAGATGCTTGCTGTACTCTTATTACAAGTATTGCTGCTGTTTTGTTAAGATTGAATTGAGATTTTGTTTTCAAAAGCAAATCCATAATTCAGATCACTGTTATATCTGGTGTGTGGAAAAAAAAGGATGTATGTTTTATAAATAGTAGATATATTTTTAAAATAAATACTTGTTTACATCTTCCCACATAACATACACAAATAGTGATAAAAATGTATCTAAACAAAAATTATGTCTACAATTTAGCCAGTGTGTACTGAAATGTGAAAATGTCCTTTATCATACATCAACAAAACAAGTATAAACGTAGCGATGCTTTTAGTATTCAGTAAGGAAGAAGAAGAAAATGATGAAAAAGTTAATTATTAGTGAACATTATCTTACTGAAGAAAAACTACATGAACTGACTGATTGTTATAAAAAAAAATGTGAGGACATGCGCCCACACAGTGTGCAACCACAAGTTTGTGTGATAGACAACTGATTTCTCACTCACACACATGTGCACACACCCGTGGGTGCACACACACACACTCACACACACATCCTGACAAGAGCACTAAAATATTTAAATCAAAAGACGAAAAGTGAAAAATAAAGAAAACAAAATTCTAAAATGCACTTTAGGACAGCGCACCAGCGGGATAATTTCAAATGATGATGATGTTCACACTGGCAGAAAAGCTTTGACATGCACGCAACAAGATTGAACACATTTACACATGGCTGTCATTAAGGCTTTTGGGTTTGTTCTGTTGTTTTGGGTTTGTTTCTTTCTTTTTAGCAAGTTGTGACACTCTCAATTTGTTTCCTGGGAAAGGAGAGGGACAAAGGGAAAGTGTAAGCGGCAAACTGTAACCGACAACCAGTAATGATGAACAGAGGAAATCGCCAAGTCCTGACCTGATCCTACCCCTGTTTCTCTTTTTCATTTAAAAAACAAAACAAAAACAAAAACCACCACACACATGCACACACGAACAATCACACACACATGAATCAAACACACACACACACACAACACACACACACACACAACAACACACACACACACACACACACACATCCTTAACAAACTAACCAGTAGAAAGTTTTCCCCTCTAGCAAGATAACAGAATAAGCAGATGATCAGAGCCTGCAAGGCCAGTGTGTAATTCGGCGTAATGATGCTCCTCATGGGTACAGAAACTTCCCCCCAAAATTAGCAGGACGCCTTGGAAACTGCAGACCCTCAGTCTCATGACCTTAATCACCAAGCTTTGCCATGCACAGAGAGAGAGAGAGGGAGGGAGAGAGAGAGAGAGAGAGAGAGAGAGAGAGAGAGAGAGAGAGAGAGAGAGAGAGAGAGAGAGAGAGAGGAGAGAGAGAGAGAGAGAGGAGAAGAGAAATGAGAAAAGAGAAGAGAAGAGAAGAGAAGAGAGAGAGACAGACACAGACAGACAGACAGAGACAGACACAGACAGAGAAGGGGGAGGAAAGCAGAGGAGAGATATATCTACTAAAAACAGGAGGGGCAAGAGAAAGAGAGGAGAGGAGAGAGAGAGAGAGAGAGAGAGAGAGAGAGAGAGAGAGAGAGAGAGAGAGAGAGAGGAGAGAGAGTCAGACAGACAGACAGAGACAGATAGAAAAGAGAAGAGAGAGAGAGGAGAGAGAGGAGAGAGAGAGAGAGAGAGAGAGAGAGAGAGAGAGAGAGAGAGAGAGACAGTAACAGACAGACAGACAGAGACAGATAGAAGAGAGAGAGAGAGAGACAGAGACAGAGAGAGAGGAGCAACATAGTGCAGAAAGAGGGAGACAGGAAAAAAAAAAAGAGAGAAAAAGGCAAGGAGAAAGAAAGAGAATAAGAAGAGTAATGGAGACAAAGAGGGTGACCAAAGAGGCAGAGAAAGACACACACTGCATGAATGTAGGAAAAAAAGACAAAACACCAACTAGTACCAGTAGCCCTACTGCTTTACATGAATGAAAAAAAAAAAAAAAAAAAACGAAATAAAGCAAACAACAATCTAATGACAGAACACAGTGAGACAAGCCAACAGAAAACCTTCCATGGCAAAAACTGCTTTGTGATTTCTTCAAACTTTGCTATAATGTACTTGTAATGATAACAATGATAATGATAAGAGTTCTGATAATAATTTTATTTTTTAACTTGAAATATTTTATTATGCATAATCAGCACATGATAATAATGATAACAATGATAACAGTTCTGATAATAATTTTATTTTTTAACTTGAAATACTTTATTATGCATAATCAGCACAAGTACCTCTACTTGTCTTTCCTTCTCTTCCCTCTTCCCTTGCCAGTGTCTTTAATTCCCCTCAAGTAAATATGCATATGGCCGCCGCCGTAGTCTAGTGGTTAGGGCGTTGGACTCATAATCTAAAGGTTGCGGGTTCGATCCCAGCTTTCGGCTATGGCGTTGTGCCCTTGGAAAAGGCACTTTACGGCTATTTTCTCACCCCACCCAGGTGTAAAAGGGGTACCAACCTTGTGTTGGGGGTTAATCCTGCGATAGACTGGCGTCCTATCCAGGGGGGAGTCTATGACTCTCAGTCGCTTAACGCCACAGAAACCGGGATAAGCACCGGCCTGATGAGCCTTAGGCTCGGGACAGACTTTAACTTTAACTAAATATGCATATGCATGTATAATCCTCTGCATGTGTACATTGTATACAAACACAAGCAGAAAATTAGACATGCATGTTAAAGATCCCATTATTCATGTCACCATTTTGGTGGCTTACTGAAAGTGAAACACAAACATACCCAACATGCATCATGAACAAAAAACCTCACAAAAAACCTGCTCTGTTCAGAATCAAGTCAGCTGAGGCTAGGGGCAGACCTTCCTCCTTAGTTACCAGCACAGGAGGAGGCCTGGCACTACGCATCCTCGTCCATGAGGGAACACAAAGAGGCAGGAGAGAGAAAGGATGATCAGACAGCCAAGAGAAGGGGGATTTGCCCTCCTGCCTGACATTTCCGCTGCTTCATTACTGCTGGGATGGCTGCCTCTGCCACTGCACCCACCATGCCGCCCTACATCCCTAACCCACCCCACCCCAAGTTATATATGTTTTCTGATCCGACAGATCAGTACTTACTTCATGGAGTAGCTAGCTAGCCTCTATGGAGATGATGATCTCTCTCTCTCTGTGTTCTCTGGGGTAAAGGAGGGGAGAGAAAAGCCCTGCATGTCTACTGTGATTCATTCTGTTTTGCTGGTGATTTTCTTTGCTCTATCACTGCAGTTTTACTCAATACTGTTGTACAGTCTGAGAGGGAGGGAGGAAGAGAGAAGGGGGAGAGAGAAAGGGGGGGGCTCTCCCTTTATTTGAAAAAAACCCTTTCCTCCCCTAACCTCCCCCCCCCTCCCTCCCCCTGTCATTCAGATTAGTTTAATACATCACCCCCCCGCCATTTTTACAAAATGAGAAACTGTAGAAATATACTAGAATGAGCCAAGCCACAAACACAGATCCCTCCCCTGAGGAACCTTCGGCTGTTAGTGTTAGCCATTAAATGTGAACTAAACCCCCCCTCCCTTTTTTTTCTCAAAGTAAACTGAAGCCATTCTGATTTCATGGGGGTTTTATTCCACCAGTACTTACAGGCAAAAACTAGCGGGGAAAAGATACTGAAGCCATTCAGACTTCACTGCTATTTTATTCTACCAGTTACTGGTAGTGCTTGAGGTGAAAAAAAACTGAAGCAGGCAAGAATGGGAACAGATACAGTCGTGTGAGCAACATAGAAATAAATAAAGAACAGTGTCAAAAAGCTCAACCCATGATGTCTCATAGTGATGTCTTTTTAACAGTCCAGTGACTGAAGTATACAGTCATTAAGTTCACAATGCAATGGATAAAAACAAAACCAATATGACTCAGAGAAAAAGTTTTGGTAAAATTATAATCTAGACCACAGAAAAGTAAATCTTAACACAATTTATAAGCAAGAATTTGAAACTGTTGTTTTGAAATATGAGAAAAAACTTAACAGGCTCATATATTTTTTTTATCTCTAAATATTACCAAAAACTTGTTTTCAGTTGATTGCCGTTCAGAGCTTTGGAGATGAACATACAGATAACAAATCTTCTTTTAAACATAAAAATAACACTAACAGTTTTCCTCCACTCTTTGACAATGTTTCCTTATGAATAGCAAACAAAAAAATAAAGACGTAAAGCAACAAGGATGGGTGGAGAGAGAACTGAACTAAATCAAAATCTGTTAATACTTGTTGTTTAAATCAAAGCCATCAATCAACTATTTTCACATTAGAGAAGGAAAACAAATGGAAAAAAAGGAGAGAAAGAGACAATACCAGACACAAGAGACCAGGTACCAAAACAAGTGAGTTTGAAGACAAATGAACAAAAAAAAATATAATCATTAAACAAAACAAAAATAGATTACAAAAGAACAGACTGAAAAGGGCAGGCAGAAACCCCCCCCCATTCTCATTAATGTCTCTTCCAATGGTTATGCCATGTCTTTAGAAGTAAATCAATTTTCCCCTTCCCTTCAAACTACAATTGGTGTCTTTAATTAGTTTAAAAATAAATAATCCCTGTCTGCTCTTTTTAACACAGACACCTCTCAAAACACTGCTTCTTTTCCTTCTCTTCTTTCCCATTGTCCCATTGCAGCCACAACCCCCACCACCCCACCCCTTGTCTGTCTGTCTGTCTCTCTCACACACACACACTCACATACATGCACTCACACACACATATGCACTCACACTCACACATGCACTCACTCACTCACACACACTCTCTCTCTCTCTCTCACACACACACACACACACACACACACACACACACACACACACACACACACACACACACACACACACACAGAGTCGCTCTCTCTCTCTCACACAAACACAATGACTCAGGGGAAGGGGGTGGGGAAAGAGACAGAATCCATACAAACGAAACACAATCTGTCTTATTTTGCAGTGTGTCAGCACAGACAGCCACCTAACAGTTAGGTTGTTTTTTTTTGTTGTTTGTTTTATTTTAACCTTGGAAGCCAGATTGTAAATCCTGTTATTTGCGGAGGAGATGAAGTAGAACGAACACACACACACACACACACACACACACACACACACACACACACACACACACACACACACACACACAGATGTCTTCAGAGTCAAAAGAGCAATCTATATCCTGTCACATGTCACAATAGCTTTGCTTGTTAAGTCAACTATGAAACATGTACACAGACACACACACAGACACACACAGTCACACACACACATAGTCACAGACACACAGTCACACACGCACAGAGTCACACATGCACAGTCACACACACACACGCACGCATGCACGCCACACACGCGCGCGCGTGCGCGCACACACACACACACACACACACACACACACACACACACACACACACACACACACACACACACACACACACACACACACACACACACACACGTATACAAAGCTAAAAGACAGTAGTTTTCACGAGTTTTTATATGAAGATTTTTTTCAATTGTTGACACAAATACCACACACCTGACAAGCTAATAATGATCTGGCCTTTTTACCTTAGTTTTAAAAGATGGCATGTATGGTCCAATGTATGTGTGTGTATACATGTGTGTGTATACATGTGTGTGTATACATGTGTGTGTGTATATATATGTTGTGTGTGTGTGTGTGTGTGTGTGTGTGTGTGTGTGTGTGTGTGTGTGTGTGTGTGTGTGTGTGTGTGTGTGTGCGCGCACATGTGTAAAGGGAAAGGTACTAGATATTAATGAGTGATAACAATATGATTTATTATTTTGAGTTATGTGTAATAATCATTAATTGCCAAATGAAACAGGACTAGTGTGTCATGGCATTGCATGTGACCATGTCTGTACAACATGTAACATGAATAATATAGGTGACAAGTTTCCCTTTAAAAGGGTGTGTGTTTTTTTTTAAATTCAGAAGTGTTCTACCTCACAAGTACCTGCAGCAAAGATTGACGTTCACATTTAGTACTTAAGTCCTCTTCAGACAAAAAGACATCATTAAAATTGAGCTAATGTATCTAAAAACAAATGTAAAGTTGCATGAATTAAAAGGGATGACTTCATTTGTTTCTGTTCTATACAGAATTGAGTTTGTTTCTGTCACAGCAAATTACACTTAGTGTTGTTTTATGAAGTCCTCAATGCCCTAATAGGGTAAAAATTAAATAAATAAATAAATAAATAAAATAAAAAATAAAAAAACAACAAACAAACAACAACCTAATCCAATTTTGTGTATGGATGGAGTGGGGTTTTTGTCTTTGCCCTAGAGGAGCAAGGTGAATGTCAGCAGAGAAGCCGACAAGACAATGCAAGACAATAAAAAGAAAAGAAAAATAAAACCTGTGAAAGCATGATGGCTTACAAAGAAGATCATGATCAAATACTAAAGACACTGTGTATAAACTTTTTTTTTTTAAGTGTTCTTTTACTCTCTCAAGCAACTGAACAGATTGCAACCAATAACAACAACAACAAAAAGCAAGACCAGAACAAGACACCACAATATACAAGGCAGGCTGCCAGAAATAAAAGAAAAAAAAAAAAGAACAAACCTGACCCGCCGCCCATCAATACTCAATCCACATCCCTTGGAACCCAAATCTTCACACTCTGCCATAAAGTATACTACCCCTGTGCCATCAAACACAGCAAAAAACCCAACAGGCAAGCAAATGCGATGCAGATCACACACAGCTAAAGCAAACAAGTGCTAATTTGACTTCAAAGCCAGTGAAAACGCCCGTGTGCAGCTCAGGGTGACAGAAGGAGAAATCTATATCATCATCATCATCATTCCGCTAAAAAACGGGAACAAGTCTGGGCCTTCTCCAATGCAAGCACAAAGCAACATGGCAGTGGGGCGACCACACAGTTTACAAACAACATGAAGAAAGAAATAAAATGGATACTGACACTTACAGAGTCTTTCACAGCCATAAAGCCGTGACACAGCCAACGGCGGGTCGTCCCATCACGGCAGATGTAGGCAAAGCTTTTCTCATGGTTTCGATCAGGGGCACAGAAAGACACCTTCTCTATCGTCTGGTCAACAATCATGCTCTGCAACAAATTATGCACTGAACATCACTTACAGTAGAGAATGACACATAATTTAATAATGACTAAGTGATGAAGATGGTGATGGTCACGGCGATGATGATGACGAGTAGAGAGAGGAGGAGAAAAAACAAAATCTTCAAGTAACCTTACACTTTTGCATGTTTATTCGCTAATTACAGAAAACAAAGCTCACACAGTACACACAATCTCCACATGTAACCTCTGGTAGTGATAAGCATGGAATATCACTTTACAGTGTTGTGAAAAGTGTGCACTGGTACAGCCCTGTACCTATTCCCACCCCCAGTCTCTCTTAGTCATTTAACTGAAACGCTTCAACCTTTACAGATCCCACACAAATTCCATTAACTGCAATCCTGAAGGTGAAATTTCTCCTAGGAACCAACTTAGTAATAAGTATACTTCAATCTACTCTTGCACAGTTTTTAAACTGTGAATAAACTTCAAGTCTAAGTACTTTTTCTGAGGGTTTGCACATTCTGAATTTTTGGAAATCAATCATTTGCCCACACTACTAAAAGCAGAACCAGATAAAAATACACTGAACTTTAGATGGGGGGTCAATTACCCCTAGCTAGACTATAAATGTGCTCACCCTGTGGTAAAAACCAGTTCTTACCAAGCAAGAAATCCATAAATCAGTTCTTTCCAAATCCAAAATAACCAAAGGAAATAGAAAACAAATTGCTTAAGACTTTAAATCAAAGAAAAAAAATTAATGTGTAATACATGTACATATACTAGTACAATAAACACCACTCATTCTGAGGCCTGTGCACTGAGAGAAAAACAGAAGATCACTAGTTGAATTCGCTCTTCAAATCCAGTTTTACTGAGTGAAAACCAGTCTAACAATCCAACTATCTCAGAAGAAACTGACAAGAACCAGGTATTTCATATACAATGACAACAGAAGTCACTTATATTCACTAGACTTTAAAACATATTATACATATACTACGGTTAAACGGGCTGAAAAAGTATTGATCAATCTCAGGTGGAAAGACCAGGCATACCTTGTGGCATGCCTGAAGGAAATTAACAATACCTAGCTAGTAGCTAGCTCCTGCAGCATAATCTCTCCCCTCAGGGCAGCTCTTTGAGAGAGATTGTAACTGGTTCTTCCACTATCGATCCTTTGCTCAACGACTCTGACAAAAGAACCTTCTCCCCAACTTAAATCCTAAAGCAACCTATTTCCCCCACTTCTCCTTTCTGTATCCGCTCCTTTTTGTGTCTAATTTTCTTTCCTTTTGTAGCTTCCTTCTCTTTTTCTTTCCCCCCATTCTTTTGTGAAGAGCATGTAATTCACATGATAAAGCTACCATTTTCCTCAGGCTATACCTCTGCCTCCCTCTAGCTCAGTAAATGGAGCATGCTGTGAAGGAGGTTGGTTGGTGGTGAGAATTATGGTAAGACCTTGCAGAAAGGTTTTTTTTTCTGATTCTTGCAATATGCTGGCAGTCAAGTAATCCAAAGTTTTATTTTGGCTTTTTTTTTGTTACATGGTTTGATTTTTATAAAAAAAACAACAACAACAACAAACCACATATCACATTATATCCTACAAAAAAGAGGAATATAACCAAAATAAAGGTAATAAAAACAATGACGAATGTTATAAAATATACAGATTATATATAGATCAGTAAATTTCT
>CM060324.1:25567434-25571333 GCA_030674155.1 Stramonita haemastoma | reverse complement strand
CCGGGTTCGACCCAGCTTTCGCTATGGCGTTGATGCCCTTGGAAAAGGCACTTTACGGCTATTTTCCACCCCACCAGGTGATAAAAGGGGTACCAACCTTGTGTTGGGGGTTAATCCTGCGATAGACTGGCGTCCTATCCAGGGGGGAGTCTATGACTCTCAGTCGCTTAACGCCACAGAAACCGTGATAAGCACCGGCCTGATGAGCCTTAGGCTCGGGACAGACTTTAACTTTAACTAAATATGCATATGCATGTTTAATCCTCTTGCATGTGTACTTGTAATACAAACACAAGCAGAAAATTAGACATGCTGTTAAAGATCCCATTATTCATGTCCCATTTTGGTGGCTTACTGAAAGTGAAACACAAACATACCCAACATGCATCATGAACAAAAAACCTCACAAAAACCTGCTCTGTTCAGAATCAAGTCAGCTGAGGCTAGGGGCAGACCTTCCTCCTTAGTTACCAGCACAGGAGGAGGCCTGGCACTACGCATCCTCGTCCATGAGGGAACCACAAGAGGCAGGAGAGGAAAGGATGATCAGACGGCCAAGAAAAGGGGGGGATTTCCCCTCCTGCCTGACATTTCCGCTGCTTCATTACTGCTGGGATGGCTGCCTCTGCCACTGCACCCACCATGCCGCCCCTACATCCCTAACCCCACCCCACCCCAAGTTTATATATGTTTTCTGATCCGACAGATCATTATTTTACTTCATGGAGTATTTCTAGCCTCTATGGAGATGATGATCTCTCTTCTCTCTGTTCTTGGGGTAAAGGAGGGGAGAGAAAAGCCCTGCATGTCTACTGTGATTATTCTGTTTGCTGGTGATTTTCTTTGCTCTATCACTGCAGTTTTACTCAATACTGTTTACAGTCTGAGAGGGAGGGAGGAAGAGGGGAAGGGGGAGAGAGAAAAGGGGGGGGCTCTCCCTTTATTTGAAAAAAACCCTTTCCTCCCCTAACCTCCCCCCCCCCCTCCCTCCCCCTGTCATTCAGATTTAGTTTAATACATCACCCCCCCGCCATTTTTACAAAATGAGAAACTGTAGAAATATACTAGAATGAGCCAAGCCACAAACACAGATCCCTCCCCTGAGGAACCTTCGGCTGTTAGTGTTAGCCATTAAATGTGAACTAAACCCCCCCTCCCTTTTTTTCTCAAAGTAAACTGAAGCCATTCTGATTTCATGGGGGTTTTATTTTCACCAGTACTTACAAGGCAAAAACTAGCGGGGAAAAGATACTAAAGCCATTCAGACTTCACTGCTATTTTATTCTACCAGTTACTGGTAGTGCTTGAGGTGAAAAAAAACTGAAGCAGGCAAGAATGGGAACAGATACAGTCGTGTGAGCAACATAGAAATAAATAAAGAACAGTGTCAAAAAGCTCAAAACCCATGATGTCTCATAGTGATTCTTTTTAACAGTCCAGTGACTGAAAGTATACAGTCATTAAGTTCACAATGCAATGGATAAAAACAAAACCAATATGACTCAGA
Source organism: Stramonita haemastoma (assembly GCA_030674155.1). NCBI lineage: Eukaryota > Metazoa > Mollusca > Gastropoda > Neogastropoda > Muricidae > Stramonita > Stramonita haemastoma. The sequence continues at coordinate 25,569,826 of CM060324.1, read as the reverse complement.
GAAAAAGTTTTGGTAAAATTATAATCTAGACCACAGAAAAGTAAATCTTAACACATTATAAGCAAGAATTTGAAACTGTTGTTTTGAAATTGAGAAAAAACTTAACAGGCTCATATATTTTTTTTATCTCTAAATATTACCAAAAAAATTGTTTTCAGTTGATTGCCGTTCAGAGCTTTGGAGATGAACATACAGATAACAAATCTTCTTTTAAACATAAAAATAACACTAACAGTTTTCCTCCACTCTTTGACAATGTTTCCTTATGAATAGCAAACAAAAAAATAAAGACGTAAAGCAACAAGGATGGGTGGGAGAGAGAACTGAACTAAATTCAAAAAACTGTTAATACTTGTTGTTTAAATCAAAGCCATCAATCAACTATTTTCACATTAGAGAAGGAAAACAAATGGAAAAAAAGGAGAGAAAGAGACAATACCAGACACAAGAGACCAGGTACCAAAACAAGTGAGTTTTTAAGACAAAATGAACAAAAAAAAATATAATCATTAAACAAAACAAAAATAGATTACGAAAAGAACAGACTGAAAAGGGCAGGCAGAAACCCCCCCCCATTCTCATTAATGTCTCTTCCAATGGTTATGCCATGTCTTTAGAAGTAAATCAATTTTCCCCTTCCCTTCAAACTACAATTCGGTGTCTTTAATTAGTTTAAAAATAAATAATCCCTGTCTGCTCTTTTTAACACATACACCTCTCAAAACACTGCTTCTTTTCCTTCTCTTCTTTCCCATTGTCCCATTGCAGCCACAACCCCCACCACCCCACCCCTTGTCTGTCTGTCTGTCTCTCTCACACACACACACTCACATACATGCACTCACACACACATATGCACTCACACTCACACATGCACTCACTCACTCACACACACTCTCTCTCTCTCACACACACACACACACACACACACACACACACACACACACACACACACACACACACACACACACACACACAGAGTCGCTCTCTCTCTCTCACACAAACACAATGACTCAGGGGAAGGGGGTGGGGAAAGAGACAGAATCCATACAAACGAAACACAATCTTATTTTGCAGTGTGTCAGCACAGACAGCCACCTAACAGTTAGGTTTTTTTTTTTGTTGTTTGTTTTATTTTAACCTTGGAAGCCAGATTGTAAATCCTGTTATTTGCGGAGGAGATGAAGTAGAACGAACCACACACACACACACACACACACACACACACACACACACACACACACACACCACACAACACAGATGTCTTCAGAGTCAAAAGAGCAATCTATATCCTGTCACATGTCACATAGCTTTGCTTGTTAAGTCAACTATGAAACATGTACACAGACACACACACAGACCACACAGTCACACACACACATAGTCACAGACACACAGTCACACACGCACAGAGTCACACACGCACAGTCACACACACGCACACACGCACACACGCGCGGTGCCACACACACACACACACACACACACACACACACACACACACACACACACACACACACACACACGTATACAAAGCTAAAAGACAGTAGTTTTCACGAGTTTTTTATATGAAGATTTTTTTCAATTGTTGACACAAATACCACACACCTGACAAGCTAATAATGATCTGGCCTTTTTACCTTAGTTTTAAAAGATGGCATGTATGGTCCAATGTATGTGTGTGTATACATGTGTGTGTATACATGTGTTGATCATGTGTGTGTTATAATGTGTGTGTGTATTTTATGTGTGTGTGTGTGTGTGTGTGTGTGTGTGTGTGTGTGTGTGTGTGTGTGTGTGTGTGCGCACATGTGTAAAGGGAAAGGTACTAGATATTAATGAGTGATAACAATATGATTTATTATTTTGAGTTATGTGTAATAATCATTAATTGCCAAATGAAACAGGACTAGTGTGTCATGGCATTGCATGTGACCATGTCTGTACAACATGTAACATGAATAATATAGGTGACAAGTTTCCCTTTAAAAGGGTGTGTGGTTTTTTTTTAAATTCAGAAGTGTTCTACCTCACAAGTACCTGCAGCAAAGATTGACGTTCACATTCAGTACTTAAGTCCTCTTCAGACAAAAAGACATCATTAAAATTGAGCTAATGTATCTAAAAACAAATGTAAAGTTGCATGAATTAAAAGGGATGACTTCATTTGTTTCTGTTCTATACAGAATTGAGTTTGTTTCTGTCACAGCAAATTACACTTAGTGTTGTTTTATGAAGTCCTCAATGCCCTAATAGGGTAAAAATTAAATAAATAAATAAATAAATAAAATAAAAAATAAAAAAACAACAAACAAACAACAACCTAATCCAATTTTGTGTATGGATGGAGTGGGGTTTTTGTCTTTGCCCTAGAGGAGCAAGGTGAATGTCA
>CM060324.1:25547434-25562434 GCA_030674155.1 Stramonita haemastoma | reverse complement strand
AATGACTCAAATATTTTATATAATGGTTTCAACCATAACAAACAGGGAAAAGAATCAAGCACTCATTCAAAACTTTGGGGAGAAAAAGGATTGCTAAGTTTTCAGTCTGAACAAAATAGCATGAGTCAAATGTGTTCATTTGCTCGCTCATTTGCTTGCTTGCTTGCTTGCTCTGTCTGTCTGTCTGTCTGTCTGTCTGTCTGTCTGTCTGTCTGTCTGTCTGTCTGTCTGTCTGTCTGTCTGTCTCTCTCACACACACACACACACACACACACACACACACACACACACACACACACACACACACACACACTCACACACTCACACACACAGAGACTACACACGAAAAAAACACAACTGTACACCCAACATGATCCCACAACAACAAAGTTATACCACAGAAATAACATCAAACTCTCAATTCTGTCAAACAGGTACCCCTGCACATCTTCCAAAAACAAACCAAAAAAACAAAAACCAACAAACCATACCCTTGTTATCAATCTCTACCCAAACAGACAAAAACGCTGACAAGTTTTTCCTCCACACCTCTTTAGCCACCGCCAGATAAACAGACAAACAAGCCAACTTGAGCTTTCCTGGTTGTCAGTTATTTGCCTTCGCTATGGAAACCCAGGCAGTCAGTACCAGTTGCAGAAGACTGGTTGGTGTCTGCTGCTGTCAGTGACGTACATATGTCTGCTGACATTTAGCACAGTGGTGGCAACCACCCTGTACTGCTTGAGCACTCTCTTCTCCTCTCTTCTTCTTGTTGAAGATATCGTTTTCCCTCTTGGGATATTTGTAGAGCAATCTTCATTACCAGAGATATCCTCTCTCTCTCTCTAGTCCCCCCCCCCCCCCTCTCTCTCTCAATGCTATCATTAAGGATTTGTAGTCACTGCTCCTACCTACCCCCCCCCCCCCTCTCTCTCTCTCTCTCTCACTACTCTACTCTCTCTCTCTCACTCTGGTGTTCTTTCAAATATCCCTTTCTTCCTTTGTATAGTACTGTTCATCACCATTAGACATATATATATATTATATATATATATATATATATATATATTTTTTTTTTTTTTTTTTTTTCTTTTCTTTTTCCCCCCATCTTTAATACCTTTAAGAATTTTTATCTTTACTTACCCCCCCCCCCTTTCTTTTTCCTTATCATTACGGAGGCTTTGTGTCTCCTCCCCACCCCCCTCTCTCTCTTTCTCACACTGTTGTACAGTTGTTATTGAGGACTTTGTATTATATATCCCCTCACTCTTTTTCAAACAATCACCAAGGATGTCTGTCTGTCTGTCTCTCTCTCTCTCTCTCTTGCTTCCTTCCTGTGTTTATTTCTCAAAACACTTCAGCTGGAAACAGAATGATGACTTCAACTTTTCTCAGTTTTACCCACATACATCTCCTATCTGTTGTTTCATCACAACTTACTTATCCCAGAATTATTTTGCCTAATCTTGTATTCATGATCTTCCCTTATGCACCCTTTCATTCAGCTAATAATACATGTGTGGTACATTATAACTGTTCGAGTTTGTTTCAGACATTGAATTTCGCTACACAGATCACCAATTCCGAGACCAGAACATTCTTTGCTGACACTGTTTGAGAAAAGTCTCAAGTTTCAAAATGATTCATGAACACTGAAGTACGAGCATGATTATTGTCATCAACAGCTAATGATTGTGGCAATAAGTGTGGAAATGGTCATATAATTCACAAGCCAAACAATACACAGGGGAATGTGTTGTTAGCCTATAAACAATGGGGCACAAGTCATGAATGCCATTCTTCTAGTTACATTCCTTCATTCCTTTCCACTACAGTATTTCACTTAGAACAATTCTTCAACTGTTTGTTTGTCTGTTTGTTCTGCTTTGTTGGGTTTTTATGTTTGGGCTATTTTTGGGTTGGGTTTTTTTTTCCTTTGTTTGTTGTTATTGCTTTTGGAGGACAGGTTGGTGTTTTTTTGTTTTTTTGTTTTTTTGTTTTTTTTTGGGGGGGGTGCTGAAGTAAAGAAGGGACTGGGAGGGCTATGACACACACACACAAACCCAATAGGAATAGCGCTAGTAATAGTCCCCTAGTTGAATACACAAACACGAATAAAAACACACACAAACCCAATAGGAATAGCACTAGTAATAGTCCCCTAGTTGAATACACAAACACAAATAAAAACACACACAAACCCAATAGGAATAGCACTAGTAATAGTCCCCTAGTTGAATACACAAACACGAATAAAAACACACACAAACCCAATAGGAATAGCACTAGTAATAGTCCCCTAGTTGAATACACAAACATGGATAAAAACACACACAAACCCAATAGGAATAGCACTAGTAATAGTCCCCAAGTTGAATACACAAACATGAATAAAAACACACACAAACCCAATAGGAATTGCACTAGTAATAGTCCCCTAGTTGAATACACAAACATGGATAAAAACACACACAAACCCAATAGGAATAGCACTAGTAATAGTCCCCAAGTTGAATACACAAACATGAATAAAAACACACACAAACCCAATAGGAATTGCACTAGTAATAGTCCCCTAGTTGAATACACAAACATGAATAAAAACACACACAAACCCAATAGGAATAGCACTAGTAATAGTCCCCAAGTTGAATACACAAACCCATGAATAAAAACACACACAAACCCAACAGGAATAGCACTAGTAATAGTCCCCAAGTTGAATACACAAACACGAATAAAAACACACACAAACCCAATAGGAATAGCACTAGTAATAGTCCCCTAGTTGAATACACAAACACGAATAAAAACACACACAAACCCAATAGGAATAGCACTAGTAATAGTCCCCTAGTTGAATACACAAACACGAATAAAAACACACACAAACCCAATAGGAATAGCACTAGTAATAGTCCCCAAGGGTTGAATACACAAACATGAATAAAAAACACACACAAACCCAACAGGAATAGCACTAGTAATAGTCCCCAAGTTGAATACACAAACCCATGAATAAAAACACACACAAACCCAACAGGAATAGCACAAGTAATAGTCCCCTAGTTGAATACACAAACCCATGAATAAAAACACACACAAACCCAACAGGAATAGCACTAGTAATAGTCCCCAAGTTGAATACACAAACCCACGAATAAAACACTTACCTTGCTAACTTCATCAACGACTTGCAGAGCATTCCCAGACACATAAAGAACCGCTCGCTGGTACTTGCCTTTCCCCTGAAAAGAAAACACACACACACAAATTAGTAAATAACCCAACTGCAAGAAGTGAAAATCACCAACAAAGGTGACATTCCGTACTTAAGAAAACATACATTTTCATTCATCAAAGTCGATATTTAGTAGAAAACATAGTTTCATTCATAATAATAATGTTGATATTGCATGGTACAGAAATGCATCTGATATTAACATTAAAATTCTTCTTTTTTTTGGTAGGCATTCATCAGTCTCGAAAGACTATGGAGTTGTGCTCTAGGCTCTAGACTAGAGCACAAAGCCTGGGTAAGTGAGTTGGGAGGGCAAGCTGTTACCCATGCAGCAGATCCCCCCTCTCCATGTCACTAAAATGGTCCATTAGAAAGGCAATCACCCATACCAACGGTTCCAGTGCCATTGCAGGAGTCACCAGAACATTGCCATATACAGCCCCAAACCGCCCTACGGATTCCAAGTCTCTGATTTTTCAAAGGGGTGGTGTCTAATAACATGTGCATGTACTTTTTTAATTTTGTTGTCATCTGCTCCTACCGACACACAATGGCCTTCTCTTCCGAAAGGCAGAACGGGTTTTTAACATGTGCGCAAGATGTTCTGCATGTGTTCAAACATGGGCCTCGATTTTTAATCTCATCTGAATGAAAATGAATGAGAGAAGCAGGTCAATAGCTTCTCCACAGTCAGCCAATTTGAGGGTGACCGCCACTGTTTCATCATTGGGGCAATACAGGATCAGACTTCAATTGCTCTCAGGGAAACCTCTTTCAGTACCTCGGCTTGACCACTTCTTGTTATGATAAAAGAGGGGTTACAAAGGCCCAGCTCCACTCCATCAGCTTCTGAGAGCAGGGCAGCCTTGATAGCTTAAGACTGCCTTTTTTTTTTTTTTGGGGGGGGGGGGGGGGGGGGTTGTTGGGGGGTTTTCCTTAAAAAATTTTTTTTTTTACCTTGAATAGGTAATATTACCATGAGGCATGAGAAAAGAGATATTTTGTCACTTTTGCCAAGAAGTAATTGCCATGTATTTTGTTTTGTTTTCATTCAATGACATAAGAGAGAGAGAGAGACAGAGACAGAGACACAGAGAGAGAGAGAGAGAGAGAGAGAGAGAGAGAGAGAGAGAGAGAGAGAGAGAGAGAGAGAGAGAGAGAGAGAGAGAGAGCTGGGGCCAAAACCTAATATGGCATGACTGTGTGTGGACATATGAATAATACATGTATGTGTGCGCACACACGCACACAAAATTAAGCAAGGATGTTAAAATGCTTATGTGGTGAATATATTTCAAATACCAATATCATATCTGAATGTGATAATTTAAAACCTCATCTCCCCGCCTTTTCTGAGAATTCCATTGTTGTGTTTTGAACAATGTAAATCTAACGTTTGACATTGCTAAAGGTTTGTTGTTGAGTCCTATAGGGTATTTATAGTAGTTCTTGTAGTTTTTAGACTTTTATTTTTTTATTTTTGTTTTTGAACTGTTCATGTTAAGAATACTATTTTCTTTGTTATTACTATTCATTACACACACACATACACACACACACACACACACACACACACACACACACACACACACACAGTGACACACACACACACACACAGTGACACACACAGTGACACACACACACACACCTGTTTTAGGGTCGTCTGGTATTACTTAAAAGTGGAAAGCCGTTAAATTGAAGACTTGCGCACGCATACACGTGCATACACACACACAGAGCGAGAGTGAAAGAGAGAGCTTTATCAAGCTAATAATAATCATATCACTATTGGCCAAGGTCAAGGCTTTATCAGTTACTGATGTAAGCAAAATGCTTTGATATGTTAGGCTGATATTGTCTCCATCTTTGACAAGCTCTTAGTCTTCACATAACAATCTATACTCCTCAACAAAGGTGAATAATCCTCTTAAGTCAAGAGTATCAGTATGGCTCCTTGATAAACAACAACAACAACATTCTTTTTAAAGTATGGCTCCTTTGGTTATATCACAAAGTACTTGGAACAACCATATATATCTACACATGCTTAAGTTTCATCTAGTGTGTACTTAACTTACTGTCTCACAGTGATTCCCATGTGTGATAAGCAAGACAGTGCATGTTCTGGGTAACCCCCAGGGAGTGGTAAGCTGACAGAAGCCCTACATAAAAAAAAATTCAACGAAAGCCCAACAACAAAGTTTAACAACATATATCACTCAGTTTCAGCTAAAGTATGTTGGTGACTTTCATAATTAAAAAAAAAAAATCAACCTCATATTCCAGAAACCAGCATTAAGCTCTAATATCAAGAGTCACAGCTGTTGCATTTATAAACAGGTGTCAAAAAAAATTTCCAGTATGGCAAAACCCCCAAATATGTTCATGAATAAGGCAATGCTCTGTTTGCATTGTGTTGTGCCCTATGCAGTGAAACATTTATTCTATTGCTGAAATGTTTTTTGTTGTTTGTTTTTTTTTTTGGCACAGTGTTGTTTGGTATTTAAGATAATGTATTGCAGTATTATATATCCTACTCAGTCTACTGAATACTGATTGCATTGTGCTCGTATTCCATTAAGCTCTCTGTATCATACTGTATCTTAGATATCATTGTAACACATTTTACAGTATTGCATTGCACTAAATTGCAGTGCACTGCACTCATTCCATTTAGCACTCTGTATTGTATTGTACATTTTGTTTTATTGTAATGCACTGCACTCTGACAGCAAGCATTGCTGTGCACTAAATTGCAGTGCACTGCATGGCTTTCTACAGCATCTTCATCACTGAACTCGTAAACACTTTTTTCCCCCCCACAATCCAATTCGGGTTGTGTGGTTTTGGTTTATTTTTCTTGTCTTCATTTTCACTTGGTCATACACGCAAACTTCTCATTCAGTGTGCAATTTCGATCTCACAGTGATTCCCAGGTGGGATGAGCAAGTCAGAGTGCTCATCCTGGGTGACCCTCAGAGTATTAAGCTGGGGAGCGCACAACAACTTGTTGGTCAACAGTTATTGCCAACCACAAACAAACAAAAAAGATACAAGATCAAACAGAACAGACAGAATTCTGTGGGCCTGGATTTCCTTGAAAAAGTGCACTGAGAACTTTACTCTTCTGTTTGTTTGGGTCCTAGTCCCTTCTCCATACCAAACCCCCCATATCCCTAAAAATCTAGGAACAAGAGTGAACTATACATTTCCTAGCAGTTTTAGCCTGGGACAGTTAACTCACACAGGAGGGCTACTTTGAGTATATTCACTATGCCATTTTAATACATACTGCAACTCAGATTTCGATTTTTTCCCCTCAACTGAAAGTCTAGCACACAGACACCCTTTCATGGCCTACACAGATGTGAAAAGAGCGGATCAATCAAGCAATCAATCCTGATGCATGCTGATGTAGGAGGGAGGGCCCGATCAATCAACCTTTCGTTTATTTTGCTTTTGAGGAGAAAAGGGCTATAAAAGAAAATTTCTGGCATTTCAACATAAATGAATGGAGGATTTATAGAAAGTGTAGGAACTGCATACCCATCTAAGGTGTTATCACAATCATCAATGCTTGGAGAGGAAACAAAACTTAACAGGTGGTGGCAGGGAAAAATATTATTCATAAGCTAAGAACACACAAGCAGAACCACACACAGAAACACAACACAACACAACACACACACATCACACCACCACAAGAATGCACTTTGTCAATGCTCAAGTATTTTGTTCCAGTCACAGCCTACTCAAACTGTACCAATAAAAACAGTAAGTTAACATTATCACTGTCACACAAACCTGCAACAGACTATGCCATGATGCACATGTATACAGTGTATCTGAGGAGTATGGACAGGGAAACTGAATACCACCACCGGAGGCAGTTATTGATTCAGCCACATGAAATCTTCTCATTAACACTCCAGCTTGCTCGCTTACACACACACACACACACACACACACACACACACACACACACACACACACACACACACACACACACACACTGTGTGCTGGTGGGAACGGACGACAAAACTGACAAAATACACGAGGGGACTGGATATAAAAAATATATTATATATATATTAACAAAAAGCACACAAGTGCTTATTCTATTATCCTCAAAATATAAAAAAATAAAAGATTAAAAAAAAAATAAATAAAGTAAACAACACACACACACACACACAACACACACACACACACACACACACACACACACACACACACACACACGAGCAACAAAAGACACAGACTGAGAGTAAATCCCTTGATATTCTCCAGAATCAGGAGTAAAAAAAAAAAAACAACAACCAAAACCCAAAAAACCCACCACCAAAAAAAACCCCACCAAACTCAGACCTGTCAGAGCATTGGACATAACTTCAATAAATTCTTTATTTTTGCCCAGGCTGTCTCCTCGTTATTTTACTGTCAGATATAAGCTTCCTTTTTGTCCCATCCCCGACCTCATCCTCTACACAATGCTGCAGAAGAAGCCAAGCCAAGTACACAATAACATACATTATCGACATGATGATGGGTTTGCGGCATACTCTTTCTTTTCACATTTTTTTCCCTTTTCTTCTCTCTGCCTCATATGAACTTTATCCTGTCTTTTGTCTAGACTTTAGTGTGTGCATATTTTTTTTTTTTAAATCTGTTGTCAATCTATACAAAGGAGATTGGGGAAGGGGGGGGGGGGGGAGGAGTAGTCGAGTCTTATGTAGATTTTTTTTTCTTATGCTTCCTTATTTCTGGGTCAGTGGGTTGGCTGGTTGGTTTGTTGGTTGGTTAGTCGTATGCTTATTTGTTCACATGCTTGGTTGATTGGTTTGTTGTTTGTTTTTTTTAAACATAAACCAAAAAAGAATTTGCGCATCCCCTTGCAAACCAAGTATGAAGATTGGAGGGAGTAGGATTAGGTCAGGTAATAAACTCAAAGTTCAGATTTCATGCACACCTGCTCGAGTCTTAATTGTGGCAGTGAAGATCAAAATGTATGAGTGTGCAACCTAGGTCAAGTCACAGAACACATAAACACACATTACACATACACCCAAACTTTCACCCATGCATAGGATTAGTTACAGAGCCTGTTGATAAACATCTATCATCAATTTTTTTTTTCTTTCTTCTATTTTTTTTTTTTTTTTGCAACTCTATACCATATATCATAGTTCAGTCACAGAGAGAGAGAGAGAGAGAGAGAGAGAGAGAGAGAGAGAGAGAGAGAGAGAGAGAGAGAGAGACAGACAGACAGACAGACAGACAGACAGACAGACAGACAGACAGACAGACAGATAAATCGACGAGACAGAGAGAGTCAGAGAGAGAGAGAGAGAGAGAGAGAGAGAGAGAGAGAGAGAGAGAGAGAGAGAGAGAGAGAGTAGGAGAGTGTGTGTGTGTGTGTGTGTGTGTGTGTGTGTGTGTGTGTGTGTGTGTGTGTGTGTGTGTGTGGGGTGTGTGCATGCGTGCGTGTGCACACATTTGTGTGCGCGCATGTGACTGTGCATACTATATGTATGCCTATATTGTACATGCACGCATACGCACCCACCTGCACACGCGCGAACACACACACACACTTACACATTTATATATCCTTATAAATATAATAAAGCCCTGTCTGGCATGCGAGTGGGAAGGCAGAACAAAGCACTATCATCATAAAAAGATATACTGACTGTGTGCTGGTCTTTCTTCAGGCAGATCCTCCTTTTCTATGTTTGGTACATGCCTTTTTTCTACAGTACCAGTCAGTTTTATCTATTCTCAGCAGCATAAAAGGCTTTTCTTATTTCTGAGCCCTGCATATGTTGCTAAATTTGTAATCCATGACCAGATAGAGGCAGACTGAATCAGAATTAGAATTAATGCATGCAAAGCACATACACACATGCACCCACACATACATTGGCAAGTACGCATGCACAGAATGCACAAACATGCACTCAACCACACTCACTCCACTCACTCACTCACTCACTCACACACACACACACACACACACACACACACACACACACACACACACACACACACACACACACACAAGACACAGATACTGGGTCTTTACACTGATACAATGTATCACAGTATGTATACACACACACACACACACACACACACACACACACACACACACACACACACACACAGCATGCTCACACACTTTTCCTCAGGCGCTTCATATTCATAATCGACAACTCAAAACCCTCCATAAGCTATGACAAGTTGGGACACACACACACACACACACACACACACACACACACACAACACACACACACACACACAACACACACACACACACACACACACACACACACACACACACACCACACATGCATGCACGCACACATGCACACACACACACATCGTACTGCAATACATCTAAAAAAAAAAATTGACATCACATGCAACGAACCCATTTATAGCTTTACCACTGTGCAAAAGAACCAGATTCCCCCAGACGTATTGATCTGCCAGACAACTCGCTCGCTCGCCTCTCAAAATGTCTCAACCTCTCCCGGCTGTGAAAACGGTGTTGTGCAATAGTTTTTTAATAAGGTTATTAAAGACAATATAAAAAAAATTTAAAATAAAATAAAAAATCAGCCCCAAATTGTTTGCTCCCCCTCATTTATGAGGCAAACAATACTACTGGTGTCTTTTTGAAAAGAACTGAATGAGGGAGGGGAGGGGAGGGGGGGGGGGGGTGATGACAGTGAACAAAGAGAAGTTATGTGAAAAAGTTTGAGAAAAACTCAATCCTCTTTGTCACTCCCTTCTGAAACATGCAATCTACTTTTGACACAGTTTCAGACCCAGCTGCAGAAACTAGGGACTTTTATTCTAACTTTAAAACCTGCAGTTTATGATGGACTCATGCTTTTTTAAAATACGAAAACAAAACCAAAAAAAAACCCCTGCTTTTAAATCTCTTTTAATCTTATGAAAAATACAGCAAAGTTTCACAGAGAGAGAGAGAGAGAGAGAGAGAGAGAGAGAGAGAGAGAGAGAGAGGAGAGAGAGAGAGAGAGAGAGAGAGAGAGAGAGGAGAGACAGACAGACAGACAGGCAGACAGGCAGACACAGACAGACAGACAGACAGGCAGACCGACCAACCGACTGACAGACTGAGACAGAGCTCTAGACAAGAGAGAGAGGCAGAGAGAAACAGACAGAGATCCAATAAAAACACAATGGAGTCAACCTATATGTTCTTAACTACATACTGTGCATCTAAGTGAGAATCGCATGTTTGAATGTGTGTGTGTGTGTGTGTGTGTGTGTGTGGAATGCAACATGCGCATGCGAAAATGTGCACCATATGGTAGTATACTATTGGCAATAAACATGGATGTTATTGCAATTGCTATCAAATTGTCCCATCTCGACAATTATTACATCTGAAATTGCTACTCTTTTATTTTCCTTATTTTTTTTAACAGCCATTCTTGTCATTGAATTGTCAAGACTGGAAAAACCTGTTTCATTTATATACCAAAACAAGGAAGATCAGTCTCAAACAAAAGCTCATTTATACAAGTTCAGGGAAAAAGACTTGAAAAATACACTTTTTGTTTTCATATCAAGTGTGTGTGTGTGTGTGTGTGTGTGTGTGTGTGTGTGTGTGTGTGTGTGTTGTGTGTGTGTGTGTGGGTGTGTGTGGTGTGGTTGTGTGTGTGCATGTGTGTGTGCGGCGCATGCCCTTGAGTGTGTGTATTGGTGTGGGGGGGGGGGGGGGGGGGGGGGGGGGGGGGGGGGAGGGCGAGTTTCTTATTTGTTCTTATTTGTTCTCTGTCCCTTTCATAAATGCAACTTTTTTTTTTTTTTATCATCAATACGATGTGAGCATGTCTGTATGTCATGTGTTAAGTACAGGCAGCAGAAGCATATCAGTATGAAATTTGTGCAGTGCCTTTTGAATTTTGGTTCTTCTCTTTCCACTCTTTTTCTCTTAATCACTCTTCAGCTACAGCTTTGAGGTTCTTTGATTTTTGGTGAGACTGTTAAACTACAAAGTTAGTATATTCCACATTTTTCACATTCCAATTTTGAGAAGAAGTGTGAGGCTACACCAGTCTACATAGTTTAGTATGCATATTTTGCCATCCATTTTGGACCTACCTGCAGACAGCTACTCTTCTTCCAAGGTGAAATGACAAATTCATGGGATTCACCATGGATCTGAAAGACTAGGGGAAAGGAACCTATACAAATGGCAGTACTGAAGAGAAAGTATCTTCCAACCTAGCAACCATAAGAGAAATCAAAACCTGAGGCCTCTGGATCAAGAATCACATGTTTTACCTGCTGAGCCAACCAAACCCCAAGTTGTTATCTATTTCAGAAGATGCAGACTTTTTTGTGATGCTGGCTATTAAAAAATCTTCCCCCTGGCCTAACCATTGTCATGTAAAATCAAAACCATTTCAAAGTAACAACTGTGTATGTATACATACATGCAATGTCTTTTTTTCTGAGTCAGAGAGGTGGGTTCAAACTCAAGCCTAGTCCACACCAGATTCCTAGTCCACAACAGATCTCCATACAGCGCACATTTATCCTGCTGTTGTATTTTAAGTGCACATAAATCAATGAGAATGTTGCTCTATTTTTTTTTAAGATAATATCTACATTATATATTAACTGTACAAGTCTATCCTTCACCTGTATCTTAGATAGTAGAAAGTTTAAGCTTGAATTCATAAAGATATGCCATTGTCTCTTTGGGGAGAAACTTCAGTTATTTTGAGAGAAGTAAAAGCAACCTTATGAGCTTTTGTTTTCTTTTCTTCTTTTTTTGACATTGTCTCCCAGACTTCCTTTCATTCCATTATGAACACTCAATACAGCTACTGGCAAAGATAATATGTAAAATACATTTCATAACATTTGACACAGTAACAATCTAACTTCTGAACTCATCTGACCTCACCAACATTCTAAGCCTACTCTTCAGTTCTTGCCTGACAGATTACAAACTTTGACTGACAAGTAAGAGAGAGCAAAAGGAAGATGAGGAGAAGAAAGAAACATACAAGAAAGAGGAGATGGGTTTGACTGACAATCTAATTTTAACTCCTTTTAAACTGCTTGAACTCAAAACATCTAGGGAAAAGGGATTTTTTGTCTTAAACACATCTTATGGAACACTCTGTCTCTGTCTGTCTGTCTGTCTGTCTGTCTCTCAAACACACACACACCACACACACACACACACACACACACACACACACACACACACACACACACACACCACACAATTATGGAACTGGCTCTCTCCAAAATTTACTGTGAAAAAAAGGAGGAAATTTTACTCTTTCTTTTGTTAATCACACACGCACGCACGCACGCACACATACACACACACACACACACTAAAACCTATCAGACACACACACAAAAACACACACACCACACACACACATCTCTCTCTCTCTCTCTCTCTCTCTCTCTTCCCACACCCCCTCTCCTCTCAAAAACACAATGTAAGTGCTGATTGTAACTTTAGAACATCATGTTGCCTGCACACTGTTTGCACAGTGCAGAATTCTACACAGAAAAAATAAAAGCCAGTCAACTTTTGATCTGCGACACCACTCATCAAGTATAATCTTACCACTGTGTAGTAACAACTTAGCATGGCACACTGCAACATATGTTGCTGTCAGCAGACCTTCCGAGTACAAAGGAATAATAATTCAATTTTCTCTTTTTGTGCGTGCACGTGTGTGAGTGTGTGTGTGTGTGTGTGTGTGTGTGTGTGTGTGTGTGTGTGTGTGTGTGTGTGTGTGTGTATGTGTATGTGTGTGTGTGTGGTGTAGTGTGTGTGTGTGTGTGTGTGTGTGTGTGTGTGTGTGTGTGTGTGTGTGTGTGTGTGTGAGAGAGAGAGAGAGAGAGAGAAGACAGAGAGACAGAGAGAGAGAGACAGAGAGAGAGACTCAGAGAGAGAGAGGAGAGAGAGAGAGAAGACAGACAGACACAGACAGACAGACAGACAGACAGACAGACAGACAGTGTGTTTGACTCTGTGTGTGTGTGTGTGTGTGTGTGTGTGTGTGTGTGTGTGTGTGTGTGTGTGTGCGTATATCATAAATTTACATACATGTGCATGTGCGCGCATGAGTGTGTGTGAGGGGACATGCTTGTGTACATGCCTTTGCACACACATGCAGAACAATATCCACAAAGTTAAGTAATTGTGTGTATGGGTGCATGTACCATGTATATCAAACAAAAATGTCATTTTCACTTACATACCCTCTCCACTTCTTTCTTCTAAGTTCTACCTCTCCCATTTTCCCATTAAAAAACAAAACAAAGTTATCAAGCACACACAGCCAAGTTTTCATTTGATATATCATGTGCAGCAAACAAAAAATCACACCAAAAAAAAAATTAACTTGAAGTTAATATACATTCCTCTCATCGCTCTCAGTCTCACACTTTGAGCTCATTCAACTGATTTTCCCCACTCTCTAATACAAACTACAGCATTTTGCCAGACCTTACATTTACTAATTATGGAATATAAACAGATTGAAATCAAGAAACGCACCTCCACTTTGAATTAAAAAAAAAATTTTTTTAGTCTCGAGTTTAAAAATATCTCTTCCAGAGTTTAAAAATATCTCTTCAGTTCATGTTCCACACTACAGGGTGATTTCTTGTACTTGTAGCCAGGTCACAAAATATGTCATTCTTGCTGACATGTTTATCAGAGACCGCCACACCCAGTTCTGCTTCCCATCAATGCTGGATAAAAATACATCACTGTTTCTTTTTCGGACTTTTCCAGTCCTGTTTCATTTCCTTATATAAACTACTGAACACATACTGAGACAGCCTATGCTTTGTTGTATGCTGACATTCACCTTAACAAACGTTTACACTGTTGTATAAATCATGTGCACATGCATTATGAGTGAGTGAGTGAGTGAGTGTGTGCGTGCGTGTGTGTATGCGTGGGGGGGGGGGGGGGGGGGGGCGTTACACAGACACACACACACACGCATGCATGCATAAACTTTCTCTCTCTCTCTCTCTCTCTCTCCCCTCTCACACACATAACTGTTCAGGTTTGCTTCCTTGCTTGGTATGATTAATTTACAAACAACAAACAAGACTGCAGAAAACAGTACACAGGATATGACATATATTTATCTTCAATGCAAAAACAAGACTAAGCTCTGCTGCATCCCGCATATCACATCCTCCCCCCCCCCCCCCACTCAATCCTTCTCTCCCACCCCCACCCCTCAACACACCCATACACCACACACACATACCAACAACAACAAAAATGGAAGGAGAAGGGCAGCATAACTGACACAATTAAAAAAAAAAAAAACAGTTTACAGCTGCAAACTATAAAAACCATGTCAGCAAATAAGACTGCAACAAAAAGTTTGTTTTCCTGACTATTCACTTCATTTTATCAGAGTTGGTACACATCAGTACCACTATCCCCAGACATTAACCCGGCCAAGACCCTGCCTGCATAAACCATTTTCTGCCAGACTAATCTGCATGCCACTTCCGTAGTTTTGATAGCTTTTCTCCTTTTGGATGCAACCTAAAGATACGCAGGACACGTACTGTGCTCAGAAACTGATGACCTTCTCGGTGTTTTTCAAGGCCTCTGGTACCACTATCATTTATTTTTCTTTCTCGTCTGAAAACTTAAAGGCTTCAGTGGAATACGGCTACCTTCACAGTGGGAGAAAAATGGTATTGGTTGC
>CM060324.1:25524934-25542434 GCA_030674155.1 Stramonita haemastoma | reverse complement strand
CTGATAGGGCGTCCTCCCCTCCTCCAGTGCTGGTGTAACATATAAGCATGACTCAGGCTGTAAAAGAGCCGATAAGAGGGTATGAACAGGAAGATGGGGCTCAAGGCTCTGAGCCAAGGAGAGAGATGTGATGATGCACTTCTTTAGGGTAAGATTGTTTGTTTGTTTGTTTTTGTCCACTTTAGCTCTTCCTCTTGAGTCAGTCAGCCTTCCTCTTACATGACAAGTCTCAGATTGAGATAAGAATGAATCGCTTTTTTTTTTTTCCTCCCTTTTTTTTTTTTTGGGGGGGGGGGGGGAAGTTCTGTTGAAATCTTTTGTCATGACTTGTCTTTATATTCTAATATGGTCTTAAAACGATTTTAGATTTTGTATTGTGCTGGAGATATGGGTATCTATCTAGATTTTTTTTCCTTAATTGCCCTTTTTATATAAGATTTATCGAGAGGGATGGAGAGGGAGGGAGAGGGAGGTAGAGGAAGACAGACAGACAGACAGACAGAAGACGAGAGACAGACAGACACAGAAGCAACAGAGACAGACAGACAGACAGAAAGAGGTAGAGACAGAAGGGCAGAGAGACACAGACAGAGAGAAAAGTTACTGAACTACTTTCTGTGACATGGACACAAGTCAGACTTGGTTCTGCACAACACAGTCTGTCCATAACACACACATCCACACCCACCCACACATGAACACAAGCACGCACGCACACGCACACACACACACACTCTTACACAAAACCTTACCACTCCCCTCAAACACAAATACACACACAAAGTAGACACTTGACACCAAATAATGAGCTAAGACATAGGAGGCAACGGATGACTGAGTGAAACAGTGATAGGAGACAAAAGAAAAAAAATACTAAAAAAAAATTTTTTTAACCCAAACCACCAAGCAACAACAACAAAACTCAGAGGCAAACTAAAAAAACAACAACAGAAAATGGAAAAAAATTAACCCAGCAAGCCCCCCCCTCTCCCCTTCAGCAACAGGTAAACTTACAGCAGTGAGTTGTTTGACAGCATCCTCACACACTTGCATGCCCCGAGGATCGAACACCTCTGTACATCCCAAGTACTGAAAACAAAAAAAACATGCTTTAGTTTATCTAATTAACTGTTTACACATCATCATGTTTCACTATTCTTTCTTCACTTTTTTCTTCTTTTTTTTTTTTAAAACCGAAATAACCTGCTCATTCTTTATCTCTTATTCACAAATCAAGTTCCTTTTTTTTTTTCCCTAACAGATCTACCAAGACCTTTTTTTCTGATAGAAATGTAAATGTTTTATTCGCACACAACATGTCTTATCTTTCCTTTCCTTTTTCTATAAGAATTGTTACTCCATTTCTAAGTCATTCGATGACATGTCTGAATACTCCACACAAAGACACACATCATACATTGTATACTCACACAGCCTGTCTGTCTGTCACTGTCTCTCAAGACACATATAGACACACACACACAGACACTCTCACACTCAGTCACACACACACACACACACACACACACACACACAAACACACACACAGACCCTGTCTGTCTGTAACTCTGTCTCTCAAAACACAGTCTCACACACACACACACACACACACACACACACACAACACACACACACACACACACACACACACACACACACACCATCCTTTATATTTCTATCCAATGTCTATAATTTGTACTTTGTACAAGAACCTTTACTACCCACTCACATGCTCACACCTAAACTGGGTGACCTTGATATCAACATGCGCACACATGCATGCACACACACACACACAGAGTGACAAATAGCATTTTACTCCTTGTTCATTGTAGCTCAGTAGTTCAGCAATGCCATTTTCTCTTTATCAATCAGCATTTACTTTTTTTTTTTAATGAAATTCCTTCCCCCTGACACTGCTGCCACTAACATCCCCCCCCCCCCCCCCCCCCCCCTTTTTTTTTTTAAAATCTCATATCACAAGCTGTGAAGAGATGTTAATATGTTTTTCATTCCTCACGGAAAACTCCAAGGTTCATGAATGATGATATTTTACATATGCAACTGTTTTTACCCACCATAATGGTAGCCACATTAGTCTTAGGAGATAAATGAATTTGAATACACATATGCGCAGTACATACAATATAAAATAAACAAAAAAAACAGGACTACCAATTCATAAAGTCAACTCACTCTGACTTGGAAGCTGCATGTTCCCTCTCGAACTTTCTTTTCATCCTCTTGCCACTGGTGGGGCTTGGAACATTCCGGAAGATGGTCCTTCTTCTTCCGGAAGCTCAGCCGACGCTTTAAGCTTTGCATGATATTCCGATAGCGATGGAATCTTTTACTTCTGAAACAACAACAAAAATAAAAACAGGCAAATTAGCTCAGCCTGGGAACTGCTCTGGTTCTTTTTTTCTGTTCTTCGGCAAGAGCTCCAAAACTGACCAATGGTGAGATTTTGTGCATAAAGCCATTTGCCCACCATTAAGGTAGCAGCATTCCAACTTGGGGAATGATGCCTAAATGTGACATCAGAGTGCATGATTTTTTGTTGTTGTTGATTTGTCATCCTTTCCTACCACCACGCAATAGGTGTAGCAGGTTTTCTTCTTCTTTCTTCTCTTGTTCACATAACAACATTTAACATGTGCACCAGACGTTCTGAGTGCAATTACACACAAGACCGCAGTTTACAGCCTCATCTAAAGGCCATTCAGGGGAAAAGAGTGCATACTAATATAAACTCGGGGGGGGGGGATCCCCTCAAACAGGTCTTTCAGTTGTGGCTTGAACTCATGCCATCAGATAATGAGCTCAACGCTCTAACTAAAAGGCTACCTCGTCCTTCCTTTTTTCCTTTAAAAAAAAAAAGAATCAAGCTACAAGAGCATCAAAATCTGAAAGGACCATCATGATTACTGGCTAATAAAAGAAAGGCCTAGACAAATTAATTTAAAGTCCACATAGGACAAATCTAAGATAGAGAAATTCTATCAAATGTACCCCCTTTATACAATATATCTTCACACAAAAATGGACAAATGGAGTGCTACTAAATGTGAATCCTTGTTCCATGTCCATCAGTCAACAGATGGATAATTTGGACTCTGTTTTAAGTTGATATATCAAAACTGACCCATTTCTCTAACCCCAAAAGGGCCTCATGGTCAACACCTTCAAGCAAATGAATTAAACATGCCTCCTGGCATTACTCATGCAAAATGACGTTAGTTTATAAATATATATGCAATGAGACATCAGTGTGCATGCAAACTTGCACCAGTGATGAATGGCAAGACAGTACATGACATTGGAGTATGTGTGAATAATATGCATGTAGGAATGTGTGTTTTCATTCCTAAAATGCTATATCAATATGACAAGAAAAGAAAAAAAAAGTATTTGTTCTTGTTTTTAACACCTGTTCATTCTTCAATGATATTAGATGAAATAAGTGAGAGGGTGTGTGTGTGTGTGTGTGTGTGTGTGTGTGGGTTTTGTTGTGTGTGTGTGTGTGTGTGTGTGTGTGTGTGTGAGTCAGTGTGCATGTCTGCGTGCGTGCGTGCATGCGTGAGAGAGAGAGAGAGAGAGAGAGAGAGAGAGAGAGAGAGAGAGAGAGAGAGAGAGAGAGAGTGTGTGTGTGTATATATAGTGTGTTTGCATGCACATGTAAGTGTGAAGAAAGTGTGTGCACATACATATGGGCACATATGATTTGCACATGTGCAATAGAGAGAGAGGACTGTCAGTTACTCTGTGTGTGTACACATTTGCACACACGGAATGATGTATGCAAAAACATGAACACACACACTTCATGTTTGTATATATATAACATTTATCCAAACAAATGAATGCTTGTATACATATGTGCAAGGGTATCTAAAAGCTAATGATACAAATTCATTCATGGCAAACTTGCATACATGTAGTGATGTACTTACACATGTAAGTACGTAACCTTTGTGCATTTGTGTCCAACAAAAACAGTCTCTTTAATCACACAGATTAATGTTGTTTCTAATGATTTTTCATATGAATTCATATTTGGAGAGAGAGAAAAAAATATATATATATATGAAAACACATAAGCTTTCTGCCACAAACTAATACTACTGTGATTACAAGTTTCTCTATATATCTCTAAAGATAAAACAACACAACAAATAAGAAAAAGAAAACACTGACATAGACTAATAGTATACTATGCTTGCTTAGTTACTTCAAATCTCTAGCTCTAGATGACGATAATTATATTAAAGAGGAAGAAGAAAAAAAACATTCACTAGCACAAAGCAGACATATATATGTCCTCTCAATATTAACAAGTTCATAATATCTGGCAGCAACACAACACAACAGCAGCCAGTGAAAGGTGTCGGTTTCCAAAGCCTCGGCAGGCCAGAATCAATAATACACTAGACGGCAAAGCCGACGTTATCCTCTCTTTCTTTAAATATCATTGCATGCAGACACGAAAGTATACTGCCCAAAAAGATAAGCCACGCTAATACCATGTCATCAGACTCCATCAGACAGAAAGTAATGTGCCCATGCACAGATGAAAGAGACTGATCATTATTATCTGACCAAGATGAAAATGAACAAATATACAAGCCTTTTGTAAACTTGTGCAAAAAGTCGTATCAATGTATATGAAGGCAGAAGCTATTGTGTATCATTATGTCAGATCTGTGACACCTCAAGATTCACATGTTGAAAGTATTGTTACATCTAAGGCACTTGTTTAAAAAAAAAAAAAATTAAAGTCTCCAACTTCAAAGGTCTTCCTCTTCAAATGAAAATCAATATTGGAGTAAAAGTGGTCTGAACTGAATGAAACACTTTCAAATGTTCAAAATAACCCGAAACAATGAGGCTGAGTCAATAAGTTGCAACAGCCTCAGCCATTCATCCCAACCATCTAGTATGCTGTGACCACAGCCTGTGACATTACTGTTTTGAATTGTACTATTTAAAAGAAAAAAATCAAGGAGACACAAAAGACAGGCTTAAATGTCCAACCTGGCTAAAGGTCAACACATATATTACTACACAGGCTTACTACTGCCTTCATCATTTTATCATATTCATAGCTTATGTACTATATTTCCAACCTATAGGTCAACATATATTAGTACTACATAGGCTTACCACTGCCATCATCATTTTATTAAAGCTTATATGTACATAATATATATCTGAAGACCCCATCCACAGTCAGTGAGTCACAGTGAAGACTGTGTAATCCATGTCAAGTAGGCTATGCCACTCATAAGCACACAACAGGATCCCTAAGTCAAGCTTGGCCTGCTGTTGCTCACTCCTTTTTGTTATGTTTCTTGCTTATTTATGTCCGACATGTTGCTTGCTTATGTTTGGTTACATGAGTTGCTTGCTTTGGTTTGAAATGGTACTGGTGGCACACTTGTACCTCTCAAAATGAAACTTTTTTTGAAGCCAAGAACGTGTGCGTCCAAAGGACCAATGACTTCAAACAACTGAGTATACTAAGACAGCCTAACACTAACTTATTTAGAATGGCCATGTCTTCCATATCACTAGAGGGTTTTTGTACCTCGATCATATATATATATATATAT
Organism: Stramonita haemastoma; assembly: GCA_030674155.1. Classification (NCBI taxonomy): domain Eukaryota; kingdom Metazoa; phylum Mollusca; class Gastropoda; order Neogastropoda; family Muricidae; genus Stramonita; species Stramonita haemastoma. Next base: position 25,536,822 of record CM060324.1, on the reverse strand, counting down.
ATATATATATATATATATATATATAAATATAATAAAAAAATATATATATATATATATATATATAATATATATATATATACATGAATTATTTAAAATCAACACAAAATAACTTCATGAACATCAATCAATAAGGAAAAAAAGAAATTACTACAATCTGGACTGGCAGAGCAAATGAAATATATATTCAATGATCAAACTTTTTTTTAATTGTATTATTTTATTTCATTACTTTTTTTTGGTAAACACAAATCCTTGCAGGTAAGTGAAAAGAAATTTAAAAGCTAATATTAAAGAGGTATGTGCTTCATCACGCAATATGGTTTTCCAAAGTCTTTAAAATTAAATATTATTAATTAGATTATGATACTACCTCTATCAAGTTTCTTCATGAATATTATTCTCCTCCCCCCCCCCCCCCCCCCTTCTTTCTCTCTCTCTCTCTCTTCATTGATGTACATATGAACACATGCATGTGTACACATACGCCCACACACATACAAATACTTTTATTGCAAGAATACATATTGTAGATAATGACTTTTAATGTATACCTCTATAATGCTTAATTTTTTTCAGGGAAAAAATTGTTGTGGAGGAAGAAAGGTGCTGGTTATCAATTATAAAAAATGGAGAAAACCCTCCCAAAAATCTTTTAAAAAAACATCCCAACAAAATCAGATCTTATGTAGCTATAGTGGTGAGGTCTCTGCTAACTTTAAATACAACAGTCGAAGCTCCTTGAAGCTGTACACATACTTCTACCCCATAATCCATGCACAGCAAATTTCCATAAAATCAACCACACTTGCAGAAACCCCTCAAAATGTCTTTAAAAAAATATCAAGATCATATTTTTGGCCAGATTACAAGACATCATGCACAGCTCTAGGCTTTCACTCACTCTGCTCTGCTCCCTCAATCCCTCTCTCCTGCTCTGCCTACACAAGGTCAACAAGAAAATCCATATTCATCTACATCCTTTCATCTTCCCCACAGCCCACTGTTTCTTCCTTAATCACTGATTATCACCCCTGTATGGCCCAGGCGAAACTGCTGCAGGCAGGATATCACTAGAGGCCAGCTATCGACCATACATTGTCCCTGTGGGAGCTTGAAGAGACCGGCATACAGTCAAGGGTTTACAAAACAAGGAAAATGCAACAGACGGCTTTTTTCTTTCTTTCTTTCTTGACAACGATCATCTCTTTCACATCAGAAGCTAAATGTATTGTTGTTTCAACTCTTACCAATTGTTATGTTAGGCTTGGAGAACAATAGAGGAGTTTTAAACTATTCTGAGAATTGAACTCTGAAGAGTTTTTGTGTCACTCAGTGTCCGACATTGTAGTCATTGTCTTATCATGAAATGGGCGAACAACTGTTCTTTACTGCATACAGTCAAGGGTTTACAAAACAAGGAAAATGCAACAGAGGGCTTTTTTTTCTTTCTTTTAATGGGTGAACAACTGTTCTTTCTTTGGTGGGTTAACTTACTATTTTGGAAGCATGTTAGTTTTGTTTGGTACAATTATTAGAATTCAGTATGAATCAATCCTTGTGTTCTGGGTTAAATTTTGAGTGTTCACAGAGCTTAATTAATAGATTCAGCTCAAAACTTAAAGGAGGCTCTAATATGAGTGAGTGAGTGAGTGAGTGAGTGAGTGTGTGTGTGTGTGTGTGTGTGTGTGTGTGTGTGTGTGTGTGTGTGTGTGTGTGTGTGTGTGTGTGTGTGTGTGTGTGTGTGTGGTGGGAGTGTGTGTGTGTGTGTGTGTGTGTGTGTGTGTGTGTGTGTGTGTGTGTGTGTGTGTGTGAAATTTGTAATAATATTATATATAATATATATATATATATATATATATATATATATATATATATATATATAAAAAAAACAGTTAAACACTATGTGCATGTGGTAATTTGACAGAGCTAGAGATGTCTTAAAATAAAGAACTTCTGAAATAGGAGTGTTTGGGGTTTGCTTTGACCTAATCTATAGCTGCTGAAAAGTGTTTGAGGACATTTTTTTCATTGCTGACACTAGTGACAGAGAGAAATTAGTTTCAAATTTTAAAAGGAAAAAAAAAAAAAAAAACCTAACTAAAGTAATCATTCCACCACAGTGTAAGCATTCCCAACCTCAAGTTCTTGTTGAACTTCCTTAGAAATAAAAAGTCTCTTGAAGTATGTAAGCATTCCCACACCCCAAGTGCTTGCTGAAATAAAGTTTCTCCGAGTATGTACGTTTGTAATGTAAATGACCCCTTCCGAAGTCTAATAGCAATACATTTAAATTGTTAACCCTAACCTCAATACATTTATAAGTGTTTTGTTTCACCTAGTGTAATTTCTTTCTTTATAAATAATACAGAATGATAAAGTTACCTTGAGTTAAAATTCAAAACAAATAGATCTACCAATCTAACCTGAAGACATGGTAGGAGGTTGGGGGGGAGGGGGGGGGGGAGTAGTGCTAAGCTCTACATTACTATAGCCTTTTTTACCCATCCAAAATAAACTCAATCTTACTTCTTCAAGAACTTTCAGGCAAAATTTGAAAGGGGGGAGGGAGCGCACTTTTAATTTTATTATTATACTAGACAGAATTAGAATAGAAATTATATAAAATAAGGCATGTTCAAGATAAAATGAGAACACAACACACTGACTAGAAAGAAGGAACTTTAACAGCAAATGTTAAGTACTACACTTATAAGTTCTAGTGGTTTCCGATGAGACAGAAAATGGGCCTTAACTTTGCACTGAACAACTCCCAACTGACCTACACCAGGGAAGTAAAAACAAAACAATGTCTTGTCATCAGTTCGTACAAGTTGCATTGTAATTTTTTTTTCTATGTCACAAACTGACAAAGGCATGACAATGTCTTGACATAACCCTACATTTCAATTGAAGAGAAAAGTTTATGACCCAACAAACTTTGCTTGGTTTTCTTCTTGACCTTCCCTATCCAAATAATAAAATGGGTTTTTAAACCATTTAAAAAAAAATTTTTTAAGCTGACAAATATCCCAACAGACTACACTGATCCAAAAAATCAAATGCCGATATTTGTGAAAGCAACTTGTCTCAATTCAGTATCAAAAGAAATATAAATAATAAAGCAGATGTTTACAAGTCCACAGTGATTATGTGTGGAAAAGTATTTGTAGTAGTATCAGTAGTACAGAGTCTTTCATGATATTGACTTCAAACCATTCACATCATTTCCTCTACACTTGTAAGTATATATGTACATATACAGTGTGTGTGAGAGCGCGAGCCTGCGCCGCACACACACACACACACAACACATGATATATATATATCACACAAGTAATAAAAAAAAAAACCCACCAGTGACTACACACTGTCACCCCATAATTATATGCATTCTCTCTCTCTCTCTCTCCTCCCTCTCACCATCCTACACACACACACACCACACCACACACCAACACCACACACACACACATCACAGAGTCCCCCACACACACTCACATCACACACACACACACACACAATCACACACGACACACACACACAACACACACACACACACCACACACACACACACAAAACACACACAACACACAATTTACTTTTCAAAGTTTCTTTTTCTACCTACCACTTCCCCCTCACTTTCAACTTGACAAGGAAGTTGGGTTTAAAAGCAGGAAGAATATTTCTCTCTGTTTTTTCCCAAGGAAAGGAGAGATTGAGGAGGAAATATTGACTATTTCACCTGAGTTCCTGGTGACCAAGTCCACGTAGCCAACCTTCCCATTTAGAAAAAAAAATTACAAGAAACAGAAGATGACAAATATCTTGTTACACTGAAAGGCAAGAATAAAGCCTGTATTTGAATAAAACTAATCAATCTGCCAGTTAAAAAATTGTTTCTAGTAATTCTAGTAAGATGCTGGTAGGGTTTTAAAATGTAAGCATCTTGCCTAAAATTTGAAAATGAAAACTTTCATACTTCATGAAATATACTCCACAGAATCTACATGTATGCAGTAAATCCTCTCTCTCTTTTTACTCACACACACACACACACACACACACACACACACACACACACACAACACACACACACACACACACACACACACGTGTGTGTGTACACAAACTCTGTAACAAAATAACACTACAATTATGATAATGAAATATACATATGCACACACACACACAATGTCTTCTTTTATCATGAATACTTGTAAGCAAACCCCCAAAATACAAACAAAAAAACAGAAAATCGTAGCAAGTTCGACATCACGAACAATCAAAAATGAGTTTTTTCCTGATAATTCTAAACCAAAGTTGATGTACTATGTACCTTGATCCTAACAGGGCAAAAGCAATATAAATCCTTATTTCTATAAATGTCTTTTTTTTTATATTTACTTTTTTACTCTGCATCCCTTGGGTGTGCTTAATTATGAAGCGTACTTTGCCCCCACCTTGCTTAGCAGCTATGGCTATCTTTCCACACTGATAAACATTAATCATGACGACCCATTCAGTATCTTACACGCTCATTCATTTCCCTCAGCGCTGTACCACTAGCAGGCAGGTAGATATTGCTGTAATAAATTCTATGCTACCTCACGAACATTGGGTGTAGAGCCTGAACATACAGGTGACCTTGTGAAGGTTTTTTTTTAGCCATGGTGTAGGATGTAGCTGCCAATTAAGAACTTTAGACAAGATAGCGTTTTTAAAACAACACAGCTCCCAGAAGTAAAAGGGGGTAAGAGAGGAAGGGAGGGAGGAGCTCTAGAGAAGAAGAGGGAGAGGGAGGGCCAGGAGAGAGAAAGCAAGAGCATGCATGAACACACACACACACACACACACACACACACACACACACACACACACACACACACACACAACACACTTTCCAGTCTAATGTTGGTTTTCTTCTCAGAATTTGGAGTTCCATCCTATTTTCCACTATAGTCTTCACCCCCCCCCCCCCCTCCCCCTCCCCCTCTCTCTCAAAAAGTAATTTAGAATAGAACTAAATATTTCAAAAGAAAAAGGAGGGAGGGAGAGGGCTGGGACACATGAACATGCACTCATATATATACAAGTTGGGTTTTTTGTTGTTGCTGTTGTTTTTTATTTTTTTGGATGGGGTATGTATATAGAATATCTATATATATTCTTTTAAAACGAAGATAATGAATTAAACACCCATGCTTTAGTCATAGTTTTATACCCTCTCCCTACATGCATACAGTCTTGTGAATTTTGTCATTTGTTCCCACTGGGATACACAGCTTACTCTTCTAAAAGGTGGAACCGGTTTTAACATATGAACAAGATATTCTACACGCGTTCACACATGGGTTGGTTTATAGTCTCATGCAAAGGACTTTCTGAGATGTGGAGTTGGCACTAGTGTTATCTCCGGGGTAAAAATCCCCTTGAACAGATGTTTCAGTGGAGGCACAAATCTGAGACGTCAGATCATGAGAGCAACACTCTAACCACTAGGCTATCCCTTCCCCTAAGTATACACATGCACAATCATAATATTAACACTTTGAAGTCTTCTGTTTGGGATTTTATGTTTTTGATTAAAAAAAGACAATTTTTTTAAAGGACTTCCATCCCATTTTACACCAGCCATCCTCTCTCTCTCAGGTTTCTTTTTGGGGGGAGGTGTTTGTTTTGTTTACAAACTTTGCAACAATAAGACCAATCCAATCCAACATGTTTTATAGCCCCATTGACCACACAGGCCATATCGGGGCTGTCACCTCATCAAATTTAACATTTATTCAGATTAAAACTGTGCAACTATATACAGATTAAAACAGGATAAGACATGTGACTGCATGAGACCACTGATGAGATTCACTGCATTATGAAATTGAATTAGCATGTGGTTGAGGAATAATTTTAGAATACATTAAATGATTAATAAAAAAAAAAAAATAAAAAAATTTAATTGAATAGAAAGAAAGAATTTGTTTTAAAAAGGTCACAAGTCGCTAGCATTGATCATGTTCTTCAATGTTTTTAGGCAATAACACCCCACCCTTGACCCATTTCATGAACGCGACTCCTTGTTCAAATGAATTTTTTGACAAGTCATGGCCTTTCTCATTCTGGTATACTCAGATTATTATTTTATAAGCACTTATACGTTTTTGCTTTATTACACAGGCACTTACTGCCAATGTTTTTGGACAGTAATGCTTTGATCAGCATTGTTCATTTCTGTAAGCCATCACCATCACTGGCATCAGACCCCAAACTTCAGGATTCTTATCATTATCACTCATTCTGACTGATGTTAATTATAAAAATGAACATTGTTGAGTAATAAAAAACGAATATATGCATTGTGCAAAGTTGTATTTTCTGTGCTGGCATGCTGAGCTGTATGCACTGCATCATAACTTACATAATAGATAATCAGCAATTTACTCCAGCATTCGTCTTGTCATGACATTTTTCATCCTGACTTTTCTGGGTGGACTATTGACTGCTGTCATGAGTAGCTCACTCTGTGACATTTGCTCTGTAAAAGGTCACCATTTTCTTTAGTTCTTCCAGCCATCAGTGATCACAGAATCAGCATTTGTATGTATCATGTATTGATGCTTTTACTTACTCAGCTGCCATACTTTTCAGTGATTCATATTTTGATTCAATAATTCATCATCATCATCTTCATCATCACACCAGCCGCCGCTGTAGCCTAGTGGTTAGGGCGTTGGACTCATAATCTAAGGTTGCGGGTTCGATCCCAGCTTTTGGCTATGGCGTTGTGCCCTTGGAAAAGGCACTTTACGGCTATTTTCTCACCCCACCCAGGTGTAAAAGGGGTACCAACCTTGTGTTGGGGGTTAACCCTGCGATAGACTGGCGTCCTATCCAGGGGGGAGTCTATGACTCTTGGTCGCTTAACGCCACAGAAACCGGGATAAGCACCGGCCTGATGAGCCTTAGGCTCGGGACAGACTTTAACTTTTTTAATCACCACACACACACACAACATGCACACACAGAGCACAAGTACGCACACACAGAGCACAAGTACACACACACACACACACACACACACACACACACACACTTATTACAATGCAGTCTACAGAATCTTCACAATGATGAAGGCGGTAGAGAAGAGAAAGAAGATGACCTCTTGCCAAAAAAAGAGATCACTCAAAATTTTTAATGAGGTACTGTGCCAAATCTGTATACCAAAGGGCTGATCACATAATATTTAAACAAACTTCAAAGATGGTAGGGAGAAGGGGGACACACACGCACACACACAAAAAAAACAAATTTCAAAGATAAAAGGGGGACACGTGAGACACATACACATTCATGCACACTGTACAATGCATACATGCATGTATACAATGTACATAAATTTACATGTACTATACAATTATAGGTCTACATGTATCACAGACAGACAGACAGACAGGAAGAAAGAGAACACAGATGACTATCACAATGAAGATGATCAACGATTTATAAATTTATCCAATGCTCACCCTTTCCTCTCCATTCTGATGCCTGCAGCCTGATCTGTGCGTGTGAAATAAGATGCAGTGCTAGCAACAGCACACGAAATGTCCTGCCTCTCTAGAGCTACAGCCTCTCTTGTCTAGGACTGCTCCAGGCACCCCTCACCTCACCTCACCTCCTCAGCTCAGGAATACAAATCCTCTTTTTCCTAATATCTGGTCCTTGGGTCTTTAGTGTCACGCAGGTCACACAGTCAGTCACATTGCCAAACAAGGACAAAAGAGAAAGTTCACAAGGAGTGGAGTAGGCTGCCAAACAAGCTGATGAACACACCAGTAATTGTGATGAACAACGGGGACACTGAGGTCACTCAGCCACTAGCTGGTTGGTTACACAAGGACTCTGTTACAATGTGTAAAGGGTTTCTTATTCACTACACCTGTACATCTCTTTTGTTTCCAACCTATTGAGTGACATTTACTCAAAACATAATACTGTTACATACTCCTGAAAGACAACTATTCTCTCTCTCTCCCTCCCTCTATCCCCTCCTAATCTTTTTCTCCTTTTCTTTCCTTATTCTGCCTTTTCTAAATTTCCTTCAATTCTATTTCTTTAGAACTGATATTGTGATAAGTTTACACAAGTTTAGTTTTCTCATCAAAAGTCTGTGCAACAAAAGACAGTCTACAAGCCATTCTCAATCTGTTTAACAAATTCCAAACTGAGCACTACTACACACTTTGACAAAAAGTTACGCTTCTGACAAAGAACTTCCACCCCTATAAAAAGCACAACCAGACATCTACACAAAATACCTGGAGACTGACCCAGCAATCCTCCTCAGGTATCTTTTCCTCCCCCCTCAACTTGAGTTTCACAAAACAAAGGTTCAGAAAAAAACAAAAAAACAAGCCCACCATCAACCACTCTGAACCCACCACTGAGTGGTCAGCAAAACATCTTCACATCCCCACAACAACAACTACACACTCTTTTCCCCAGCAGAGGAGAAGGCACAGAATTCCAAACTGTAAAAACACTGCCAGGTGAAAAACAGACGACAGCAATGTCGCGAGACACACACTTCTTGCCAACTGTGTGTACACGTCCTTGTTCAGGTTAGGAGGGCGGGGGACAGTGGGAGGGAGGATTGAGTCTGGAGGAGGAGGGGAGCGGAGGGACAGGGAGGGGGGGGGGGAGTGGCTAAGGCAGTGGGGGTATCCCTGTTATGAACGAGCTAAAGGGGGGGGGGGGGGGGTGTTAGGGGAGAGGAGGGTTGGGGGAGCTAGGCTAGTCGAGAGCGGCAGAGCGGCAACAATGAACGCGGCGCGCACAGCGCGTGAAAATAACCTACGGACAATCTGCTAGCCTACACTGTGTCCCGCGCGGTAGCCTACAGCAACTTTCCCTCCCCGCAAGATGATTTCAGTGGTACAGGTCCAAGAAATCTGGGACAGTGCCTTTTTTTTTTTTAACAACTGAACCAACTTGAGCTTTCTCAAGCCACTCCCCCCCCCCCCCCCCAAACCCCCTCTGTTTCCACAATCGTCACGCTTCCCTCCTCTCCACGTTTCTCTCCGATTTAACACCCCACGCGCCCCCCCTCCCCCCATTCACCCTGTTCCTTTCTCCTGTTGTGCACTCTTACGATCTAATCTTACATAGTTACACTTACAACCTGTCTACCTTCTTGCTTGTTCGCAAAATAAGTAGCTGAGGTATGTTTACCACACCTCTTCCTGAATTCTGGAGTGACACACCTGTTCTTATTCCACCCCCGCCCCCGATCCATTTTGGTCTGTCTTCCTGTGATGACTGATGCAAATAGGTACCTGTCCACTGGCAATCCCTACACCTCACTCTTTGCACCTTCCATTCTTGCCACAATGGCCGGTCTATCAACCATTCTCCCTGTTTTACATAAAGAAATCTACTCATAGGAAAGATGAAGTTGTCCACCAACCTAATCATCTATTCTGTCAGAGTACCAAAAAAAGAAAGTGCTACACACTCTCCTCCTCCCCCCCCCCCCCCCCCCCCCCCCCCCCCCTTATCCAAAAACCAAACAAACTTAACTAGATATTCTTCAACAAAAAGTACAAAAAGCATGTCTCCTGTACCCTTCCAAACAAAAAACAAAAACCACCACAAGCACAGCAGCACACAAAATCAGTGAGATGTGTAATTACTCCATTAAACATAGCAACCTGGTGACAAATGACTGATGGCTAGCTCAGGACTAGACTGGCTGGAGAGTTGGTTTTCACGTCTACACTAACAACAAACCCCCTTCATCTCTCCCTCTCTCTCTCACGACCACACACTGGCAACGCAGGACCACATTCCAACCATACCGCCCACTGAACCAACCAGCCCTTCGCTCTGTCCCCAAGTCCTAGTGGAGGTAAGTTACACACATGATAGGTACTAGGTAGGAGAGGGACCAGTCTGATATAATCACTGTAGGCCTCCCCTCATTTGGGCATATGGCACGGTCGGTGCAGGCTTTCTTGTGACACCACAGAGGCCTTATCAACAACTGGAAAGCTCAGATGACATCAAACCAGACCCAGTCAAGTGCTGCACTGATAACACCACAGTATTGCCAACAAGGTTCCAGCTTAGGTACAGACCAAGAACCACATCGTGCGAGGGAAGAATGCACACCAAAAAAAATAGCTGTTTGCTGGCCATCTGTGTTGGGTGGAAAATGAAGACCACTATTTCTGTGCAAAGCCTTGGTTGTAATAAACCTTGACAGGTAAGTACAAAAACTGAGTAAGTACAAATACTGAAACACGGTGATGTGTGTACATGTTTACAGTTATATTTTGAATGTATATTCTACGAGTTTTTTCCCAACCCCTTGCAATTATGACCCTTTTTTTTTTACTGGAAAGGGGGGGGGGGGGGGAGTAGATAAGCAGTGGTGGTAGTACTAGTGCGGACAAGTGGGGACAGGTTTTTTTTTTTATTTTTTAGGTTTCTTAGGGTATAGAGCTGATTTCAACAACAACACACACACACACACACACACACACACACACACACACACACACACACACCACACACACAGATCATAATGACAAAAAATGTTTTTTTTTTTAAATAAGTTTTTTTTCAAATACCCAAAGACATATATATGATCACCTCTTAAATCATATTTCAAATACCACCTACCACCATGTACTGGTGATCTTATTACATCAACAGACAACTGCATGAAATCACATATCATAAAACTGTTACTAACACTACCTTTCTATTACATTACTTGCAAGGTCAGAAACACAGGAGAGTGGGAGGCTGAGTAAAGTGAAACAATGAATTTTTCTGAAGAAAAAATACAACTTTAATAGTATTTAAATTCATATAATAAAAAATTATGTAAACATGGTTTTCATAACAATGTTTTTCCAAATTTAAGTCAGGTCTCTTCAGAAAAAAACAATATGAGAAAAACTCACATTGATTATACCATAGGGTTGTTTTTTTCTTTGGGGTTGTTTTTTTTTGTTTGCTTGTTTTTGTTTTTATTTGTTGGGGGGGGGGGGGGGGGGGGGGGGGGGGGGGGGGGGTGGTTGTGTTTGTTTTGTTTTGGGGGGGGGTTGGTGGGGGGGGGGGGGGGGGGGGGGGGGCAGCAAAATACACTGCATGAAATGTATGTTGAACACTGGAACTCAAGTTTTCAACCATGACTATTTTTTTTGCTGCTGCTTTGGTGGGGTTTTGTTTTTAATCAGCTATTAACAACTTTGTATCAACTAGAATAGGATATAATACATTCTAACAGCCCAGATGAGATTTAACTTGACATCAGAAAAGCCCACAAGGAATCTTGTCATTTTCCAGAAAAGTTTGGTAGCTACAACAACAACAAAATATTAATGAAATGATAACAAATGAAATGATAACAAAATTCATGTTTAAATAAATATAGGTAATGGGAAATATTGAAACATCTCATCAAAAACTCTAGTGTCTAGCTCTACTGTAAGTTATAACTGTACATAATTTGATCACTTGTCTTTTTTCAAACATTTCTGATCCCTCTGGCCAATCTAAAAATCTTTGGTACAGAGAAGTCCCAGCACATAAAATTAAAACACATTTCAGGTGTAACTAAAAGTTTTAAAACTTCATTAGTAAAATCACATATTGTCAATAACCATGTCAAATTAGAGAAAAGAGAAAACGCTACACACATTGTTTATAACCAATTTAAGCTGAACACTCGCCTTTTTTCTTTAAGCAATTGATACTCTAAACTTCATATCATATCAATAACCAAAGTAAAAGCAAATTTACTCAAAATGAATATTTTATCCGAAAGTTTTCCTGAAAAAATAAAATGAATAAATGAAATTTTTTAAGTGTTCCTGAACTCCCAC
>CM060324.1:25507434-25522434 GCA_030674155.1 Stramonita haemastoma | reverse complement strand
CTTTGTCACTGAAGACATACAATAGATGCAATACTGTCAATAGTAGCATAACTTACAGGTCTTCTCAAGGACATTTATTCCCATTTCCACTTCAATCACACACACACACACAAAACACACACACACACACACACACACACACACACAACACACAGAGTCACACACAACAACACAGTAACAGTACAGGACAGCCTGGTGGTTAGACTGGAGTGATGCGCACTGTGCTTGTGATCTGCTGACCCAAGTTTGAATCTCGTACAAGAGGATTTTTCCTCTGGAGTTAACATCAGTGCTGACTCCACTCTTCCCATAAATCCTTTGATATATGGGAATCCTTTGATATTATAAATAGTATAATAACGTTTTTTTAGATCTTGTGTGCGAATGCTTCATTTTTCAGAAGAGTAGGTCACAGTGGGAATGAATGACAAAATTTTAAAAACCGCATACATACAGGGACTGGATGTAAATAATCACATGAGTGCTTATCTAGAAATAAAAGAATAATATAAAACAAATAAAATAAACAGAAAGACAAAACACACCTTTATAGAGTCTGACAATTCGGCCAACACACAGTTTTGCACTCCATCACCCCCACAACAGCACAAGTTGTTCTTTTCTTTTCACCCTTTCAAAGTTCTACATATTTCATACACAGTAGTGCTTTGGATGATGGGCTCCAGAGATGAATCCAGGGCGCTGCTACACTATTGTAACACTTTCTTCAGGGTGTTTTGCTAGTTTGCTGTTGTTTTGCTGTTTGTTGTTGGGGGGGGGGTGGGGGGGGGGGGGGGGGGGTGTTGTTTTGTTTTTTTGGCTAATTGTCATAGCACGTCTTGTTTTGATTTTCTCACCAGACTCCAGCTAGTAATAGGTAATGTCAACTGCTTTTTGCAGCTGAAGTTCCTTGCTACTTAATATGCACACGGTTTTTGTATGTGATTTACAGTAAATTCATAAACTTCATAAATTACAGATAGTCACTTTCCAAGAACTTTCTAACTACTACTAGTACTATTACATAATAAATCATATATACCAGAAAAAGATATCAAATTCAACCAATACATCATTGTATGCATTTATAAAATGATTTTCTACTTTACTTCATCAGTTTATGTTCAACTTCAAAATTTTCTCAAAATATTATGTAACATGTGAAATAACTCAGGTAAAATCATTATTTAATTCTTTCAAAATCCATAGCCAGGTTTACTTGCATCAAAGTTAAAACCAAATTTTATTCTTGATTTCACAATGCTAAAACATGCAAATTCAAATTGTGAAAATTTAGTAGTTAATATTAGCCTACTCTATCAGATCAAATGAGAGAGATCACATTCAGTCCTGTTATGTGCACACTGTGAAATATCATTCAGCATCTTTGTTAATCATTTTGTAGGTTGCATGGCATTGTGCTGAGGTTTATCTCTATTTTTTTTTAATATGATCTATGAAAATGATCATTAACATTATATATTATTACAAAACAATGTGATTTTGGGGGAGAGGGGAGGGGGGGTACAGTCATACTAATATAGTGAGCAAAAAATGCACAAGTTTACTCATTAGTAACTAGTAAGTAAGGAATTCAACTTCAAGTGTCTGTGCATACAAATGTACATCGTACCACAGTGTTTAATAAATTAATTAAATACAAACTACAAAGTTTAAAATATGCATACAGAATGACTGTGTTCCTAACATGGATATGTAATGTGTGTAGTGTATGTGTGTGTGTTTCACTGTTTGTGTACGTGTCACTGTGTGTGACTGTATACATTTTATTTTATTCTTTTATATTGAGGATAATGGGATAAGCACTCATGTGCTTTTTTACATCCAGTACCCTGTGTATGCAGTTTTGTAAATGTCATCTGTTCCCACCGGCACATAGCCTACTCTTATGAAAAGTGGAACAGGATTTAACGTGTGTGCAAGATGTTCTGCGTGCGTTCACACACAGGCCTGGTTTATATAGTCTCATCTGAAGGACTTTGGGGAGAGTGGAGTCAGCACTGATGTTAACTTCAGCCTCCAGGAGAAAAATCTCCTCAAATGGGAATCGAACTTGGGTCATCAAATTGCAAGCGCAATGCTCTGACCACTAGGCTATCCCATCCCCAAGGGAGAAAGACTGTGACTGTGTGTGTGCATAGATCTGCATGTGTGCGTGTCGGCATACCTGCACACTCTACTGACTGGATGCTTCTTCTAAAAAAGTAGGCTTGTGGCAGTTCTTAACATGGTGTGTCACTGTCACTGTCACAGTGTCAGTCACTCAGTGTGACAGTTTGACACAAACATTGCTTGCATCAATCTGCTTTGTGTCTGATAACAGCACAAATAATGGCTGCTTTGTGCTTACAATCTGATGATGGACCACCTCCATAAGCACTTGGGTACTTACAATACGCATTGCTTTTCTCTGTGGTGAGCTATGTGTTTGCATGATCATAGGCCCTAGTAGGGGCCTGTGACTAGGGCCTAGTAGGATGCTACCCTGTTTCTAATGAATGTCATGTGTACAATATTTCACTTCATTGACAGCTGGTTGATATATAAGTTTAAAGCAAATAAAGATGCTATCATCTACTGAGTGTGCTTGGCCTTGTGCTAAACTGGTTGTTTTTTGTTGTTTTTTATCCCACACACGAAAACGCACAATCAAGAGACACTGCTCAAGCTCGACTAAGACTTTAGTAGGCCCATAGCATTACTTATTCAACCTTCGTAAGGCAGTGTTATGAACAACAGAACCATCCCTGCGGAATGCATGACCATACTGTTACATGTATTATCACACAGATCAATGCTACTTTTTATATCACCTTAAGTCCGATGCAATGCAGCAAGTTGATCAGACCTGAGTCAAACCGCTGAATACTTCAAAGCGAGTCGTCAGCCATATTTGTGATCATGACGTGTATCACTACGCTACCACAAGTGCCAGAGACACATGAACATGGAGGATTGTTTTTAATAAAACAAGATTATTTTTAATATACATACCAAACAAGTTTGACGTAGGACTCGCAATAGAGAGTTAACTGGGTGTTGGCAGATCCAGTCGATAAAAATCGAGCTGTCTTCATCCAGTCATATTCTGATATAGGTCAGCGCTCTGTAGACAAGAAGTGACTAATGAATGCACCCGTTGAAAGCAGTTCCTGTCAGCTAGACAACACTGACCACAAATTCAACCCAACAGATTACCAATTATCATTCACAAGTAAAGATTGAGAGGAACATTCACAGACACCTGACGGATTATCTGTCCCTTGGAATATCTTCACACGCTTCGCTGCTCTGCTACTGCAAGGTGCTGTGATCTCTGCGCATGTGCAATACCTTGATGAGCCACATGCCCCGCCTACACAACGATCTGTTCGCTGATCAAAATGATCGTCTGCCGATCGCTTATTCATCGATTCCGTGGAATTCTAAGAATGGTAGAAGTGATTGTTACACACTTTGAATGTATAAATCTGTTCAACTATTTAAATTTTCCCTAGGAACGAAACGACAGCCTCCTATTTGTTGAAAGTAAGAGGAAATACCCACTTGCAAGTCAAAACTCGAAGGCAAAATGTTGTGTATCCAGACATAGGATCTATCACGTGGTTCCTTATGAGTGTGGAAACGACCGGACGAGGTGCACGTGTACGACGATGAAGTGTGCATGTGCTAATAGATTAGGAACATGTGAATTGGATATAATTAAAATGACGTGTATGGGTATGGTTCACATAGGGGCCTGTTCTTTCGTGACAGCTGTCTGGCTACTTCCAAATTTGCAATGAAGATTCGCTGACTAACACATGACTGAAATGAAACGACTGATGTTTCACTGCCATCTAAGTTAAATTAATTGTCCCTAGGCTAAGCTGAATTAGGCCTTCGGCCCAACTGACACCCAGTCCTTACAGTGCACGTCAGGAATGTCACTACAAGACTTTAAAATCAACCGCGAAGCCGCTATGTTATAGCCTAGGCCTTTAATTATCTCAAGAATCTTTTATTCAAAGGAAAGACAAATGACTCAATCCGTCGTGACATTAGGCCTATGAGAGAACTGCCATGCCAAAATGACAAAAATGCAACGGTATTCACACACACACGCGCGCGCGCACGCACACACACACGTGCTCGCGCACGCACGCACACACACATACATGTGTGTGCGTGCGTGTGTGTGTATAATATATATATATATATATATATATATATATATATGTTTATTATATCTGTGTGTGTGTGTGTATCTCTGTGTGTGTGTGTGTGTGTGTGTGTGTGTGTGTGTGTTTTGTAGTGTAGTGTCAGTGTGACCAGAATTTGAAGTCTTTCTGGAAAGGAGAACCTGCCTTTTCTTTCCAGAAAGACTTCAAGACCAAGAAGCCAGAAAAGAAAAAAAAGACAAGAAGGGGGTGACAGGAAGAAAAGGAACAAGGCAGAAATCCAGGGATAGAGAAGGGGGAATTCCTTGCACAGAATGTCCAGAAGGTGGGAATGCTATTTATACTGACATGCCCCGGACATCCCCAGTGGGGGAACTCCAGCAGACGAGTGCCTGAGCGGCAGTGGTTCACAGACTAGACAGTACCCTTTTTTAAAATTTATTTTATTTATGTATTATTTGTATATTTTATATCAAAGATAATGGAATAAGCAATTATATGCTTTTTTACATCCAGTCCCCGTGTGTATACAGTTTAGTAAATGTCTTCTGTTCTCACCGGCACACGATGGCCTACTCTTACGAAAAGCGGAGCAGGATTTAACGTGTGCGCGAGATGATCTGCGTGCGTTCGCACAGGGAGCCTCGGTTTATAGTCTCATCCAAAGGACTTTTGGGGAGAGTGGAGTCAGCACTGATGTTAACTCCGGGGGAAAAATCCCCTCGACCGGGAATCGAACCCGGGTCGTCAAATTGCGAGCGCAATGTTCTGACCACTAGGCTTTATCCCGCCCCCTACGTTCCTGCAGCCTGTCTTATCTATGACCTATGACTCGAAACGTTGCTCTCCATCTTGAGATGGACCTTGAACTCGTGAAGAAGCGGCGCCGGGGGAACGGCAACCAACCTCTGTTGTGTCATTAAATGATGGTTGTCATAATCTGGTCAGGCTCGACAGAAAAAAGAAAGACCTGCCCCCCCCCCCCCCCCCCCCCCCCCCCCCCTTTTGGAAACTTTGTGTTAGATGATACGTACCGTATTTGGTTAAAGAAATTTATGCACTCATCCTTAAAATGCGCACCTTTTAACAACGATATTAAAGGACTCCGATGTTACCCCTTGCTGATACTACACACCAGTTTATGTCTTCGGATCGGGCAAAACTCAACGGATTTTTTCCCCGGTAGCCTAATATTCGGGAGTAAGCCTACAATGTTTCTGTTCGCAGTCTCAACTGAGTTACTTTTTGTTTTTTAATTTCGTTCCTCGGCTAGAGGCCCAAGGTTCACTAGTGGTAAGATTTTGCATATGCGACCGTTTTTTCCCCATCATGAAGGTAGCCACACTCCGACTTCGGGGTTGTATGCTAGGTGTGTTCGTGTTTTCGTAACCCACTGAACGCTGACATGTTGAGGCTACGAGATCTTTAACGTACAAACCTGATCTTCTGCATATACGCGAAGGGAATTAAGACACTGGCAGGTGTGCACTTAAAGTTGACCTAGGAGGTGGTAAAAATCACCAGACGCCGCCGAGATTGGAACCCACGACTTCATGGATCAGTGGGACTGACGTCGGTCTTAACCACTCGGCTTTGGCGTCCATCACCTAATTAATATAATTGTATTACCATTACTTTGGGCCGTGTTTAAATAAAGATACCATGCTAAGCAGTTCAAAAATAGGCTAATTTCTGGTTATTTATGGACTCAGGTTCACGCAGTTAAGGTCTTGTATCAGTTACGGACAAGACGGCGACTTAACGACACCACCGACGTCCATCGCTGAGGCAGACAGCAGACTTTGCCCACAACACTGGGAGTATCAGGTAGCATTGCTGGGAATAATTATAGACGATACCTCAGTACAGCAGCTGTAGATACAAAGCTGGATGAGAATAGTGTGTGTGTGTGTGTGTGTGTGTGTGTGTGTGTGTGTGTGTGTGTGTGTGTGTGTTGTATTTTTATTTATTTTATTTCATTTGTTTTACTTTATTCTTTTATATCGAGGATAATGGGATAAGCACTCATGTGCTCTTTTACATCCAATCCCCGTGTGTATGCAGTTTTGTAAATGTCATCTGTTTCCGCCGGCACACGATGGCCTACTTTTACGAAAAGCAGAACAGGATTTAACGTGTGCACAAGATGTTCTGCATGCGTTCCCACACGGGGCCTCGGTTTATGGTCTCATTCCACAGAATGAAAACAAAAATATTATTTGCATGTGCACTCGTAAGCCTAAGTGGGAAACGCCATCGGGCCATATGAGAGAGTTCCCGACTTCAGTGAAAAACGCAAAACTAAAGTGGCACGGGTAGGCCTATAGGCCTATCACACGAACATCTAAAGCGGCCCAAACTGTCCTACTGGGAATAGTACAATAAGGGAGACGAAAAGGCAGACAGAGAAAACGATAGGAAGACAACACCAGAGTGGACTGGCCTTGAGTGGAACGATTTGCAAGGGAAAGCTAAAATCCGCGAGGAGTGGAGGAAGCTATTTGCAAAATCTTCAGTAGTGCCTCAATGGTCTACTAGATTACGGGGTAGGCTAAGTAAAGTAGAGAAGTCCATCATTCTTCTGATCATACCCTGGAGTCCTCAAAACACCACTCTACAACATGTAGGCAGCGTGGCCCGGGCATCTTGAACATGGTAAACGCCCATTCTCCATTACGTTGCATGCTGGGTATGTTTGCATCTTCCATGCCGCCGGCCATAGTAAGTCGACTCTTCCTCTAGGACCGCCTGATGGCGTGGTTTTTCACATAATTAAAATGTGCAAGATGTGCACGTATCCTGGCAAAATTCAGGGAACGGTCGCATTTGTGAAAATCTCACAACTGGTGCAGCTCTAGGCGAGGAATGAATAAAAAATAAAAAACCAAAAAAAACCCATAAAGCGCGACCGGAAAATGACTGGTTCTGCACAGTACGCAAGTTTTACTCGGTAATTTCGCATAAAATTTGTGTAGCTGACTTGCAAGAATTGGGCAATCATCGGCAACTGGATAGCCTAGAGCAACATTCGCACTCAGCTACCACCTTACAGGTCAGACCCCTATCGTTACGTCATGACGCGCCAGGAGCAGTAGGCTACAGGTCTATATCGAGACAACAAGACAGGCCACGACCGCTACGCCTGTTAATTACATGACACTTCACGCAGGTCACACAGAGCAGTGCCCTTGCAAGACGAGCTGCCAGACTACAGTATGGGTGATGCAATGCTGTCCGCTATAATGCGGTGACCGGCCTGAGTTGACCTGGCCTTATCCTTGGTTGATTGGTTGGCCAGGGTGTTGATACACTTGTAAGAATGACGGAGAGTTGGTTTTAAGTCTTGGTTTAATCTGGATATGGATCTAGTAGCACAGTTTTAATAAATCTGAGATTTTTTTTTCGTTCCTCAGCTAGAGCTCCGAAGTTCACCCATGGTGAGATTTTTGCTCACACACACCAATTTGCCTAGGTAGCCGCATTTTAACTTCAGGGATGGTGTCTGAACACGATAGGCCTATATGTGAACATGCTTTCAACAAAAAAATGTCATCCGTTCCTACCAGCACAATATGGCCTACTCTTCCGAAAGGTAGAACGGGATGTTGACGTGCGCAAGTTGCTCTGTTTGCATTCGCATACAGGGCCTCGTATTGTAGGTGTTGTTGTTGTTTGTTCCCCAGTTTAGTAGGCCTACTCTGGGGATCACCCAGAATATGCTCTCTGACTAACTCATCCCACCTGGGAATCACTGTGAGATTGATATTGCACGCTGAATGAGAAGTTTGTGTGTATGACTGTTTTCAAGTACCTCGCCGTATAGGCAGCTATACTCCAACTTCAGAGGATTTTGTTATCCTTTAGAGGAGAATGTCATGCCTGGAGGCAATGTGAACACAGCATTTTACAACATAACAACAATTTAGTGTAGGCCTTGGCAGTTAGCTGACTTCAATAACACAACTTTTGGCTTGGGTCAAGGTTTATAGCCTCATCCTAGGGAGTTTGACATTCAGTTCGATTTTCTTTTCAAACTGGGAAGAAAGGACAAAGCTGGGAATCAACCCAGACTCTCATGGTTTACTTGATAGGTAGGTGAAAGTCTTAACCGTCCTGCCATCCATCTTCCTTCATAATCTGAGATCAAAATTTGTATGACCTCTGTGATAGGGAGGGCTAAAAACATCATGATTGCATTGGACCAATACATGAGGCCCTCCAAAAGAGTACCTGGCCTGACCCTACCCCAGTGGCAAAGATTAGAAGCTCTGTAGGGACTTGAAGGATCTGCAGGGTACTGTTGCCTTCATGTGACTGAACTATCTATCTGATGAGCTTCCTCCTCCTCCTCCTCCTCCTCCTCCTTCTCCTCCTCCTCCTCCTCCTCCTCCTCCTCCTCCTCCTCCTTCTCTTCTTCTTCTTCTTCTTCTTCTTCTTCTTCTTCTTCTTCTTCGTCAAACGCTCAGACAGTAACTATTGTCTGTCACTGGAGTAAAAATGCGTTGCTCTGCAGTTAAGCTCCTGACATGTCAGGCCAGCCATCCGACTTCGGCGTAGGAGAGAGAAGTGTTAGCCTATCTTTCAGGGGGAGAATTAACTGAGAAACAAAAAAAAAACAAACAAAAAAAAAGACAAGAAGGAGGTGACAAGAAGAAAAGGAACAAAGCAGAAACAAAGAGAGTGATAGAAGGACAGCACAGATCGTCCAATTCACCTCTACAGTCCTCCGCTCTACCAACTGAGCTATCACGGGATCTAAAACAGAACGTCCAGAAGGTAGGAATGCTATTTATACTGACAGGACCCCAGCATCCCCACGGGGAAAGTTGCCTATCTATCAGCGCCAAAAGTCAGAAGAAGAAAAAAAAGATAAAAAAAAGGAAACTGTCAGAACTGAGGCTTGCCCCATTAGGATAAAAGAATCTAAAGATTTAGCTTACTTTTTTAAAAGAAAAAAGGGGAGGGACGGCGAGGGGTGGGGGTGGGGGTGCTGGGAGAACCTGTGTGCACTTAACTTTCACCGTGTCACCAGGATGACAGACAGCGTCTTTAGGATGATTGACAAATAAGTCAGCTTACAAACTGAAAGAACCCATGGCAATAGATGTGTGTGTTGTGTGTGTGTGTGTGTGTGTGTGTGTGTGTGTGTGTGTGTGTGTGTGTGTGTGTGTGTGTGTGTGAGCGTGTGTGGTGTGGTGTGTGTGTGTGTGTGTGACAGAGAGAGAGAAAGAGAGAGAGACATACAGACAGAAGACAGACAGACAGACAGACACAGTCTACCTTACATTGCGCTGGGTCCCCAGAACGATGCTGGCAATAAGATGAGCAGCCAAAGCAACTGGTCTTGGTTGAGGCAGCTAGGGATCGAACCTCTAACCCCTCAGAATGTCAGTCCTGCGCTTACCCAAATGAGCAGAGCGGGCATCCAAATGTCACACTTACATTGTTGTTGTGATGATATGCACGCTCAAGTGTTTAGATGTTCGCCTGCCTAACAAGTAATCTGTGTAGTGCTGGTAGGATTCCAAGCCTTGCCCTTTCTTTCCAGTTTGACGGGAAAATCGAACTGAATGTCAAGTCTTTCAGAGGAGACTTAAAACCAGTATGACCCATGTGTTTATGGACTTGTGCACACAAAAGAACCCACGACAGTTGAAAATGGAAAAGAGCAGGGAGGTACCACCGGACTGTCCTGGCAAAAATGTTCAGTTTGAACAATTTCCAACTGTAACCCTGAGTACGTCCCAACCATCTTGGCAAAATGAGTAGTTTTAATTCCCAACTGTATCCCCGAAGTCTGAATGTGGCTACCTTCATGGTTGGGAGGGGGGGGGGGGGGGGGGAAGGATGGTCGCATACACAAAACTCTCACCATTGGTGAACCTTGGAGTTCTAACCGAAGAACA
The DNA here is from genome assembly GCA_030674155.1 of Stramonita haemastoma. NCBI lineage: Eukaryota > Metazoa > Mollusca > Gastropoda > Neogastropoda > Muricidae > Stramonita > Stramonita haemastoma. Next base: position 25,512,347 of record CM060324.1, on the reverse strand, counting down.
AAAGACATTTACGCCCCATCAGACATTCCCGGTTTAGGGTCTAATGGAAGAGGCCTAATAAAGTGTACAAAGGAAAAAGCTGCTGTCTTCCCCTCACAGGTGGGATGTGTAGTGTCTGGTTTTCTCCTGTGTTTTAACTCAGCAGGGGGTCTGCCTACTGGCCTCAGCCAACACATTCCCACTTCAGAGCAGCTCATTTTTTTCTACAAGATCCATGCTGGGTATGCTCATCTTTCTGTAACCGTCCAAACCGACCTAAACAACGGGATCTTTAACGTGCATATTTAAAATACTGCGATGTTTATTATACACATACGGAATTAAAGTACTACCAGGTTTGCACTTTAGATTAACCTGGGAGGTCGTAAAAAAAAATCCCCACCTTTAATTTGCCAAACATCACTAACGAGATACAAACCTAAGACTTCATGGGCCCACGGGACTGAAGTCAAAAGAGGTCTTAACCACTCAGGTATAATTATATTGTTGTGGTTATATTTACGTCCCAGGGGAGATTTCCGATTTAGAGACTGGACTCTGTCTGCCAATAAATCTGTCATGTTTGCACCCTTTTTTATGACTGGTCAAGTTCTGTACTAACTGGTGTTTAGCTCTCGTGGCAAGTGGCAAATACTTCTTCTGTCCACTTGAAAGCCGCCATAGGAGAAAGGGCTCTTGAGCACAGTGAAGTGACAGAGGGCTATGCTGCTTGCTGTCAATGTTTTCTCTCCTCTACTCCACTCCACCCCCTTACCCACTCTTTCCCTTCTTTTTTCCTCTTTCTTTTTTTCTTTTATTTAGAGGATAATACAATAAGCACTCATGTGCTTTGTTTTTTTTTTTTACATCCAATCCCGTGTGTATGCAGTCTTATCAATTTTGTCATCCGTTCCCACCGGCACACAATGGCCTACTCTTCCGAAAAGCGGAACGGGTTATAACGTGTGCGCAAGATGTTCTGCGTGTGTTCGCACACGGGACCTTCGGTTTATAGTCTCATCCGAAGGACTTTTGGGAGGAGTGGAGTCGGCACTGATGTTAACTCTCGAGGAGAAATCCCTTTGTGATCAAGATTCAGACCCTGGTCAGCAGATCACCGAGTGCATCACTCTGACCACGAGGCTATCCCGTCCTTCTGTGCCGTGTGTGTGTGTGTGTGTGTGTGTGTGTGTGTGTGTGTGTGTGTGTGTGTGGTGTGTTCTTGCGTGCATGCTAGCGTGCGTGTGTGCTTGCGCATACGTACTACTAGGTGACTAAGACTCTCAGGTACGGTGAACTCGTGCTAAGTACTAACTCCAGGATGACGTGTGAGTACAATCCGGATGCGTGTGAGTACTAACTCCAGGGACTGAACAAAGTGTAAAGTAGGACGTAAACTACTCCAAGGATGACGTGTAAGTACTACTCCAGGTAGAACTCCAGGGATGACGTGTGAGACTAACTCCAAGGATGACGTGTAAGTACTAACTCCAGGGATGACGTGTGAGACTAACTCCAGGGATGACGTGTAAGTACTAACTCCAGGGATGACGTACGTACTAACTCCAGGGATGACGTGAAGTACTAACTCCAGGATGACGTGTAAGTACTAACTCCAGGATGACGTGTAAGTACTAACTCCAAGGATGACGTGTAAGTACTAACTCCAGGGATGACGTGTGAGAACTAACTCCAGGGATGACGGTAAGTACTAACTCCAAGGATGACGGTAATACTAACTCCAGGGATGACGGTGAGTACTAACTCCAGGGATGACGTGTACTAATCAGGATACGTATACTAACTCCAGGGATGACGTGTAAGTACTACACTAGTGTTCATACGTTGGATTTTTTTTTTAAAGGTATGTCATCTATTCCTACCAGCACTTAAAGGTCTTCCTTCTTTTCCGAAAGGCAGAACGAACGGGCTTTAATAACATGTGCACAATATGCTCTGCGTGTGGACACACCCTAGAGACAAACAAACAAACAAACAAAAGTAGTCCAATGTAATGTATCAAAGCTGCAAGCGAATAACCACAATCTGTGGCTCTCTGATACTTCCTAGGTCTCTCACATGGATGATCTCACCATCGATTTTTCCTTTGGTTCTTTCTTATGCATGTGTGAATTCGCATCAAAGCTTTCAGGGCTTGTCATAATACGTTATTGTTGTTGTTGCTCTTACTGTTGTTGCTATTGTTATTGTTGTTACTGCTGTTGCTGTTGATACCGTTGTTATTTTATTGCTGTTGCGCTGACATCCCATTGGGATCTCCCAGAACATAATGCTCTCTGACTCACGGACTCATCCCATCCAGAAACCACCGTGAAGACTGTAAGTACACACTGGATGGGGAAGTTTGTGTGTGTGAGTGACTGTTTTTAAGTACCTCACAATATAAGCAGCCACACTCCGACTTCAAAGAATGTGTCTCCCTTCTCCTATACAGGAGAAAGTTTCTGCTAAGAGCTTGTCATGGCCCAAGACACATAACACCATTTCAAGGCAGAACAACATTTTGATGATGAAGGTCTTGCCACTTACAGCATACAATTTTCCCCCCGTTCCTCAACCAGAGCTCCGAGGCTCACCCATGGTGATATTTTTGCATATGAAAAAGTGTGGAGTCTGCACTGATTTTAACTCCAGGGGAAAATATCCCCGTGAACGGGATTCAAACCCGGGTCGTCAGATTTGCGAGCACCATGTTCTAACCACTAGGCTATCCCGTCCCCCCCTACTTGAGCAGAATTGTCTAGCTCAAGAATGCTTAAAAAAAAATCTTCTGGCCAGTATTTGGATAGCTCCGTGTGTGGTCTGTTGGCTTCAGGAGCACAAGCAAACAGAGGCCGCGTGGTTTGGCTATACAGGCAGCAGTGCTGCAGAGCAGGAAAGATCCTCACCCTCACCCAGACCCTCACCCAATGGGTTTTGTTGTCTGTATGGATCGAAGTGTCCAAGAAAACAGAAGAGATCTTCCCCCACCCACCACCCCCTCTCCCCAAACCGCCCCTACATTGTGTATCAGTCTCTCTCAGCAAACAAAATCGAGAATGTGGGCAGCATTTTTTTTTATATATAGCCTCTTAATAAGGCAACTCGTTGTAATGGTTGTCTTCCAGAATAATGCAAACAACGGATGAGTCAATTAAAAAAAAAGACAAAACTACCTTCATAGACCCTCATACCCCCCCCCCTCTCTCTCTCTCTCTCTCTCTCCTCCTCTCCTCCCTCTCTCTCCTCTCTCCTCTCCCTCCTCTCTCCTCTCTCTCTCCTCTCCCTCTCCCCCCTCCTTCCCTCCCCCACTCTCTCTTCCTCTCTCCTCCCCCCTCCCTCCTCTCTCCTCCTCTCCCTCCCCCCCCCTCTTTCTCTCTATGTTGTTCTACCTCCTACAAAAAAAAAGGAATAAAAAGACCTGATCTTGCTAAACACAATCTACTTTGACAACAGAGAAGCCCGACCTGAGCTGGGCACGTCAAAAGAAATGGGGAACTGTAAATAGGGGGCTGTCAACCCAGAGATGCAAGAGAAAGAAAACCAGAAAGAACAGATTGAAGACAGACAGACAGACAGACAGACGCACGCCACGCACACACGCACGCACACACACGCACGCACACGCATGCACGCACGAACGCACGCGCGCACACACACACACACACACATATCCCCTGTCTGGAATTATTTTATATGTAATGACGTAAGGTTGAAGACTACTACTACTTCAACAGAGATAGGATGAATGAATGAATGAATGAAATGAATGAATGAATGAATAATCTTTATTTTTCAAAGGTGACAGATAGCATTCACATACTTTTTTTTCATTCGGCCCTTGCCCTGATTAGGGGCTATCAAAACAAAGACAACGAGAGAGAGAGAGAGAGAGAGAGAGAGAGAGAGAGAGAGAGAGAGAGAGAGAGAGAGAGAGAGAGAGAGAGAGAGAGAGAGAGAGAGAGACTGACTGACAGAACAGACAGACAGACAGACAGACAGACGCAAACAGAGACAGACAGACAGACAGACAGACAGACAGACAGAGACTTTCACAAAAGCTTTCAACAAAACAGAAACAAGCAAGCCATGATGTAAACCTCTTCCTCGACGAACACTCAGACAGTAACTATTATTGCGTGTCATATTTATAGCAAAAATGTGTTACACTGCCGTTAAGTGCCTGACAATTCCCTCTTTTCTATCCCTCTCTTTGTTTCTGCCTTGTTCCTTTTCTTCCTGTCGCATCCTTCTTGTCTATTTTTTGCCTTCTTGGTCCATTCTCCAGTCTCTCTCTCTCTCTCTCTCTCTCTCTCTCTCTCTCTCTCTCTCTCTCTCTCTCTCTCTCTCTCTCTCTCTCTCCTCTCTCTCTCTCTCTCTCTCTCTCTCTCTCTTTCTCTCCCCCCCAGGACTTTAAAGGTAACTATTCTCTCCCACACCAAATTCAGATGCGCTCGACCTGACTTGTTAGGCGCATTTTTGCTCTTAGGACAAATAACAATATATGTTGTCTGAGCATTCGAAAAAAGAAGAAGAAGAAGAAGAAGAAGAAGAAGAAGAAGAAGAAGAAGAAGAAGAAGAAGAAGAAGAAGAAGAAGAAGAAGAGGAGGAGGAGGAGGAGGAGGGGGAGGAGGAATTTAGAGTGGTGTGTATATTATACTCCATTCATTATCACTCCATGAGGGAAATCCAAACATGTAGGCCTGACACATTCTCAATATTCTTTCTTACATACAGTCATTGTAACTGTTGGATTTTCCTTTCATTCTTTTGCGTTCGTCAGATCGACAGCTCAATCTCTGCAGTGGATGCAGCAGTACGCTACTGGTTCTTCAAGTCTCCGTAGACCCCCTTGGCAACAGGGGTGTGGTCAGGCCAAATTTTCTGTTTTTTCCACGGATAGGAGATAATATCCTCTTTTGGCGGTACTTCAT
>CM060324.1:25499934-25502434 GCA_030674155.1 Stramonita haemastoma | reverse complement strand
TACTCTTTCAAAAAAGCGGACGGGTTTTAACGTGTGTGCACGATGTTCTGCGTGCATTTGCACACGTGGCCTCGGTTTCTTGTCTCATCTGGAGGGCTTTGACATCCAGTTTGACTTTTTCGTCAGACTGGAAAGAAAGGGAAAGGCTTAGAATCAAACCCAGAACCTCACTGTTTAGGCTACTTGTAAATTAGGTAGTTGAACGTCTGAACCGTCCTTCCACCTTCCTACTTTTGATGTATGATATGACGGACGCTATAGCCGAATGGTTAAGACCGTTCGACTTCAATCCCATGGGTCCATGAAGTTGTGGGTTGGAATCTCGGCGGCGTCTGGTTAATAAAGGGTGGGATTTTTACAATCTCCCAGGTCAACTTCAAGTGCACACCTGCCAATGCCTAAACTCCATGTGTGTATCTACACAGGCAGAAGATTAAATATGCACGTTAAAGGTTCCCTAATTCATGTCAGCGTTTTGTGAGTGACGGAAACACAAACAGACCCAGCATAATGTGACTATCTTCATGGTGGGCAAAAGGTGTTTTTCCTTAAGATTCTAGGAGGGATGGTTAAATGAAACCATCGCTTTATGTATGTATATATATATATATATATATATATATATTATATATATATAATATATATATATAACAAGAAAGAGAGAGAGAGAGAGAGGAGAGAGAGAGAGAGAGAGAGAGAGAGAGAGAGAGAGACAGAGACAGAGACAGAGACAGAGAGAGAGAGAGATGTCTTATATAATTATGGGAACTGTGATTTATGGAAAACATCATAACAGTCCCTATGTTCATCAGATAGACAGCTCAGTGCTGTGAAGGCAGCGCATCAAGCCATTATTTACGAGAAAGCATCATGGTGAGAAGCACCATTGTGGTTTGCAGAAATCTGAATTAAAGGAGCCCCTTACGGACGCTGTAGCCGAATGGTAAAGTCCATTGGACTTCAAACCCACGGGTCTATGAAGTCGTGGATTCGAATCTCGGCGGCGTCTGGTGAATTAAAGGTGGGGATTTTTAACATCCTCCAGGTCAACTTCAAGTACAAACTTGCCAGTGCCTTGATTTCCTTCATGTATATAAACATGCAAAAGATCAAATATGCACGTTAAAGGTCCCGTAAGTCATGTCAGCACTCGATGGGTTACGAAAATAGAAACATACCCAGCATAGGCCTACTCCCTGAAGTGCGAACCCGGCTGCCTTCATAGTGGGCAAAAAACGGTCGCATATGCAAAATCTCACAGATGGAGAACCATGGAGCTGAAGCCGAGAAACAACAACAACAACAACAACAACAACAACAACAACAACAACATCGTGAAGTCATGGAATGCTGATGGCAAGGAAGCAGGAGTGCTTATTCCATTATCCTCGATATAAAAGAATAAATAAATAAAAAATAAATAAATAAATAAATAAGAAACTGCCTTTCAAGAGGGAAACCGTGATTTTGGAAAACAGAATCAGGCTACTATATAGGAAAAGAAATCCCAAAAAGTCATGGTGATGGAAACCCTTACAGTCAGAATGCAGCACCTTAATGGGCTAAAGGGGTTGCATGCACAGAAATCTCACCGTTAGGGAATCTGGGAGCTCGAGTCGAGGAACCGATAAGAAACCAAAACAACAACAACAACAAAACCAACCCTCCATCTCAACAACAAAAATAGGAAAGATGTGTTTATGGTAACACTGATGGGGAAATGACATTATAAGAAATGACATGAATATGAAAATCGTGATAAAAGTAAAGATGAATAATCATGGCAATCATGATTAATAGAGACGTGAATAATTATTATGGGAATCATAATGAAAGAAAACGTCATGATTAATGGAAACGTGAATATAGGGTCATGAGTGAAGGAAACATGAATATGGGGTCATGATTACAGGAAACATGGATTCATGAATACAGGAAACATGAATATGGGGTCATGATTACAGGAAACATGGATTCTTGAATACAGGAAACATGAATATGGGGTCATGATTGCAGGAAACATGGATTCATGAATACAGGAAACATGAATATAGGGTCATGATTACAGGAAACATGGATTCTTGAATACAGGAAACATGAATATGGGGTCATGATTACAGGAAACATGGATTCATGAATACAGGAAACGTGAATATGGGGTCATGATTGAAGAAAACATGAATATGGGGTCATGATTACAGGAAACATGGGGTCATGATTAATGGAAACATGGGGTCATGATTACAGGAAACATGAATATGGGGTCATGATTAAAGAGAAGATGAATATGGGGTCATGATTAAAGAAAAGATGGATGGATATGGGGTCATGATTAAAGAAAACATGGAATCATGGTTAAGGGAAATGTGAATATATGATCATGTTTAATGGAAACATGGGAATCATGATTAAGAGAAACGACAACATGAAAATCGTAAATATGGGAAACGTCAATATGAGAATAGCGACCATGGAAAACTGGAACCTTTTTGGAAAACTT
>CM060324.1:25474934-25494934 GCA_030674155.1 Stramonita haemastoma | reverse complement strand
CAGAAGTGGATGACAAAAATAAGCTGCATGCAGAAGTGGATACAAAAATAAACTGCATGCAGAAGTAACAAATAAATGCATGCAGAGTGAACAAAAATAAACTGCATGCAGAAGTGGATGACAAAATAACTGTATGGCAGAAGTGGATGACAAAAATAAGCTGCATGCAGAAGTGGATGACATAAATAAACTGTAGCAGAAGTGGATGACAAAAATAAGCTGCATGCAGAAGTGGTGACAAAAATAACTGCATGCAGAAGTGGATGACAAAAATAAACTGATGCAGAAGTGGATGACAAAAATAAACTGCATGCAGAAGTGGATGACAAAATAAACTGCATGCAGAAGTGGGTGACAAAAATAAACTGCATGCAGAAGTGGATGACATAAATAAACTGTAGGCAGAAGTGGATGACAAAAATAAACTGCATGCAGAAGTGGATGATGTAAATAAACTGTAGCAGAAGTGGATGACAAAATAAACTGCATGCAGAAGTGGATGACTAAATAAACTGTATGCAGAAGTGGATGATGTAAATAAACTGCATGCAGAAGTGATGACGTAAATAACGCATGCAGAAGTGGATGACGCTAAATATACCTTAGCCATAAGTGACCAAAAATACTAATTAGCAAGTGGTGCGAGACTAAAGCTGTCAGGCCGGTGGTGACCAAAGTTCTGCTAGCATGAGAGTTGGATATGTAATAGACGCATCTAAGTGCGGGTATAAACCAATGCAGCAAGGTGGTATGACTTTTAACTGGTGAGGGTGAGATACCCGTAAAATGCATTTCCAGAAGTGACACAAACTCATAGCGGATAGCTGGGATGAACAACCTTAATTACGGTACACGCCCTACCATAGCCAAGCGCCATACCATACCATACCATACTGTTTATAGCCCTACCAACCACGAATACCATATCAGGGCTGTCACCTCATTCAGTTTCAGTGGCTACAGTAACCTCATACACAAGAGGAACTGCATGCAGAAGTGGTTGAGGTAAGCTGCATGCATAAGTAGACATGGAAACTGCAGGTAGAAGGGGATGATAAAAAAAAACAAACAAACACACATCTGGATGAGTTAACTGCATGAAGACACAGACTAATAAAATTACATTTTAAAAGGTTATGTGCACTCCTGTTGTGTTTTAAGTCATCTCTGAAATCAGAAGATTGTTATCTTAAAGATGAAAGTTTTTAAAAGAAAAATTGTAATATGCAAAAAGTCGGATGATAATAAATGGTGGAGTTGTGGCCAAAAGATGGAAGAAGGCCAAGGGTTTGTCCATTCATGGTAAACAGGCACTAGGGGGACAGGGGGACAGTGACTACCTCAGGGTTGGCATCTAGCTTAGTATGACTTTACAACTAAGATTTTAGATTTTCAACTTTTTTTTTTTTTTTTTTTGGGGGGGGGGGGGGGGGGGGGTGGGAGGTAGGCTCCAAGGTTCACCCATGGTGAGATTTTGTGTATGTGACCGTTTTTGCCCACTGTCAAAAGGTAGCTGCATTTCTCTCAACACACCTGTGTGCATGTGTGTGTGTGTGTGTATGTGTTTTTTTTTAATGTTATCCCTTTCTCTGAAAGCAGAATGAGTTTAAAGGTGTGTGTAAGATGTTCTACATACGTTTTCACAGGGGGCCTTGGTTTAAAGTCTCATTCAAAAGGCTTTCAGAGGATGGAGTTGGTACTGGTGTTTAGAGGGAAAAAAATCTGGAACCATATGTAGTGGCTCTACCCCAGGCAGTCAGATCACAAACACAACCCCCTAACCACTAGGCTGTCCTGCTCCCCAGTAAGGTTGAAAAACCTCATAATTGTCAACTACCTTTCCTTATGTCTGCTCCCATGACCTAGAACGTTAGATAGTGTGTATCATTTATCAGTATTTGGGAATGTAGGAGAAGAAGAAGATTTATCAGTATGCTAAAGCTGGTTTGGGGTGTCACTTTATCTCTGTGTTTGTGTGATAATTTTGGAGTCATCACAACATGATAGGGTAGGTAGTTAGGTCCCATTTTTATGGCCACCGACCTGTGACAGAAATAGGTCAGTCAGTCTTTGTGTTCAGTGAAGTTGTTCAACAACTTGTGGGTGAAAGTAAAACAGGATGGTGGTGTGTGTGTGTGTGTGTGTGTGTGTGTGTGTGTGTGTGTGTGTGTTGTGTGTGTGAGAGAGAGAGAGAGAGAGAGAGAGGAGAGAGAGAGAGAGAGAGAGGAGAGAGAGAGAGAGAGAGGGAGTGAGAGACAGACAGACAGACAGACAGACAAAGAGAGACAGACAGAGAGGAAGAGAGAGAGGGGGAGAGAGAGAGAACTCAATGATTTATTCATAAAAAGGCCATTGGCCCATACATGAGGGGGGTGGGGGAGAGAGAGAGAGAGAGAGAGAGAGAGAGAGAGATGAGAGAGAGAGAGAGAGAGAGAGAGAGAGAGAGAGAGGAGAGAGAGGAGAGAGAGAGAGAGAGAGAGGAGAGAGAGAGAGAGAGCTCAATCATAGCATTTGATTTAAGGAAGTCACTCTAGACGATTGTTTCAAAGGTACATGCATATACTCTACATGCATGCACACGCACACACAAACACACAAACTGCAGAAAACAAACAACAGGAGCGTTTATCAGTTTTTTTCTTATTGAAAAGGTTGTAACAGAAAACTTTAAATTAAAAAATAAAATTGACATTTAACAGCATAGCATTGTTAACAATGTCCCCCACACACAACAATGCGCTCATATTATTCATATCACCCACATAGCAGAAGCAACGTGTATTATTCAAGTGTTTCTGCCCAAGCTGACATAATTAACAATAATATACATAGATCTACCCGCGCCCACATAACCAACAATAACATACAGAGATTTACACATAATAAAATTAATGGACGGAATGTTTTGAGGTAACTAACAAAGAATGACAGTTATCACTGTATGTGTGTTTTGCTGTTAGAAATGAGGAATGATGTGAAATGATGCGAAGAAATGTTTATGACAGATATCACATTCAAAGAGTATATTGATATCTTTTGAAACATGTACACATGCAAACAACAAAGCAATGATCTGATTTCATGTAGTTCACAATTGGCACACCATGACCAAAATGTTTTCCCTTTTCCCAAAACACCACATTGGTCAACCATTTTGACTTCATCCAGATCTAACAAATGAGAGGCAATGTTGTATTCACACAAAGCAATCACCTAACACATCAACAATCCCAAAACCAATTGAAACAAAAGAAAGATGCAAACACAACTCTCCCAGTTCACCATTTGACCATAATCATAATTTGTACACCTGAAAAATCCTTTTTTCTCCATTCACAAATAACATCCAAACTGGTTAAAACTATTTGTATGCCTCAAGGTTCTCTTCATAATAGTTTCTGCATAATTTTTTTATTATTCATTTCTGTTTATCAATGAATATATAAATGTGGATTTTTAACATGCCTCCTTCACCCCGAGTCTTATAAACCCTATGTTTCAATCTCTGAAAAGAAGAAGACAATTTTGATTTTCCCTGTCCTTGTGTTGTGGACCAGACAGACCTGCCATTTGTAAAGATCAAAATGGTATGCTCATGTGTAGATGTACACATCCACATTTTCTGATGATTTACTGTCAAGTTCAGAGTCCAAACTAACCCAACTTAAAAAGTCTCCATACTTCTGTTTTTGATTAAAAATAACCAATTTCGTCAAACATTTTCATCTTTAATCACAGATTCTGGGTCTGATAGACCGACCACACAGGAATAAGTGGGTAAAATAATGAAGTGTGGTGAAGGTTAAATATGTGGGCATATACACAATCTACTGCTTTGTCTTTTTCCTGTATGCAGTCACTGTTCCCTTGTCATGGACGCCATTTTGGGATATTCTATGCTGATGTGGCTGAGAGGTGCACTCCATGGCTGGTGAAAATGACAACAATATGCTCTTCCAGGAGACTGCCTTAATAGTAGGATTAAAAAAAAACCATTCATTGCAATGATCCACCTCATAGAATGTATGTAACTTTGTTGCAACAGCTAGACAGTAGAATTTCTTCCCTCTGAAGAGAAAACTTGAAGCAGCCAGGCAAAAAAGAGAGACATCTTCTTTGTTCTAAAACAGTCTTTATCAGTCCAGATCATCAAAAACAGAGACATCTTATCTATCTCCTAACACAGTCTCCATCAGAGTGGATCCTCATCCACTATGATGCGTACTGGTTGTTCTCTGCTTCTCTGGCCCTTCGCTCTGCCAGCCTCCTGTACCGCTCCAGTTCCTGTAAGGTGAAACACAGACACAGTGAAAGCAGCAGTAAAACAGATACATGAAGTGGTAAGGGCAGCAACTGTTAAAAACACAAACGATTTAAGGTGAAACAGACACAGTGAAAGTAGCAGTAAAACAGATCTATACATGTTCCGCTTGAAGGGGTAAGGGAAGCAACTGTTAAAAAACACGAATGATTTAGATAATGTTTTTCTTGATGTAGGTAATAAGAAAGTAAAGCTGTGGCACATCTAAGTGACTTTACAGAGAAAAACAACAACAAAAAAACATAACCCCAAAAATGTTAAAACACACAAAAAAGTAGAACAACATCTACGAAGTTTACAGGTTTGCATAGGCTGAACTGCTTACAAGGCTCTAAGATACACACAGATATGCCAGATTTTTGCTACAAGACAGCAGCACATATTATACATAAATCTCTTTGTTTTTCCTACTTTGGAACTCATATTCTAAAGGATGGGAGAGTGTAGGGGGTAACTTGAGTGTTTGGATAGTGGGGGGATACTGTAAAAGGGAAAAATAAGATGAAGTTTGATATTCCTCCCTTGCTGTAATTGCTATTTACTGTCATAATGTCTTTACTGAATACAACTTCTTTGATATGTACTTTTTTATATTAAAAATCCAAAAACAACAACAAAACAAAACTTCACACAGATTAAAAAAAATTAAAAACCCATCCCCAAAATCAAATGACAAATAGGCCTGCTTTTCCCCAGTTCCGTAACTCATGGGAATAATTTAGTCCACAAGACATTTTTATAAATTTATACAAAATATGTCAGGTGACAGCACCAGATGTCTAAATCACACCTAAGTGTAAAAACAACCTGGCTGCTTAAAAAAGTAAAGGAAAAAGAAAACAAACAAAAAAGTATTATTATTTTCGATGTTGTCATTATCATTATCACCATCATCATAATTATTATTATTATTATTATGAGGATAATGAAATAAGCACTCATGTACCTTTTTACAACCAGTCCCCGTGTGTATGCAGTTTTGTAAATTTTGTCATCCATTCCCACCAGCATACAATGGCCTACTCTTCCAAAAAGCAGAACCAGTTTTAACATGTGCACAAGATGTTCTGCATGTTCTAGATGGCTTGATGCAAAAAAGCAAATCAATACTTAATCAATGTACCATCTGGAAATAAAAACCTGACTTCACTTGACTTGACTTGACTTCACACACACACACACGCACATGCACACACACACACAGAAATGACTCACTTCATCTTTCTGAATCCTCAGTTGGTCAATGGCGTGTTCTTTGAACTGGGGGTCCTTTGCTGGGTCATCAACCATGGAGGGATCACTTAGTTTCTACACAAAACAGCAACACATACTGAGGTATATAACAACAACAACAACAAGAGAGATACAGTCTGTACAGATTACAGTTTTTTTGGTTTTTTTAAAAATAGTTTTTGTCTGTTTGTTTGTTGCTCAGCTAGAGCTCCGAGGTTCACCAATAGTGAGATTTATGTGACTGTTTTTCCCCCTACATTTAGGTAGCCACATTCTGACTTCAGCGATGGTGTGCATGCTGGTTTTTTCCTCTCATTCATTCCTACCAACAATGGCCTACTCTTCCAAAAGGCAGAGCACGTTTTTAACAGGTGTGCAAGATGTTCTACATGCGTTTGCACACAGGGCCTTGGTTAATAGTCTCATCCAAAGGACTTGACTTTAGTTTGATTTTCTCGTCAAACTGGGAAGAAAGGGAGAGGCTGGGAATCAAACCCAGAACCTCACGGTTTACTTGTTGGCAGGTGAACGTCTTAAGCATCCTGCCACCCTCCTTCTTGCATTGATTACGTGATTTAGAAAAAAAAATTAGCATCACTTTACACAAACATCGAAAAAATGCTCACAGAGACATGATCCTAAATTTTCAAATGAAGGCTATCATCTAAATCTTTCTAGACATACAACGTAGTCAATAAAACAATTTCAATAAGAGAGCATCATATCAGCCACCGAATTTCCTGAACAGAACAGCTCACAGAACAGAACTGTTCATAGTTGCTTGCTGTACTTATTTCATGCATTGGTGCTACACTGTTCACAATGAATAAAATTTTGCTTGCATGTTGAAGCAACAGTTGACCATGGCATGGAGTAACAAAGCTGACAGATGAAGACCAAGCAAAAAGTGACCTCATGATGTCTTTTGTAGGATCTGAAAATTTGCTGTTCAAATAGGATTCACCATAATAAAGATTCACTAAACTATGACCAATCATGAACAAAAATTCACTAATACTGCATCAACTTTATATTTCAACATTGAGAACACGATGATGGACATCAGATGCTTCAGAATGGGAGGAGGTATAAACTCAAGCCTGGTTACCATCAAATTTCACCGTCATACATCCTACACGGCACAATGGTTATTTTCACACACTGTCAGTTGAGCACAAGGCGAGGACATCTAAACATCACACACGTCAGTGTCATGAGTCAAAAACAAATATCAAAGATCAGCACCCACATCAGTGTCTTAGTGACCCCCTTCAAAAAGAAAGCAAACATTCCCCCACCACACAGCATTATCAAAATACCCAGATTCCTCATCTTCTACCTGACCTATTGCATTCAGGAAATCAAACTGTCACAGATGGACGTCATAGCCAAGCAGTGAATATGGTTCGACTTTAATCCTATGGGTCCATGAAGTTGTGGGTGTGAATTTTGGTGGCGTGTGGTGAATTGAGGGTGGGGATTTTTACATTCTCCCAGGTCAACACCAAGTACAGACCTGCCAGTGCTTTATACCCTTCATGTATATACATATGCAGAAGATCAATATACAAGTTAAAGATCAGGTAACACATTTCAGTGTTTGGTGAGTTACACAAACACATATGTACCCGGCATACATCCCTGAAGTTGGAATGCAGCTGTCTTGATGGTGGGCAAAAAACAGTCACATTAACAAAAATCTCTCCTCAGAGCTCTAGCCAAGGAACGACACCCCTCTCCCCCAAAAAAACCCAAACAAACAAACCCCAAGAAAACATCTGTCACTGCTAGGTCAACACAAGTGTTATAAAGTCTAGATACCATTTTAAAAAGTGATTCAATATGTTTGAATATATAGTGAAAATGCTTTTATTATTGTTATTATTTTTTTCTTCGTTTTTTTGTTCTTTCGCTAGAGCTCTGATTGGAGAGATTTTGTACATGGGACTGTTTGCCCACAACGAATGCTGCTGCATTCTGAGTTGGGTAAAAAGGCTTTACAAAAAAATTGATTAAGAAAATGTGTAGGAGCATACTCTAAGCACCCAACCAACCACACAAAACTGCAAACAATCCACAAGCGTTTCCCAAATTAACACTTCCTGCAACATCAACATTATTTACAAAGGGAAGCAACTACAGTCTCCCCCGCCCCCCCTGCATTTCCTGTTCATCTGGGGATGATAACTATTTCAGCTGCTTTGATAGATAAGATGTGCATGACAGAGAGATGTATCAATAAGATGAGCAAATCCTCACTGAGTTAAAAAAAGAAAAAAAGAAAAAAAGAAATGCAGGGTCATGGTGTAAGATGGATTAGTTCTGTAAGATGCACAAGAAACCAGATGGAATTAGAATGAACAGCAAATCTTTACCCAACACACAAACTTATAGTTACCTTGTTCTCCTTTTAAAAATACAACCAAAAACAAACCATGAAGGGACAATGTCAAAGCATGTATGTATGTATGTATGTATGCATGTACATACATATACACATCTCTCTCTCTCTCTCTTTCTCTCTCTCTCTCTTTCTCTCTAGATATCTATATATAAACAAAGCAGCAAAACAAATCTGCATATCTACCTATTTTACAACAAAAAAGGTGTGTGTGTGTGTGTGTGTGTGTGCTTGCTTGCGTGCATGCATGTGTGCGTATGTGCGTGTGTGTGCATGCATGTGTGTGCATATATACCTAGGTGATTAGCAAATATCATATGCATATATTCTAGTGTTTCACAGCTTTTAAACTTGAATTTGACCAATCCTTACGATAGGGTTAATCAGTTCAAACAAACTAAAACACAAGAAATCTCAGAAAACATGTACGGTTTGACTGCCATTTTACTAACCAAATAAAACGCATAAAACCCAAAAAGCCCACTGTCTTTGCTTTCCTGGACTATGTTGTGCATATCTTGTAACTGAAGGGATGTGATCCTTTGAAAGAAAGTCATGTTGCTATCACCAGCAAAATCGAACATCACAGTCACCAAGATGCCTCTGGAAAGTTTGATATACCCCACCTTCTTCTTCAAAGGCCTGTATGTTACTAAAACAGTAATGAGACAGCAATATTCTTGTTCATCGAATGATCAGGCAGCAGAGGCCCTGACAAATGCTGTAGTATGCCAAAGGCCCTCCAGGGGTCCAAAGAGCTTGTCCCTCATCGGCAGGTCAGTAGTCCAGATATCAGCCCTCGGGTTTTGATGGGTTAATTGAACAGGTCTGAAGGAAGTGTTCCACAAACAGTAATATCAAAATCATTACGATTCTCTGAAGCCAGACTACAGCTGCCTATGTGGCAAGGTATTTGAAAAACAGTCCTACATACAAACTTCTCACCCGGTGTCCACCTACGGTCCGACAGTGGTTCTCGGGTGTGATAAGTGAGAGAGAGAGTGCATATTCTGGGTGATCCCCAGGGTGTTTAGCTGGGAAACACCCACAATATATATATATTATATAAAACTATGGTATGGCTGAGCTTATAAAAAATATGTGGCACAACTAGTCCAAAACAGTAAAGCAGATATGCCATTCTATGAAGATAAAAAATCAACAAAGAACACATAAGACAGGGAAATGAATACACAATTTGATGGGGAAAAAGGCCCCCCACAATTCCAACAGCATGTAAAAATCTTGCAGAAATAAAGGGGCTTACCTCTTGAGGGAAATGCCCTGTGAATGCTGCCTTCCACAGATCAAAGGGGGTTCTGTTGAAAACAAAACAACCGGTAAGTAGAAATGGCTTAATATCTTGTACGTCTTGCATTTCTGATATCACTTGCAAATACACTTTCATGGAAAAATGTAAGTATGCTTATGTTCACACACACACACACACACACACACACACACAGACACACAACAAACACATGCCACACACACACAACACATCACACACACACACACACACACACACACACACGCTTGTATGTGCCAGTGCATACATACATACATACACATATACACAGACACAATATGACAGAAGACAAAATGTAAAAAGCATATACCAAAAAAAAATTCACAGAAGATGGAACACTTACTTTGCCTGCACTCTTCCAATGTCTTTGTCAGAGATGGGTGGTGAACCTGAAGAAGAAAAGAACAGAATAACATTCACACATTTTAGGTTCTCTTAATTTCTGACAGCGATAATCTCTGTGTTTTTAGTGGCACAAACCAAACCCCAGAGTCCTCATTTTCTAAAATGCAAAAAGTGTCAGTTGTCCTGGTTTTCTAAAAAGATAGACAGGTCCTGGTTTTCTAAAAACCAACCCCACAGTCCTCGTTTTCTAAAATGAACAAGCTTCCAGGTCCTGGTTTTCTAAAAAGATACAAGCCTCCACAGTCCTGGTTTTCTAAAAAGATCAAGCCTCCACAGTCCTGGTTTTCTAAAAAGATCAAGCCTCCACAGTCCTGGTTTTCTAAAAAGATCAAGCCTCCACAGTCCTGGTTTTCTAAAAAGATCAAGCCTCCACAGTCCTGGTTTTCTAAAAAGATCAAGCCTCCACAGTCCTGGTTTTCTAAAAAGACAATGTCCACAGTCCTGGTTTTCTAAAAAGACAAGCCTCCACAGTCCTGGTTTTCTAAAAAGACAAAATGTCCACAGTCCTGGTTTTCTAAGAAGACAAAATGTCCACAGTCCTAGTTTTCTATTGAAAAAAAGGAAAAATGTCAATAGCTGTTTTCACCCTTCCCCCAAAAAAAGAAAAGGAAAAATTTCAACAGTTCTTCTTTTCTTAAAAAAAAGAAGGAAAAGTGTCAACAATCCTTGACATCATCCCCTTAGTCCAAATGTGGCTACCTTAATTGTGGGCACACAGTCACATGTGCAAATTTCACCACTGATGAAACTTGGGAACTCTAGCCTAAGAACAGAGAAAAAAAATATCACACACACACACACACACACACACACACACACACACACACACACACACACACACACACAGAGTAACCAATCCAACTGACAACAAATCAGCCTCTAGGTAGACAGACAGTACAGGCTGAATTCACAGCAAGCAGACAGACCTATCTGCTGTATGGAGTCCAGGCCAGCTGGGACAAAGAGAGGCTTGTTGGGCTCTGTCTGCATGCTTTTGCTGAAACACACACACCACCACCACCAATTCATCCTGTGTGTTTTCAAACATGGGCCTGGTCAGGCCTGGTTGGGCAAGGCAAGGAATATTATTAGATAGTAGAAACATACACTTGCATACATACTCTTTTCATAAGGGTAGGCCATTGTGTGCCAGAGGGAACAGATGACAATATTTAAAAAACTGCACACACACAGGGACTGGATCAAAAAAGCACACGAGTGCTTATTCCATTATCCTCAATATAAAAGAATAAAACAAACAAAAACAAAATGCACACACCACACACACACACACACACACACACACACACACACACACACACACACACACACATATTAACAAATTTAATCACACTAGCTTCCAAAACACAAGACTCCACAAACACACACAACAGCACACCTCTAACCATAGGGCTAAAAACCATATCAAACACTTCCTGATATCAGCAATATCAATCACACAGGCAAGGAAATGGGGAAAAAATGCACAGCACAGTACAGTACAACACAGCACAGCACAGAACAGTGCAGCACAGGACAGTGCAGTACAGCACAGCACAGTGCAGTACAGCACAGCACAATGCAGCACAGCGCTGCACAACACAGCACAGCATGGCACAGCACACAGTACAGCACAGTACAGCACAGCAAAGCACAGTACAGCACAGTGCAGCACAGCACAGTGCAGTACAGCACAGTACACAGCACAGCACAGAACAGTGCAGCGCAGCGCAGCACAGCACACAGTACAGCACAGAACAGTGCAGTACAGCACACAGCAAAGAACAGCACAGTACAGCACAGCACAGTACAGCACACAGTACAGTAGAGCACAGTGCAGCACAGCATACCTGGGTGTGGTGCCGAAGAGATGATGACTGATGAGGGCACGCATCCTGGACACCAACTGCTCCTGTTTGGTGCTGAAAAACTGACACACCCCACAGGGGCTCCCTGATTACTGCTGGGGTACACCTTCATTTTCTTGGGAGAAATCTTGACTGTCATACTCATAGACTTTACAATTTTGATATCCTTGTAGAATGATTATTATGACTGATGACTAAATCGCTTCGATTATTTATTTGTGTAACTTTTTGTGTTTTTAAATTTCCTGTATTATTAAGTATAAATGCTTTCTATCATTATCATCATCATCGTTACAATTCCCTCCCTTCTCTTCTCCTTCACCCTCATCACCACCATCATCATCATCATCATCATCATCATCATCATCATCACCACCACCACCACCACCACCACCACCACCACCACCACCACCACCACCACCACCACCACCACCACCACTCTCTTCTTTCTTATTGTCGTATCTACCATCACCACTACCACTCCTACCACAAACCCACCACCCTTTCCATTGCTGCCACAACTACCACTATCACCATCATCCTTATCACCACCAATGCCCGTGTCTGTGGTCCCACCCAAGACACAAGCCACCCCCCAGCATCTGCAAGCCATTGCAGTCTGGAGTCAATCGCTCCATTCATCCCCACGCATATTTATACCATTTACTATCAAGCTCAGCAAACAGCATAAACCAAAACTGGCAGGACAATTTTGATGTTCATCTAACAAACACGTAAACTGCGAAGTTCTGAGCTCAATTCTCAGCCCTGCCTTTACTTCCCCAATTTGATGGGAAAATCAAATGGAATATCAAGTCTTTCGGGGAGACTCTAAACTAGTTGGACCTGTGTGGCTACACTACAGACTTGTGACGTTAACGGAACCCATGGCAGTTGAAAATCAGAAAGAGCAGGCAGGTTCCTCCTTACTATCCCAACAAAACTGGTAGGTTCAAATCCCAACTATACCCCTGAAGTTGGACTGTGGCGACCTTCATGGTGAAGAAAAAATAACTGCATATGCAAAACTATCACCATTGGTGAATCTCTGGACTCAAGTCAAGGAAAAACAAGAACCCCCCCCCCCCCCCCCAAACAAACCACAGGACACTGTGACAGCCTCTATTTGTTGTTAGTCTGCACAGACATCTGTAACAACACACTGTAGTACATGGCAAAGTGAGACCGGTACCTGAAGACTGGCTCCATGGATGTGAGAGACAAAGCGCAACGTCTTGCAGATCACTTTCCGTTTCTCCGAGTCAAAGTCCTGCAATGATCATTTGTAAAAAAATTTTAAAATGAATAAAAACCTTTAAATCCATGATATTTGTCCTCGGCGGTCATACCAATTAAAAAAAACAACTTCTGGCTTTTTTTTGGTAGTTCCATAATATACATGATGTGCATGTGTGTGTGTGTGTGTGTGTGTGTGTGTGTGTGTGTGTGTGTGTGTGTGTGTGTGTGTGTGTTTATTTTGCCTATTTAATGCCCGGATAAGCGCCGTGTAGTCGAGTGGTTAGGGCGTATGGACTGTATCTAAGTTTCGGGTTCGATCCAGCATTCGGCTATGCGTTGTGCTTGAAAAGGCACATTACGGCTATGTCTCACCCACCAGTGTAAAAGGTACCAACCTTTGTGTTGGAGGTTACCTGCGATAGACTGGCTCCTATCACAGGGAGTCTTACTCTCGTCCTTAGCGCCACAGAAACCGGGAAAGCACGCTGATTGACTTAGCTCGTGACAGACTTTAACTTAACTTACTTAAATGCCGGATAAGTTTGTATATTGTAAGTCCATGAATATGTATCCACAACAAAAAATCTGCGAAAAAGCACTATGGCTTGCTAGACAAAAACACGGAGCTTCATAGTTTATGAGTATTCTCATGGAAATCGCTGAACACATTTCTATCTTTCAAACTGCCAACAGACGTTGACACTAATTTTTTTTTATAATGTATACTGAGCTCGCTAACCTCAAATGTTAACACTTAAGATAGCAAGAACTTGAACCCAAAAAAAGATATTTACTTGAAAGTGTATTTTGACCACGATAACCATGGGTATAGAAAGGGATCAACATGCTTTTGTCCTCAACAAGAACATAACTTTTCAGCATGATTATATACCTATATCATGAGAAATAGTAGGGAATCAATGCCGTACAATTCTCATATTTGAAAACATTTTCAAATATTCAATTAAAATTAAAAAAAATATATAGAAAATAATATCTTTCAATGGCAGCATTTTATGTATTTTTGAGTAAGAACCATACCTTTGGCCTGACCTAACTTGAGTTTCGGCTCCTGGATGAGCTCTCATCAGAGGTCCCAGTGGTGAATGAAGCTCCACCTGCTGTGGTACCTTACAGTGAGACACTTTTCAGAATTTAGAAGTGTCTATCGCATTCACAAGGTTTGTACCCAGCCAAGTGGTCAGTATTAGCTAGATAATAACCCATACATTGCCATACACTTACAGTGCAAGCACATTACATGTATGTGAGATAATCATGTGTGCCTAATGTGAATCTCTCAATGCAGACTTTCTGCCATTAAAATCAGTATGGTGACCTCTCTATCACAACTTCCTTTCTATTATAACTTGACTTTGTCCTATTTTTAACAGCAGCATTTGTGGCAAGTTGTCCTGGAGAGGTTCCAATGTATATATAAACAAGATCTAACAGACAATATGTATTTGCACACTTATTCATGGCAGTGTCGGTCCTATTGTAAAAGATGGATGCTATGGCAGAGTGGTTAAGACTGCTTGACTTAATCCTGTGGTTCTATGAAGTTGTGGGTTTGAATCTTGGCAAAGGTGCTCGGTGAATGAAGGCAGTGAATTTCTTGTATCTCCCAAGTCCTCTTCATGGAAGAGCTGCCTCTACTTTAGTTCACCTTATGTATATCCTGTATGTGCAAAAGATCAGACAGGCACATTAAAGCGTTCAGTGGGTTATAGAAACAAACATACCCAGTACACATCCTGTACAGTCCCTGGATCAGAAAGGCACATACACACAAACACATTACCATACATACACATGCATACTCATACATCTAAGCATAGACATATAAAAATTAAATGCAGATGGTCACATACACAAAAAAATCTCACTTTTGTTGAACCTCACAGTTCTAGCTGGGGAATGAAAAAAAGAAACAAAGAATAAAAATAAAGCAGATAACACACACACACACACACACACACACACACACACACACGCACACACATGCACACACACACACACACACACACACCAGTCACACCAACCCACACACACACATCAACACACACAAATACACACACAAATACACACACAAATACCACACACACACACACACACACACACACACACACACACACACACACACACACACACCTAACCCACACACACATCAACACACACACACACACACACCAATCCCCCCACCCCCCACCCACACTTTCACCAATCCACACACACACACACACACACACACACACACACACACACACACATCTCTCTCTCTCTCTCTCTCTCTCTCTCTCTCTCTCTCTCTCTCTCTCTCTCTCTCTCTCTCTCTCTCTCTCCAAAACAGACTCACGGGGTTTTCCTCGCCCACTCTCTCCCAGGCAGCTTTCTGCAGCTTGTCCTTCAGGTCAGGGTGTGAGGACTTCATGTCATTAATCACACCCTCCACCCTGGCCTTGGCTGCCTGCAGCAGGGTCTCCAGGGTGAACCACAGCTCCTGGGGCTGAGACAGGTCCAGCACCACAAACAGCGTGGTGTGCCTGCCAACAATCCAACAGCCACTATCCTCAACACACTTGGGTTGTTTTTTTTAGGCCCCTGGCCAAAGAGCGTAGTCAGTTATTGATGTGAGCTAAGTACCTATAAAGGTAAAGGTCATTTTCTCTTTAAAAAAAAAAAAAGTTATTATTTGAAAAAAAAAAAATCTCACAAAGGTAAAGGTATTCCCATAACCTATGCGGTTGCTGGGGAGCGAGATATTGTTAGAGACCTCAGCTTCTCCAGGGGCTGACAGGAAATTCTGAAAATCTGATCTAAAAAAAAACAAACACCAAAGCTTCTCCAGGGGCCAGCATATTGAGGACAACACCCATTTCTTCTCCTTTGCTGCTTTGCATTCCCTGTCCTTAAAGAGGGCAGGTACCCATTTACAGATGGGTGAATTGGGGGATTGTACTGGAGCCAAGGCATGCAAACGTTACCCATCCATTTGGTAACCACACTCAATGCTGCTTAACCTTAGCTTGGGGAAAGCAAGTGCTCTGACCACTGAGCTATCTCATCCCCCAAAGTGCTCATAACTACGTTAAAATGAACCTGAATTTTTCTGCCATCCACTACACCTTAAGTGGTGGTCTGGGCACTAGTCTTTCCTGGTGAGATGGTAAACTGCAAAATGCTTTCAGAGCACATAAAAGAACCCACAGCAACAAAAAAGCTATCCCTGGTAAAAAAAAATATATGTAGGAAAAAAAGCCACTATCAAAGGGAAATAAATGTATGCCCAGACAGGAAAACATAGGGAAAAGAAGGGGGTGGAATTACTCTAGTGAAAATATGCCCTCACAAGGGAAAGCAGCATGGATTTCACACAGAGAAATCTGCCGTGAGTGACAGTGGTATACAATACAACATGGAATAAAACAATATTACAAACAATACAGTACAATGAATATTACAGTACAGTACAACCTCATACCTGATGGTGTCAGGGTTGAGGGGTATGTCAATCAGTTTGGACAGCCAGGTGCCTCCTCCCAGCTCCCAGATGTGTCCCACATCCTTTGCCTGCATGCACATCAACCAATAATTACGATATTGCATGTCCACATCCTTTGCCTGCATGCACATCAACCAATAATCATGATATTGCATGTCCACATCCTTTGTCTGCATGCACATCAACCAATCATCATATTGCATGTCCACATCCTTTGCCTGCATGCACATCAACCATAATCATCATATTGCATGTCCACATCCTTTGCCTGCATGCACATCAACCAATAATTACGATATTGCATGTCCACATCCTTTGCCTGCATGCACATCAACCAATAATTACGATATTGCATGTCCACATCCTTTGCCTGCATGCACATCAACCAATAATCATGATATTGCATGTCCACATCCTTTGTATGCACATCAACCAATAATTACATATTGCATGTCCACATCCTTTGTATGCACATCAACCAATAATTACAATATTGCATGTCCACATCCTTTGTATGCACATCAACCAATAATTACGATATTGCATGTCCACATCCTTTGTATGCACATCAACCAATAATCATGATATTGCATGTCCACATCCTTTGTATGCACATCAACCAATAATTACGATATTGCATGTCCACATCCTTTGTATGCACATCAACCAATAATTACGATATTGTATGTGCACATCCTTTGTATGCACATCAACCAATAATCATGATATTGCATGTCCACATCCTTTGTATGCACATCAACCAATAATTACGATATTGCATGTCCACATCCTTTGTATGCACATCAACCAATAATCATGATATTGCATGTCCACATCCTTTGTATGCACATCAACCAATAATCATGATATTGCATGCTGTCTTCTTCATCCTTTACTGACAGCATTAGCACAAGCTGTAAAACTTATTTTTAAGAATGGATCTATAACAGAAGCTACCTAGGAAAGAAATAAAATCATGATTTAAAAAACCTGTAGGATACAATTATGCGTCCACTTCGCACTTTCTTATAATTTTTTAATACATTTTTATATTGGTGTGATTATTATGTCAAACACATGCAAGCACAGAACTATGTTAAAAAAAAAAAGTTAAAGTCTGTCCCGAGCCATAAGGCTCATCAGGCGTGCTTATCCCGTTTCTGTGGCGTTAAGCGACTGAGAGTCATAGACCCCTGATAGACGCCAGTCTATCGCATTTAACCCCAACACAAGTTGGTACCACCTTTACACCTGGTGGGTTGAGAAAATAGCCGTAAAGTGCCTTTTCCAAGGGCACAACGCCATAGCGATAGCTGGATCGAACCCGCAACCTTTAGATTACGAGTACAACGCCCTAACACTAGCACAGCGGCGGCTACAGATACTCATGTATTTGGTATTATTCATATACATATGTTATGAATACATCTAGGCATATATTCATAAACAAGAAAAAACCCACAAAGACAATATTACATATACAATCACAAACAAGAAAAAAATAGCAAAGACCATACTACATATATGCTCATACACAAGACCACCCCCAACACCCTAAACAAAGACCATATTCCATATACACTCATAAACAAGAAAAGAAAGCAAGCACAAAGACAGAGCTGAACAAACACTACTTCATGACAGCAGAAAACAATATACCTTTACCAGACTTTCTCTGAATTCTTAAAACTCAAGTCTATTTTTTTTCACTCTTTTTCTTTTTTTTTTTTCTTTTTTTATCTATAGACAACAGTAATCATTTGACCATTTCTATAAGCTTCATCAATATACATCATACCCTTTATTTTCCACAAAAAATGCTGCATTTTAAATTTTTAGAGTATAATAAAAAATTAACCTCACATATATCTGTCTAGCTTATTCAGCAACATCTTTGATAGTAACTAGATTTTTGTGCTGTTTCTGCCTGTCTGTGTGTCTGTCACTTGTGTCAGTCAGTTGATTGGTCTGTCTGTCTTTGTGTACATAAGTAATCAAATTTAAAACCCCTATAAAAGCTGAGATACAAACTGCATACACAGATGCAGAGAAATTTTTTTTAAAGATGTAAAAATATGATAAAAAGCAATATAAAAAGTGTTGCCATATTCTGCTACACTACGAAGACAAAAAAATTAAGAAGAGGTCTATCTATCATAACAGGTAGGTTAAAAACAAAAAACAAAAAAAACTTTCACCATCACCACCAAAATAAATAAATAATGGGAGAGAGAGAGATAGAGAGAGAGAGAGAGAGAGAGAGAGAGAGAGAGAGAGAGAGAGAGAGAGAGAGAGAGAGAGAAGAGAGGAACACAGAACCCCTAAAAGAATAGACAGGACAGAAAAAAAAGGAAAAAAAGGGAAAAGAAAAAAAAAGGGAACAAAACACCCCCCACCCCCTCGTTTCATGAAAAAGCAGAGAAGATATGAACTCTGGAGATTTCATAGAAAATAAAGCAAGATCAGAAGCATAAGAGGAGCTGAACTGTCTACTCCTACAGATACCAGAATAGCACATGGCTACAAGGCAATGATTAGCTGCTTGGAAACACCTCTCTGTCTGTACTCAGTTAAACAATAGCTAATATGGCAACACATACACACAGACCACACAGAGAAAAAACCCACAGACACATAGATAGACAAACAGACACAAACACACACAGAGTAAGAGAGGACCAATGCGAAAAACTTGCTGGAAAGTGAGAGTACAAGCCCATGATATAAACCACGTATTACCAGTTTTAGGTTACATGTCCGCCATATAATGCAGAAAGAAAAAGTACCATTCTTGTTCAATTCAAAGAAAAAGAATTGCAGAAGAGCTCAGGCAAGGAGATACTATTTAAACCATAAACAAGACAGGTAATTTCTGTTTCTCCCAAAGCATACAAAGAGCAAACTCATTCTTCACTGAGAATCAAAGCAGTGTTAGCCTCTGTTTTCCCCAACTTTTATATCCCAATGCACATGTAAAATAAGAGGTGTATGAACAGCTTGATGCCTCCATGTTTCTTTTTTTTTCTTCTTCACAATACCAACTGTTTCCCTGAACACTTGCTAAGGGAACTAAAAGACCCATCTGCTTGAAATTTCTTTCCTAGTCCCTAAATCGGAAATCTCCGCTGGGACATCAACATAATCACAACAACAACAATTTCTTTCCTAGCACTGTTTGGGAGAAACACAAACTGACTATCCTGTTTGTTGGTTTTGCAATGATTTTTTTTAAAACCACAAGCAGAATAAAATAAATATACTATAGACAAAAACCATACCAACAAAGCAATAAAAACAAAAACAAATCATAATACTTCAACCAAAAGATCTTAAGCCGTGAACATTCTCTTTTGCAAGTAAAACTTAAACCCCAACCAGAATGAAATAAATATACTGTGGACAACCCCCCCCCCAACAAACAAATGCAGCAAAAGCAAAACAAATCATAATACTTCAACCAAAAGAACTCAAGATATAAACATTCCCATTTTGTAAGTAAAAGACAGGAAAGATTCCCAAAGCCTCTAATAAGACAAATAAGTAAAAGAAGCAGAAGAATCTAGATTTATATACAAGATGCAAACTACCGCCACATTGTATACAAGTGATGCATGCATCTAGGCAAAAATGTCTCACCCCAAGAACAACATGGTAAGATGAAACGTTGGTTTGGTGTCCAGGGTAAAAAAAAAAAAAGACCAAAATAGTTACCATGTTAA
>CM060324.1:25467434-25472434 GCA_030674155.1 Stramonita haemastoma | reverse complement strand
CAAAATGATGGATGTTTTGCCCTGAAACAAATAAAACATATATTATTATTGGTTGTGCATTTTTTTTTTTTTTGGGACTCACAAATGCAAATGTACACACACAAACTCACAAATCCACATACCAACGCAAACACACACAAACTTACATAAACTCACAAATATACATGTTTATACACACACACTTATACCAAGCATCCACATGTACACACACACACACACACACACACACACACACACACACACACACACACACACACACACACACACACACACCAGATCGATCGCTTTCTGCCTTTTGCTTAATTAGATATTGTTTATAATAATAATAATAATACATGGAATTTATATAGCTCATTTCGTTTCAACCTTATACTGTCATAACTCATACTCACCGCACTTTTGGTTCCCATTAAGAAGACAGCAGAATCTTCACTGGACTGGCTTTCCTCTGCAAAGAACAAACACAAGTCACATGATGATATTGCTGGTATAGAGGTAAAGCCCCTTCAAAGAAAGTGAAAAGTCCGGGTTGGAAGTGCGCAGTGGTTCAAACCCTGTTTGGCCACAATCTTTTCCTCCATCCATATTTATTTATTTATTTAAATATATTCTTTTATATCGAGGATAATGGAAGAAGCACTCATGTGCTTTTTTACGTCCAGTCCCTGTGTGTATGAAATTTTGTGAATCTTGTCATCTGTTCCCACCGGCACACAATGGCCTACTCTTACAAAAAACAGAACAGGATTTAACGTGTGCGCATGATGTTCTGTGTGTATCGCACACAGGGCCTCGGTTTACAGTCTCATCTGAAGGACTTTTGGGGAGGGTGGAGTCAGCACTGATGTTAACTCCAGGAGAAATCCCCTCAAATGGGAATCGAACCCGGGTCATCAAATTGTGAGCACAATGTTCTGACCACTAGGCTATCCCCTCCCCATAAGACCATGAGTGGTGATTTGGGTATTAGTCTTTTGGATGAGATGATAAACCGAGGTCCCGTGTGTTACACAAAATTATTTAGCGCACGTAAAAGAACCCACAGCAACAAGAGAGTTGTCCCTGGCAAAATTCTGTAGAAAAAAAGCCACTCTGATTGGGAAACAAATACTGTTGCAGACAGGAAAAAAAAAAAAGGATGGCGCTGCTCTTGTGGTGATGTGCTCTCCACAGGGAGAGCAATCTGAATTTTACACAGAGAAGTCTGCAGTGACTTGAAGTGGTGCAAAATGTAAAAAAATGTTAAATGAGATTTTTGTGTATATGCATCCATTTTTGCCCATCATTAAGGTAGCTGCATTCTATCTTCAGGGAGTTGTTTTATTTTCATCAGCTAAGCTTACCTTTGTTCTGCTTGGCCTGGTGTATCGCCAAGTCCCACAAATTTCCGTCCATGGTTTGGTTTACCTTAAAAAGCAAAGAAACAGATAAAAAAAAAAAGGAGTACTGTCTGACACTTCTTTTGTTTATGACTGACATGTGAACATACAATGTTTTCAAATCATTAGTTTATAATATAATGTATGAATATGTATATATATTCATTCAGTTATTTCTTTTTTCTTTTTAAGTCTAACTGAAGTGATGTAGTGAAAGCCTGCAGCCACCTTGTTTTGGTATCTTTTGGTTTTCACATGGAAAAACCTATGTAAACATGTAATAACTTTTAATATTGTTTGTATGCATACACATGCTATTTTCTCCTTATCAGTACGAACACAGCAGTATTTGACACAATCTTATTTGGCAACATTCCGCTTGGCATACTAAATTTGTAAATTTCTACAGTATTCCTTTTATAAATTTTTACATCAAGTAGCTGCATTCAATGTGGTGGTTTGATTGTTTCTGTTACTTGGGGGAAGGAAGGAGAAGGGAATGGAGGGACTTTTTAAATACCCCTCCACCCCACCCAAAAAACAAAGACCAGAAACACTTTCTTCCCCTTTGTCTTAACCTAAATAGTATTTCTGCCATTATCCATAACTGCCAGCACACGCAGACAGTACGAGCAGTAACATACACATGCATAGCTCCAGGCCTTTTGACTGTGATTCAAATAAAGCATGCTGCTCTGTGATGAAACGTTCTGTTGTGATTCTATGTTTCTCTACATGCATGGGGTCTCGCACTGAACCGGTAGTATTTCTATTTGATTGATGCACGTTTTGAAGGTTAGACATGCTTCTCCCTAAGAGCAATTTTGCTGATTTTAAAGATGTAAAAACCTGAAAGTGCCTTAGGGCCTTAATACTAAAGTGCCATATTGAGAGTCAGGCTGATCCTGGATGTATGCACGTTGTATCTGATACTGATGCCCTGCAAATGAGCAGTACTGTTGAGTAGATGTTATAGTCCTGACTCCCTTACTCTACAACATTTTTGGCTGAAGCACTAACTATCCAGCCACTTTTCTTGTTAAAATAAGCCTGTTTTGGGCAGTGGTATGGGAGACATAAACATAATCTAGTATACAATTTGTTTGATTATTACTTACAGACCACGATCACTGGCAAAATACCCCCTTCCCCTCACGATCATCTAAGACTTGATCAGTTGATGATAAAATGGTATCTTCAAACACACAACTACTTTGAAATAATGGTTAAATGATGATAAAATTTATTAAACAAAACTTTATAACATTTTTCTTTGATATACCAACTTACTTTGAGAGCTGTGTTGATTGAAATCTCTCACTAGTTTCGGTTGGTATGATCACACCGGATGTTTAGCAGTCGCCACCGAGGAATGTCTCTTCGCAGTGAAATTTTCTAACACTCTGGTTAGCTTAAAAATTTTGAAAATAATAAT
The DNA here is from genome assembly GCA_030674155.1 of Stramonita haemastoma. NCBI lineage: Eukaryota > Metazoa > Mollusca > Gastropoda > Neogastropoda > Muricidae > Stramonita > Stramonita haemastoma. The sequence goes on along the minus strand of CM060324.1, from coordinate 25,469,620 downwards.
AGCTGAGATAGTGTTACTTCATACGTAGGACTTAAAAATAATTATGAAATACCTTATCATTTCATACATCAGATTTATTTATCATGACCTAAAATTATTATTATAAGTTATGCGGCTCTCAAACTGACCAGTGCTGAATTACTGTGCGTCATGATGGCTGGCTTGAGGGAGTATGTGGAAAGCGAAGGATGCGAACAGTTTAAAAAGGCAATCTATCTCAGCAAAGAAGCGTCAAAGAATGACCCAGAAGATGAACCTTACAAATCGTTTTACGAAGCCCGTGAAATATTGTCTGACATTCGTACAAAAATTCAAGAAATGCTCAATGAGGATTCCAGCAACAAGGATCTGCTCTTAGCTTTGGCAACTGTTGACTTGCACCTTGGTAGTAACTTCACAGATACAGACGAAACAAGCAGTGGGGAAGAGTACCTGTCAAGAGTCGTGGCAAGTCTGGAAGACATGAAGATGGAAGAAGGTGCGGTTAGCATCTACCTGCATGCATTAAATCATCTAGGGATCTTGTGGTGTGCTCGCAGTCGTCACGACAAAGCAAAGAATTATTTGGATCAAGCAGAAAACCTTTTTCATGAATACAAGAAGAATGTTGGCGATGCACCCAAAAGAGCTGATGAGTTCTTTCTGCAAGCTGAAGAAGATGAGAGTGATTTGCTTCGACAGAGAGCTGGAAAATTTGAAGCAACCCATACACATACTCTCTACTACAAGGCTCAAGTCTTGGCTAAGCTCGGAGATGACAAGGGATCTGCCAAATACTGCCACACAACACTTCATAGGCAGCTTGAATCAAATGAGTATGATTCAACAGACTGGGCACTTAATGCTGCCACTCTGTCACAGGTATGTCAAGCAGAAATAGTCACATTTGCTGGTCTCATTTTTAAAGTTTGTATTGTTTTGCATAACAAATTCATTTCATTTTCAGTTCCAGCATAATCTCTTACAATGGTCGCCAAATATGGTAGAGGATATTGCTATGTAATGCAATCTGGTCCTCTTAATTCATTCATTAATCTACTTTCATTTGTGCACCTTCCATCATTTATTTATGGTAGGATCAAAGATGTCTTGCATTTATTCTGGTAACTTGAGTAGGATGTGAAGCTGTCATTTTGATATTATAATATTTATGAACAAATCATAGTACTTAACAGAAATGTTATAACATAAATCTTCTGCACACTTATTCTCATTGTACTTTTTTTAGAGTCCCAGTGGAATTAATGGATTTAGGGACCTCAGGTACCACCAATCAATCATCACTTGTACACAGGCTCTCTGTTCTCAAACTTAGTATAGTAATAGAAAAGTATAGATCTCCAAAGAGTCCACAGCCATAGTTTACATAAAAATATCATATGGACAGGGTTCGCACAAGTCCCTAAAAAGCCCTAAAAAGCCCTAATTTTGGAAAAGCCAAAATAGGGCCCCTAAAAAGCCCTAAAAATGAGACATATTGCCCTGGAGGCCCTAAAAAGCCCTAAAAATGGAAGTCATGTGTGAGATTTTATTTTAAAAATTAAAAAAATATATATTCAAAATAAAACTTTGGAGAAATAAATCCGAGAAGCGTGTCCGAAGATTGTATTATCGCTGATAGAATGCTTGTCCTCTGCTACTCGCGTCGGGCCACCTATTTTGTAAAGGGAGGTAATAGTAATTGCCTCCCTTGGAAATGTGATCGCTTTGCTTCGCAAGAAGTGGTGTGCAACCTTGTGCAGACCTGTGCACCTTCCGTATTTGTTCCGGAAAAAAGTTGTAAAATAAGAAAATACAGTTTAATTAATAAAAATCCTACTTTTGTCTTTAAAAAAATCCGAAAATCAAAAATATAGTCTTCTATCGTTAAGCGATGAGATGCATTATGTCGTCTGCTAGATCCTATCGTTCAGTTGTCTCCCCTTATAGCGCATGCGCACAGCATCTCTTTCAAAACAAAATGGCGGAAAGTAGTGTAGACTTTCGTGGAAAAACAGATCGAACTGACACACTTACAAGCAAAGAAAGACGCGGAATAAACGCAAAATGACGCTAGCAGTCCATGATGGGGCTAGAAGAGGTACAGTTGCCGATATAGATGCACAAACAGAAAAATTGGTTCGTTTTGCCGAGCAATGTTTAAAACTTGCGCTATGTCTCTTGATAGTGAAAGTTGAGCTTTCATT
>CM060324.1:25417434-25464934 GCA_030674155.1 Stramonita haemastoma | reverse complement strand
TGTAAAAATTTGTTTCCCCTTGCAAGTGGCTATTTTTTCTCAATTTGACCAGGGACACAGGACCACCATATTATTATGGTGGGTTCTTTCATAATACGCTTTGATTTGTTTTTACAAGATTTAGTGCTATACAAATTCGATGTATTTATTTATGTATAATAGTCAGTCAACTATATCATATAATGATATATATATATATGCACAAAGTATCTGGTAAATATTGTTTAATATCTGAAATAATACTGATAGCACCCAGATTGTCACTCATGGTGTTCTGGTTGTGGGAAAAGTTTCGCCTCAGACGGGAATTAAGCTTTAAGCTATTCATGACCTCTCACTTTTCTAGATCAGATGGGTTATTTACTGCAAAATGACTGCTTTGAGATTTCTGTACAGTACAGTGTACAGCACTAGTCAGTGTCAGTTTGCATTTCATCCTTCACAATATTGCACCCTGGCACCAATGGAGCTCAGGACCTACAGACAGATAAAGTTTAGTACTTGTTGAAGTTGTTCACTTGAGTGAGGTGGGTGGTACAGTTTGCCTGCATGGTCTTTATTTTCCACAGACACCTTTTGAAGCCATAGCAGCCATCTCTATATCCCCACCCTAAAAAAATAGCTTTTAACGTGGGTTGCCTCCTTCCCTTGAAAGAAACAACAAGTTAAGTTCATAATGCTTCAACAGATACATGGGCAAAAATGAAAGGAAAGTGACAAAAACACTTTTGAAACTTTTTAAAAATCACATGACTTTATCAGTATATCATATCTATCCATAAAATTGTTGACGTGATGTTATATATACATATATATTATATAATATATCTTGCCATTAACTAAGTGGAATGATGTAGTTTTAAAACTCTTTGCTTTCAGGTGTACATCACCCAAGAAAAATTCCACCTGGCACGTCACTGCTTGGCAAGTTCATCCATCATCTTTCAAGAAACCAAACCTGACGGAGAAGCATCAGAGGAGGCCAGGGAGAACTGGGACTACAAGGATGCCGACATTCGGCGATGCTGGATCAAGTATGGCTTACAGCTGCTGGAGGTCTCCAAAGACAAAATGCTGGAACAAGTCCAAACTTTTGATCAGGATCACGGACTGGGTGAGAACTCGACAGAGAATCCTGCCATGGCTGACCACAACTATGATAAAAAACCAGAGTCAGATAACGAAAAAACGAAAGAAGATGGGGAGGAAAAATCATTTGAACCTTTCAACTTGGAAGTCACCAGTTACGAGGAGAAGGTGACTGACAAACTGGTGAAAACCTTTGAGAGGCTCGTCAGGTGTTTCTGTTTATTCAAGACGGTGTCACCCATGCCAAGAAGACCTATTCACTGGATGGGAACTGCAGCGACTTCATTGAGTTGACTCAAGACCACAGCAAGGCGTTCAAACAGCTGGCGTTCTTCGAGCTGGACATGGAACGCCAGTGTCGGATGCACAAACGGCGGGTGGACATGCTGCTGGCTTTGCTGAATGAAGTCAGTCTGCAGCACTACTTGCTGGTGTGTCGACAGCTGATCTATGAGGTGGCAGAAACCTACAGCAGCATGCTGGACATCAAGCTGTCCATGATTGAGCTGGAAGGCAACACCCCTACACCCCATGCTGCCCGCAAGATCAACACCCTGGCCCAGCAAAGCATCAAGCAGTACCAGGCCTACATGGACACTCTCAAAGGGGGCAAACCCGATCTGCCAGATACATTTCCAGAAGGGAACACGCGTCCTGCGCTGATTGCCATGTTTTGCTCTGGACGCTTGTGGGGCAAAATTCTGAGTCCAGAGGTGAGCGAGCGCTTGGCATGTATGAAGCAGTCGATGGAATGCTACAAGTTTGTGGTGGACTACTGTCGGCGACATCCTGAGGCCAAGTTTGAGGTGGAAAAGGAACATTCGTTGTGTGTGGAACTGGCAGCTCTGCTGCCTGTCAAAATGGAGAAGATTAGAGGGGAAAATGATTGATTTAAAGGCAAGTCTGTTTTGGGGTTTTATCTCTTTTTTTTCTGAAAAAATATTTTCATCATCATTTTTTTCAGAATGATTCTTTTCTCTCATTCACTTTACACTGTCAGATGTGTCCGGGAAAAATAATGGCATATCCTTTCCAGCTCCTCTTGTGGGCCGTGCAGCTTGGTCTGTAGGGTTAAGAATGATTTATTTCTAATATAACGGCTGTATATTAAAAAAAACAAACACCCAACCGTAATGCTTTGCATATTTTGCAGTTCATGATTTATGAATAGTATTAGTTAGCACTGTCATCAGTTAAAGTGTGAGATTATGGATAGAAACACAAGCAGAAGGGGTGGACTGTTTTTGTGTATCATATCACTGTCAGTCTATCATATCACTGTCAGTCTAAAGATGCCCCTCATCCCTTTGTTAACTGTACCTCCAGCTGTCTTTCTATGTCTGTATTCTTTTCGACTGCCTTTTAAGTTTTAGCTCAAGTTCCCTTCACTTCACATTTTGAGATTGGCTGAGTGATTAGTTTTGGGGTTGGAGAGTCTCTTATATATTTACTGCAATGGTGCGTGTGTGTGTTGTGTGTGTGTGTGTGTGTGTGTGTGTGTGTGTGTGTGTGTGTGTGTGTGTGTTGTCATTGATAGTTATTTGTTCCCCTCCCTAGTCTGTACAATCCTTTGATATCTCTCCGAATCGGCGAATGCTAGGATTATGCCTGTGGGTGGGGAGATCACATTGGATGAATCATTTGTATTTTTTTCTATCTTTGATTTTTAGACTTAATGTTGTTTTGCTCTGAGATAATGACTGCCATAAAATGACCTTTGTGATTGGCTAGATTATAATATATGTGCTGTAAATGGTAATGTAAACTTTGTATAGTATAGATCTGAGCATTATTGATCCTCTCGGCTCCTTTAGTGCACACAGGACCCAATCATTGACTTCATGCTTTGCGCTGTAAACTTATGTTTTTAGCTGCTGCTCAAGCCTTTCCACACTGATCCTCAAGTCCTCTTGCATATATATTATATATTTTGTTAACAAGCTGTGTGAAATGTTGCGTAAGGGTTTTCTGCTTTTTGATGATCTTCATCTGCATCTCCATTTTTAATTCCAGAGATTTTCATTAATGATGTTTACACTTTTCAGTGCAAACTGTGGCAGTGAGAGGAATGCTCATGGCTTCATTCAGCCTTTGGATTAGCTTTTCTAATATTTGGACATGTAGCTAGAGAGGCTGTTTATGTTTTATTTTGAGAAGGAATTAGATAGTGTTATGTTACATAATAGTTGATCATTTGAACGCTGATTCAATGATTGGTTGTGGGGTGATTTGGGGAGTGTTTGTGTGCTTCTTGTGGTGATGAATTCGCTGTTGTGTTGTGGTTCTGGGCAGACTGCTTAAACCTGTAAATGGTAATGTGTTGATTACTGTACACCAAGCTCTGTGACTGGGACTGTATGGCTGTAATGGTGGTAACAGTTTGTCACTTTGTGTCAGAAATGATGGAGAAGTCAGCCAGGAGGTGCAATGTCTCATCTGTTTTTTGTAAGCATAAGTCAAGCAGAATCAGGTGTCCAGTTGGTAATTAAATGAAGGATTTCTTTTGAACTGTTATTTTTGCAGAAGGGGGGTACACAGATCTGCTTCTTTTAAAGTTTTTTTTTTTTTAATTCATGAGTAGTACATGTTTAGAATAGTTAAAAAAACAAACAAACCTATTTATCATGCTATATATAAGATGTTCATGAGCATTTTTGAAAGTTGATTAGCAGTAGTTAAGTGTATTATACATGGTTTTTATGTTGATGTGGAAAATGTTTATTTTGTGCATTGAGAGAGATTTATTTATTTATTTATTTATTCTTTTATATCGAGGATAACAGAATAAGCAATCATGTGCTTTTTTTCATCCGGTCCCCGGATGAGAGAGAGAGAGAGAGAGAGAGAGAGAGAGAGAGAGAGAGAGAGAGAGAGAGAGAGAGAGAGAGAGAGAGAGAAGGGGGGGGTGGGGGTGGAAGTTGTGTGTTGGTAATCAGTGTGCATGTATATAGTCTACATACAGAAAGAGACTCAGTGTGTGTTGGTCACTTGCTGTGTGTGTGATATATGTAGGATTTACACACAGGTCAAAGTGGTGTATGGGTACAGATGATCAGGTATTAAATTGTTGGTTTTGCATGGCTTAAATCTTATGTTTTATTGAATTTTGCTGTTAATGATGTTCTGACTTGATGAACCTGCATGTGTGTGCGTGTGTGTTTTTATTCTTTATTTTAATTTATTTTTTAAATTAAAAAAAAAAATCTTATATATCGAGGATAATGGGATAAGCACTCTTGTGCTTTTTTTCATCCAGTCCCCGTGTGTATGCAGTTGTGTAAATATTGTCATCTGTTCCTACTGGCTCACGATGGCCTACTCTTACGAAAAGCGGAACAGGATTTAGCATTTGCGGAAGATGTTCTGCGTGCGTTCGCACATGGGGCCTCGGTTTATAGTCTCTTCTGAAAGACCTTTGGGAGAGTGGAGTCAGCACTGATGTTAACGCCAGTGGAAAAATCCCCTCCAATGGGAATTGAACTTGGGTCGATGTGTAGTTAAGTGTATTATACATGGTATGATGTGTGTCTGTGTGTGTGTGTGTGTGTGTGAGAGAGATTGATTGATTGATTGATTGATTCTTTTGTATCGAGGATAATGGAATAAGCACTCTTGTGTTTTTTTACATCCAGTCCCCATGTGTATGCAGTTTTGTAAATGTCATCTGTTCCAGAGAGAGAGAGAGAGAGTCTTATATCATGAAGATATACTCTTTAAATAACATTTTCCTAGTGTGACTATTTATTTTTATAAAGTTTATCATATTTTTGGATCTATGGGTGTAGTGCAGAATAAATGATTTGCAAGTGTTTTAAAACGGGCTTTGTCAGTGTTGTTGTTGTTTGCTTTTTGGGGATAGGTTTAAATAACTTTATAATGTATACTATTTCACTATTTGGCTTATGTAATGGTCATATTTATGATGGCAGTCACAGGTGTTGTAAAATATCTTTGTTTTAACTTCATTCCAAAATGATTCTGCAAAAAGCATTCCTTTAATCAGAAGCAGTGCATCAAAACATTCACCCTTTTGTGATTTATTAAGATCCCAGACTTGTAGTTGCAATCAAGTGGTAATGTTTCCCCAGCTTGAGACCTTACCCCGTTGGTGTTACACTCGTTGTTACGCTAACCGAAAACCACTTACTGCAAGGATTTTTGTCCAGGGATAGAAAAAGTGGGGCAATAATCTCACCAAAAAATGTCAGCGTCTTGATTGCGATTAAAAGACTTAAGAAATACCGTAATAAGGAAGCTTTGCTCTGTTTTCATGACAAGTTATGCCCCTTGCCCTTTTTAAATTTTTTTATAGGTATTTGATGACAATATGCATTGTCATGGTCTTTATTTGGTGGCTTTGGCTCATTTGAAATTTTTATCTTAGCATGTAACATTATTAACAAGTTCATTTCGTTTCTGGGGGACAGGATGGCTCAGTAGTTAGAGCATTGCGCTTACGATCCAACTGCCCAGGTTCGATCCACCACCAGTAATAAAAATGCCTGTTCAAGGGAATTGCCCCCCCCTGGAGTTAACATTAGTGCCGCCTTCATTCCCCTGAAATTTCTTCCTGTGTTCGCAGAATATTTTGTGCACATGCTAAAAGCCCATTCCACCTTTCAGAAGTGTAGGTCATTGTGTGCTGGTGGGAATGAATGACAAAATTTACAAAACTGCATGCACATTTGTGTCCTGTTTAGACATCCTCCTCAAAGTCTGAATGCAGCAATCTTAACGATTGATACATAGTTACATATGCAAAATTTTGCCTTTGGTGAACCTCTTGAGCTTTAGTCAAGGACTGGAGAAAAAAGAATGCTTTTTAAACACAACAATTAGATGACCTGTTCTAGTGTAGAATTTTTAGCCAGTCTTTTTGGATTGATTGTTCATAGCCTTTGAGCCAGAGTAGCAAGAGACATAGAGCTAGTGGTTGATAAGGATCTTTATCATTCTGACTAAGTAATATTTTGCCTTCTTTCCTGTGACTATGGAAACTTGAATAATTAGAGCTTTCTTTGAGTGAGTTCAGGTAATATGACAGAGAAATACTCAAAGGCTGTATTGTTGTTCACCTTTTACTAGAAAAAGTATAACCATGTGAAAGGGGTTAAAAAAAAGTCAGACGATGTATCATGAATAGTGTGTGTGTTCTTCATTGTGTCTTCCCACTTTAAAAGATATTAGATAATAGGAGAAAGAGGGAAGGATATGTAAGAATGAGCATGTGAGTGTTAACTGTTTGAATGTGTGTCACAGTCTAAAGGGTACGGAAATGTGGAAACAAAAGATATCAATGGTAGACGGAATGTTAAGTAGATCTGCAATGCTTGTGGCACTCTTCTTTCCACATGATGGCGAAAAGTTGATGCAGATGATCACAGCACTGGCCAGTCCCCCAGAACTTTGAATTCGTTGATCCAGGCATGTTGCAGAGAGGGAAGGTAGTGCTGGTGGAGGTAGTGTATGGCAGGGTGACATGTCTTCATTGGGGTCTTACAAAGTAAGTCACGAATATGACGTCCCAGGTTGCCTGTCAGAAGACTGCTGCCCGTTAAGTTCAGATGGACACTGTTCCAGAGGTGAAAAGTTTTTGTTAGAACTTTCAGTAAATTGAATATTAGCAACATCATAATGTTCAGATGTTAACTGTAGCATTGAATAATTGTCTTTCATTATCTGTCCTCCGATCTCTGGTTTGAAGCAGTTTGCTGATGACAAGCTTTCCATTAAGATGTTTCTTGGCAATAGATGCTAAAGTCTTACTTCTTTGAGACTCTTGGATTTCAAGTCATTGACACCACAGTGAATAACTACTGCGTCAGGTTTTACTAAAGTTGACACACCTCACAGGAGTTTTGCAGGGCATTGATGGAATAATGAAGTCCTGAAGCAGAACATCTTGCGCACACGTTAAACTTTAATCCTGTTCCGCTTTTCGTAAGAGTAGGCCATCGTGTGCCGGTGGGAACAATGACAATATTTACAAAACTGCATACACACAGGGGACTGGATGAAAAAAAGCACATGATTGCTTATTCTGTTATCCTCGATATAAAAGAATAAATAAATAAATAAATAAATAGGAATTCCCAAGTCTTCTGCCATGTTCACTAATCATTGTTGAACTGTGAAGTATCTGTACATTGGGGAGACCTTGTCTTCCATCTGGAGTCTTATTGGAATGTGCTGCATCTCGTTTTCTCTGTCTGACATCATTTCTGGTCTTTCTGTCATTAGTGCTGACATCAAGAACTTTATTGGTGATGGGCTAGTTCCAAGCAGCGCAGTGTTTAGCAGCCTCTGTTTCAGTAATGAAAGATCTTGGTGCTTCAAGCATAGGTACCTGGGTCTACTGGATGGATTGGATGGATGAGAAGAAATTGTTTTTCTTGTTATGGAAGAGCTCTGTTTATGATTCTGATATCACAGTGTTTGCTTGCTTTATAATACATCCTGCAGTTAAAACATGGTTAATAGCTTTATTTGCATGAGAAATCTGATGATGTGCTACTGCTTACAAATTCAAGTGAAGTGTTTTAGAAAGAGTTGTAAAAAGAGTGTCAAAATGTGTTTGGAATACATGGTTGAGTTAAAACACAGAGTCTGTTATATATAACACATTGTGAAAATGTGCGTGTATCTGATCGCTTCTGCAAATACAACCTTTCTGCCAAACATTGGAATCAAGAATAGAAAATCATGGCAGCACTTTTTACTCCCGTTTGTCATAGTCAGTAGTTAGTATAGATGAATAGTGGAGTTTTCTCTGTATCTATAAAGCTCATGGTTCCATTTTCTCCAACAGATTAAGACCACAGATTCTTCTGATATCACAGATCAAAATGCATGCAGATTTGTTGTTGGTGCCTTTAACAACATCAAAAAAAGAAAAAAAATGCCTTTCCACCTTTTGATGTGTAGACATACACATACCATATTCAAACTTTATATCATATTGTTTTTAAAAAACGGGATTGTATATTTCTATATCTGATGGATTATGGATTCTTTGGTACAGCCAACACTCACTTGGAAAACAGAATGCTGCTGTCTTAACAGAGCAACATCTCTAAGAAATAGGTGACATTACATGTGCTTTCTACACAAAAAAGGAATGTTTGTTAGCCCTGGTTACGGGCGCCTTCATTGGATATTATCACATTTGATGTTCAGATTCATTTGGACCTCTGTCATTTGCTCATAGAAAAATTCCCATGATAAGAAAATGTTACACAGAATGATACAATATAAAGCTGTTGTATAAAATGCAATGCAACAGAACAAAAAGCCCCCCCCCCCCTCCTCTTCCCCATACACTCACAATAATACATACACACACATCCTCATGGACACTCAAGCACATGTCTACATACTCAACACCAACATGTATTATGTATTTATTGTTATAATAATTCATGCATTTCTGTGGACACAATAGTCAAACACCTGGATCACAGTCATGTTGCTTGTTCAACAGCCCAACAAAAAGAAGTTAAATAATTTTTCAGTGGTCAGAGGCCTTGGCATTCTACAGAACAAACCTTTATCTTATCTACTAATACAGAAGGGGGGAGGGGGGGGGGGTAGCCTATTGGTTGGAGCATTGCACTCATAATTTAACAGCCCAGGTCCAAACAGCCATCACTTGTTCAAGGGGATTTTCCCTCAGTAGTTAACATGAATGCCAACTCCACTCCCCTACAGTGCTTTGGATGAGACTATAAACCAATGCCCTATGTGCGAACACACAGAGAACATTTTGTGCACATTTTAAAACCGGTTCTACCTATCGGAAGGGAAGCAATTTGAGCCAGTTGGACCAGATGACAAAAATATACAAAAAAAGTGCATTCACACTGGTGTGTGTGTTTAGAAATCATCCTTGAAGTTTGAAATCGGTACCGTAGTGATGGGTAAAAACATTCACATATGCAAAAACCTCACCATTGGTGAACTTTGAAGAGCTATGGACCAAAAAACAAAATTAAAAAAAACAAACAACCAGCCCCATCCCCTCCCTCAAGCAGACAGCAAAATCATTGTCACAGGTTGCAGCATAGTGTTTAATTATTCAAATTAACTGAAGCCAAAACTAAAGGAAATTCAGTTCAACTAAATGTTTTAAAGAAAAAAAACAAACCCCAACAACCCTCCATGCCCCCAAACCATCTTTTAAAATCAATTATCCATACAGAAATAACTGGACTCATCTATATGGCTTATTTCTCATAACAGGCAATCATCTCAAGAATACAAAATAAATCATCAATTACTGAATAAAATGTAAGGTAAAAAAAGGATAAAAAGTAAAATGTATACATGAAAATTCACCTAAATCTATCTATATCTGTCTGTCTGTCTGTCTGTCTGTCTGTCTGTCTGTCTGTCTGGTCTGGTCTGGTCTGGTCTGGTCTGGTCCGGTCCGGTCCGGTCCGGTCCGGTCCGGTCCGGTCCGGTCCGGTCCAGTCCGGTTTGGTCTGTCTGTCTGTCTGTCTGTCTGTCTGTCTGTCTCTCTCTCTCACACACACACACACACACACAAAGCATGCCCCTTCCTGCACATTACACCTACACCCTTTTTGCACCCAACATCACAGGAGGTCACAGATCTGTACAATCCAACAGTGAGTTTGCTGCCTGTCAAAGTTCAGAGTCACACGGCACTAGATTTCCATAATTTACTGAAACAGCACAATATCCCCATCCCATGTCGCTCCAGCAACAACTGACGGAAGCACTGGGTGGGCAGCAACATCGAGCAAGACTCCACCACAGTCCAAGGTTCGAATCCTCTTGCCCGTGTTGAAGCTGTAGCAGTACAGCTTTCCATCTGATGACCCACTGTACATGATGCTGCCGTCTTGTGACAGTGACACTCCAATGTTGTAGCTTGCCGTCTGCAAAAAAAAAGAAGTGGAAGTCAGATACTGCTTATGATTCATCCTGCGATTATTTACAACTAAAATGTATGTCGATACAAAGACAAGAGTGAACTATTAGTCTCCCATCCCCACCCCCAATGAAAGGTAAAATGAATTATTATCATCATCTTTGTAGTAATGCACATTTCTCGTGGTTGATCTTTCCAAAGTCTTTAGTCTTTATAACAACTCGTCAATCTACAAATGAGCAGCAACACCCCCCCCCCCCCCCCCCCACATGGGCTAAATTCTGACTGGAACAAGGAACCAACCATTCAGATCAGTGACTGTTCTTTTCCTTTTCTGTATCAATTGATCATGAAGACTTTCTATCGTGCAAATGTCCTGTACCTAAACAAATAACCACAGAGACAAATGTTTTGGGTGTATGGTTGCCACTATGTCAATCTTCCCCACTTTCAGCTACTCTCAGCTGCTATCCACTCCATCCCACCCCATCCCTAATTATAGCAGGAACTGACCGCGCTTGGACTTGGTATAGAGAAGGGGTGTGCTAATTTTAGCACTGGGTGCTACACCCTTCACTGAGTTATGCTGGATTTATGCATTGTGTTGCTTTTTTTCCATTCAAAAAGGGAGCTATGCTTGTTATTTGAGAAATAAGGCTGTAAACAATGACAAAACATCCAACAGAAGATTTCGTACCTTGTGTCCCTCAAAGCGTTTGTTCTTGTTCATCTTGAATGGCCTGTGTGTGGAGAAGATGGCAACATAGCCAGCCTGTGTTTGTGCCATGAACTGGGACTGTGAGGGATGAAGACACAGCCTCGTCACCGTGTATCGCTCCTAGATGGGGAAGAGAGACAATGACAATGATATCTAGAGTCATTACACATTGGCACATAAGAAGTAATGAACAAAATATAGCATTAGTAACATGGCATCACTACTAATTTTCCAAGAAACTTTGTATAGTCAGGTATTCAACAAAAGGAAAAGAAAATTTTGATCAGATAATTATACTTTCAAGTCACAATATATTAAATTTAGATGGTCTGCCGGAAAAGAAGCAAATAATATTATACACATCAGTATTCAGGATTTACAGAATGAAAGAAAAAAAAACCAAAACAACAAGCTCTGAGCTGACCAACACATACATGTGCATGCTCTCACACACACACACACACACACTTCGGATGAGACTATAAACTGAGGCCCCGTGTGTGAATGCATGCAGAACATCTTGCGCACACATTAAATCCTGTTCCGCTTTTCGTAAGAGTAGGCCATTGTGTGCTGGTAGGAACAGATGACATGATTTACGAAACTGCATACACACGGGGACTGGATGTAAAAAAGCACATAAGTGCTTATTCCATTATCCTTGATAATGATATGAAAGAATAAAATAATAAATAAATAAACACACACAGAGGGAAAGAGAGAGAAAAGCTCATACGGAATATTCTGTACCTGGAAAATCTGATTGGACAGAATGACTCCGGAGTGGAAGTCCCATGCCATGATGCTCCGATCTGCCGACTCTCTGGTGACCACATCTCCACAGGAAAACAGCTCCCGGCCGTCATGGGAAAACATCAAGTCCTGGATCTTTATCAACAGACACACACTTTAATTAACCCTCTTAGTCCCGATCTGGGATTTGTCAGGATTGAATAATTACGCCCCCCCCCCCCCCCCCCCCCAAGTCCTAATCTGGGATTTGCCGGGATTTACACACAGTAGATTTCTATCACGCTGTGACCATCACTAATTGCTATGTTAAACCTCTATGAGGCTAGAAGGAGAAACCCTGTAGAGTGTCTGGAAGTAATTATAGCTGCTGGTATGTACTTAGAAGAAGGAAAAGGCCAGCCAGCATGTGTGCCTGACCTGATTTTGTGATGGAATGCGAAATTTAGGGGCAGTCTGTGTTCAGAGAGCTGGAATGCAAGAGATTGTATCTTTCTCCCTGTGCAGGTATTTTTTAAAGTATGATAAGACGGTAAAACTTTTATTCAGAAGTTTTATTTCACCATTCATAGATAAGTTGCTGCAACAGTTTTAAAAGAAAGATGTTTTGGAATAATTTCTCTAACAAACACACATGCGCCCCTCCCCTCTTACATACACACATCCACTCACTATATATACACAATCACTGGAAGACAAATTTTGCAAAAAAAGTACTTGACATGAACTGTGGGATATTTACATGCATAATTCACTTCTGCATGTGTATACACAAAGGGAATTAGGCACTAGCAGGGCTGCACTTGAAGTTGACCTGGGAGATCACAAAAATCTCCAGGTGCCTTAATTCACCACACTGACGAGATTCGAACCCACGACTTCATGGACCCATAGGATTGAAGTTAAACAGTCTTAACCATTAGGCTATAGCATCCACCAGGGCACTATAAAAATTGATGTAGAATAGAAAAAAAAGACAGCATTTTTGTACCTGTCCCATCTGTTCCTTGTGAGTCAGGATACGCACAGGCACCTGAGAATCCCGAATGTCCCACACCTGGATGCAGTCGTTGGTTCCCGTGGTAACCAGATGTGGAGTCACTGGATGGAATCGTCCCACACTGACAAAACCACTGTGCTGAAACTGTACCTGACACTGACCTGTAAAGAGGACATAATGGTGAAAACAAGGAGAAAACAACACCCACCCACCCAACCAGTTGAACCACACCCACACACACACAGAGTTCATTTTGACTAGACAGGACAGTAATCACACTAAAAGAATGGTGATGGGATAGTATAGTGGATAGAGCAGTTCAAGTGTTTAGATTAAAAAAAAAGTTTTTCAGCTAGAGCTCTGAGGTTCACCAATGTTGGGATTTTACATTATGCGACTGTTTTTGCCCTTATCACCCAGCAGTCCCTGGAGTGGCAGATCCCCCTGTATTCAATCTTTGTCGACTTTCAGAAGGCATTCAACAGAGTTGACAAAGATGTCATCTGGAGACTGATGCACCACTATGGCTTTCCATTAAAGTTTGTCACCATCATCCAACAGCTATATGAAGATGCCACCTGTCAAGTCAACCATGACAGGAAATTGGCGCAACCCTTCTCTGTACAAACCACCATTTGTCAGGGCTGTTTGTTGTCGCCATCCATCTTCCTGTTGGTGGTTGACTGGATAATGCGACAGGCCACAGCAGGCAGGAGAAATGGCATACAGTGGACCTTCACAAAGCAGCTGGAAGACCTGGACTTTGCAGATGACATGAGCCTTATCTCTCATAGGCACCAAGACGCACAAGAGAAGCTGTGTCATGGTGCAGAAGAAGCCAAAAAGACAGGCCTCCAAATCAACATCGGGAAGACAGAGGTCATGAGGGTGAAGAACAAGAAGCAAGACCCAGTGCGACTACACCAAGAAAACATCAAGGCAGTCGACAAGTTTACCTACCTGAGCAGTGTCATCAGTAAAGATGGGGGGACAGCTGAAGACATCAAGTATTGAATCAATAAAGCCTGTCACACCTTCAGCACCTTTTGGTCAATCTGGAGATCAACAGCCTTCTCACTCCACAACAAGATCTGGATATTCAACACCAACGTCAAGTAGGTCCTACTTTATGGCTCAGAAACCTTGTGGGTAACAAAGACCAAAATATAATATAATACCAAAAGATGTCTCAGGAACAGCCTTGGTTATTGGTATAATGTGGCCAGAAGTGGTCTCCAATGAACAACTGTGGGACAGGACCAGACATGCCCAAATCGAGTCCAAGATCAAAAAAAGGAAATAGGGATGGATCAGCCATATGCTCCGCAAGCCTGCTTCAAATGTCATCAGGCAGGCCCTTGACTGGAATCCACATGGGAAGCGGAAAGTAAGTCAACCAAAACAGACCTGGCGCAGAAGCACTGAAGCAGAGACGAAGACAGCCGGAATGACGTGGGCCGAGCTGAAGAGGACCTCCCAGAACTGAGTCCGTTGGAGGGGTGTTGTTGCGGCCCTTTGTTCCCCAGGGCATTCAGAGGCATAAGTCAAGTCAGTGAAGTTTTTGACCACCATGGAGGTAGCCACATTCTGACTTCAGGGATGTTAACGGGGTTAACAGCCTGGGATCCAACCCATTTTCGAGCCACCACCAAGACACCCATTCAAGGGGATTTCCTCCCTGGACTTAACATCAGTACTGACTCCACTCCCCCCCAAATTCTTTGAATGCGACTAGTCTATAGACCAACTCTGTGTGCAAACGCACACATAATCATGTCTTGTGCAAATGTTAAAACCCATTTTGCCTTTTCAAAGAGTAGGCCACTGCATACTAGTAAGAACGGATGACAAAAATAAAAAATGCATGCACATTGATATCAATCATGTTTAGACATCATCCCTAAAGATGGAATTTAGCTACCTTAATGGTGACCAAAAGCAGTTGCATATAATATGCAAAAATCTCACCATTACTGAAGAACATTAACACACTTTCTGCCCCCCCCCCCCCCCCCCCCATGAAAAATAAACAAACAAAAAAATGGATAGAAATCTTATTTTGCACTTTATCTCAGCTTAAATAGAGTGCCCCGATGATTCCTAAAGTGGGTTACAGTAGAAGTCAAACCAAGTTAAATCAGAGCACAATGTTATATTTTCCTTCTTAACAGTGGTTCCAGTTTTCAAATAAAACAGGAAAATGTAAATGATATATAATAAATAAAACCTACCAGTCTGAACATCAGTCACAGCAGCAGTGCGGTCATAACTACTGCTCAAAATCTGCCGCCCATCAGTACTCCACTGAACATCCCGCACAGCTTTGGCATGCGTGGTGAGAGTTCGAACACACGGCTCCTGTTGGCCCCATGCATTCCACACCCTGACTGTGCTGTCCATGGAACCTGAGGCCATCAGATGACTGAAGGATGGATTACTGCACCAGGCAATTCTGTTGATCACCCCAGCATGGCCTGCCCAGCGATGGGATATTTTACATGCACAATGGCTGTTTTGGTGACGATTCAGATGTGGAGATATTTTTGGGTGGACTTCATACACTTTGACTTTCGGGTCAGGTTGTGAAAAATCTGGTTTATGTGAAATGTTTTTTGAAGCACAATATCTTGATGATGTAGAAGAGGCAGCAGTTTGAGCTGTGCAGTTTGTGTAACCATGCATTGATATGTTCCTGTCATGATGAGGTCTTTTTGCGTTAGAAGACAATGTTTCTTCCCTGATAACTGGACCCACAAACTTTCTTTTCTGACCTTTTGTATGATCCTCTATCAAGTCATCAGGAGCTATTTCAACTTCAGAAAAATCAGCCCAGAAATCTCCCTCTGGCACCTCTATTGAGATACCATCAACATTTACATGTCTTGTAATATGTGCTGGTTCTTCTTTCCCCTCATTATCATACCTAGTCACTTGTGATGTGTGACTGGTAAACCCAAAGAAATTATTGTCACATTTCCCTGAAGTTTGCTGAAAGCAATCCCCGCAACTGACAGTTTCTTCACAGTCCTTTGATGCTTGGACATGAAGGACATCGCTGCTGGCATTTTCGTCGGTCTCACTTTCTATATCACTGTCATAGGCAGCTAGCTTGTCCATCCTGGAAATATATCAGCACTGTGTAGTCACTGTTCACAGATCTGTTTTCGACTCCTGTTAGTTCAAATCTTAAAAAAAACAAAAAAACAATCTGGTTTGCATAAGTTAACAAAACGCAAAAATTGTTTTATTTTTAAAATGACGAAAACACAAGTCACTTGATACTTTCTTTTTGCTAAAGATTTTTTGTAATGTTGTGTGTGTGTGTGTGTGTGTGTGTGTGTGTGTGCACGCTCGCGCGCGCTTGTGTGTGTATTCAGAGTGAATTCTTCAGTCTAACATCTAATCATATCCTGTGACTCGACTTTAAACAAAACACCGAAACAACATAAATGTGTGTGTGTGTGTGTGTGTGTGTGTGTGTGTGTGTTTTCAAATCAAATTTTTAACAAAAGTTTGTTGTGTGTGTGTGTGTGTGTGTGTGTGTGTGTGTGTGGTGTTTTATCAAAATTAAATTTTATCAAAAATTTTTTAATAAGAACCACAAAAAGGAAAAAGCTGAATTAATGAACTGTGGGTCTACATTTTAACGCCTATCCACTAAAAAGTGATTTTAGACACTGCGTGTGTGTGTGTGTGTGTGTGTGTGTGTGTGTGTGGTACAGTTTGTAGTTTCTAAAAAAAATCTTTCTCCAGAAAATGTTGGTTTACTTTTGTTTCGTTTTCTTTCTTCACCGACTCACTGTCTTTCTGTAACACTAGAAAGGTCACTTCCTACTGGTCATACGACCAAACCCACGAGACTTAAATTATTTTCATATGTCTTTCATAAATACCTCTTAGCAGTCTATGCAACTCTAGTCCAACCATATAGTACATTATTTTTACCTCACAATGTGTTAAAAAATAGTAATGACGTTTTCAATAGCAATCTATAGAACAGGAAGTTTAAACCGGAAGCTAGGACTTTCTGATGCAAGTCGTTGTATTTCCGGACGACGGTGGGCCTAGGCCACATGTGAACAGACAAGGCAAAATTCTTTTATTCGAGGATAATAGATAAGCACTCGTGTGCTTTTTTACATCCAGTCCCCGCCCTTTTCAGGGATAACATCAAGATAAAAGGATAGCCTCAACTAAACAACAATTATAGTGATACAAATAGACCGCATGTCTTTCATAAATACCTCTTAGCAGTCTATGCAACTCTAGTCATAAAGACAAAAACAGACCGTAGACCCAGACCTGTCTAGAACACACGAGGTAGGCGTATCGCACACTGTCAGGTAAGTTCAAGCATTTGATAGATAAGCCTAATGTTCCATTTTTGTTTTTAAGTTCTTCTATCCCATAGTCTTTTTAGGCCTGTTTTTCTGTTTTTAATTTGCTTATACTTTTAATGTAGTTAACATTTCTTACCAGTGTTCGATTTAGGCCTATAGTTTATTTACACGAGGTAGGCGTAGGCCTATCGCACACTGTCAGGTAAGTTCAAGCATTTGATAGATTAGCCAAATGTTCCATTTTTGTTTTTAAGGTGCTTATACTTTTAATGTACATCAGTGCTGACTCCACTCTCCCCAAAAGTCTTTCGGATGAGACTTTAAACCGAGGCCCCGTGTGCGAACGCACGCAGAACATCTTGCGCACATGTTAAATCCTGTTCCGCTTTTCGTAGGAGTAGGCCATCGTGTGCCGGAGGGAACAGATGACAAGATTTACAAAACTGCATACACACGGGGACCGGATGAAAAAAAGCACATGATGATTGCTTATTCTGTTAATCCTTGTTTATAATATTTCTGGTAATTAAAAAAAATACAAAAAAAAAGTTAACATAGACATTTCAATTTATAGTGAAAAGTAAGCCTTGGTGGTGCGGGTGTTTTTTTTTTTTTTTTGTATTTTGTTGGCGGCGTGTGCTGGTGTTCGAGGATGGTGAGTGTATGAAAGTAGAATGTGCCTGAAATTAGTACTGCGAAAAAATTACATGAAAAGTCATAAGCCGCTTTTACTTGTCTGGCTGGTGCGTGTTGTGTCGTTGGTGTTGTGTGTGTGTGTGTGGTGTGTGGTTGTTGGACTGTGTGTGTGCATTGTACTGCAATGCACATTTTTCTTGATGATATTGCTCTTATTTTACTTTTATTCTCTGGCCTGGGTGCGGGTGGGTTGTTGTGTGTGTGTTGGTGTGTAGCGTTGTGTTGTGTGCAGTGTGTGTGTGTGTGTGTGTGTGCTTGTACTGCAACTGCACATTTTTCTTGATGATATTGCTCTTATTTTACTTTTATTCTCTGGCCTGCATGCGTGTGTGCGCGCGCGCATGAGGGTTCGCGATAACCGGTAATTGTCGGTATTTTACCGATTGTAAACAGGGAATACCGAAAATTTTCGAAGCAGCCGGTACCGCGTACCGATTCTGTTCAGTGTTTGCCTGTGACCGATTAGATTTCCGTCTAAAAAAAAAAGTCTGAAGTGACATTTTCTGACAGTCTGTCATGCGCCTGTACTGTGCTTACGCACCTACCCCTTCCCACCCCTTCCCACGAACATCTTTGGGCCAGCCTGATTAGCCTAGCCTAGCACGCAGAACAGCAAGCTTTACTGTGAAAGAATAGAGCTTAGCGCTCTTCTCGGCATGACAGTGACTTCCATTCACAATGAGTAAATGGGGCCTAAATTTATTTTTTCTTTATTCTTTTAAATCGATGATAATGGAATAAGCACTCCTGTGTTGTTTTACATCCAGTCCCCGTGTGTGTGCAGTTTCGTAAATGTCATCTGTTCCCACCGGCACACGATGGCCTGCTCTTACGAAAACGAAAAGTGGAGGGTCTATGACTATGAATTTGCAGGTTGCTTTGAGAGAGAAGAGTCGAAAACAAAATCTAAATTGAATGAAAGATCTAGATGAGCGCTAAGCATAGAATCAAGAAAGAAGAATATAAGTCACACGAATGATGTCATGCAAAACAACAGACTGACACGGGACCGATTTTGGGGGAGTTGGTCAAGATATCTGTGAAATGGCACCTCGCAGTACTGGTTTTAAAAAATCCTAGCGCGAACCCTGTGTGTGTGTGTGTGTGATTGTGTGTGTGTATGCATTGTACTGCAATGCATATTTTTCTTAATGATATTGCTCTTATTTTACTTTTATTCTCTGGCCTGTGTGCGTGCGTGCGTTCGTACGTGTGTGCGTGCGTGTGTGTGTGTGTTTTGTAAACTGGATTTTACTTGGCTTTGTGTTTGACCTGATTGTGACTTTTTTTCCTGTGACTTTTTTTCCTACCCAATTTTGTGACTTTTTTTCTGTGACTTTTTTTCCTGTGACTTTTTTTCCTACAACCTGTTCCACTGCTACACCAATGAATCCATAGTTCCACTTTTGTTTTTAGGTTGCTTAATCAAGTTAATGTAGTTTGTGTATATTGCCAGTATTGGATTATTAGTTTAATTCATTATAAGCAGAGACTATGGATTCATTGGTGTAGCAGTGGAACAACGGTTACATTGTGACCTTCATCATCATCCCTCAGAAATAACAGCAGAAAAGCCGGTCATGCCATCAATTTTATTTCTCCTGCAGTTAATTCTCCTTTCCCTGATGTATATGTTATATTGACCACTTTAAAATTCATCAGATGATTTTGAACTTTGAGGTCCTAGGACCTTTTTTTTTTTTTTTTTTTTGAGGTCCTAGGACCTCTGTTAGGCTAGTGACCAAAAGCAAAGAATGACTCATATGTACATTATTAATTATTACTATTAACAGTATTTGATTTTATAGACCTTAGAATGGTCTTGGTGGTTGGCAGTGCTATGTATTTCAGTATAAATTTTATACAAAATTGGACTGGGCCAGCTGTAGCACAGAACAGTTAGTTTGGCCTAGAACACACGGGATATTGCATCATTCACTAATTCAGATATTGTCTAGTAAGAAGTAGTTGATAGATTGTTCCATTTTTGTTTTTAGGTTGCTTATAGTTATACTTAAGTTAGCGTATATTACCATTAGGCCTCTTTGATTTATACTGTATTACTATAGTAGTATAATGAATAGCCATGGCTATAAACATGGGTGAAAGTAGACTTTCCAGATTGTTCCGGAATTCTGGATTGACAAACTTTTAGTGTAAAGGGTTTTAAGGATTGGCAATCTCAAATTTCGGCATTGCTGTTCTATATAAAAAAAGTCAGACCAAATATTAGATAAATGAATATCAACTGGCTAGAATTTCATTCGTTGTCATATTGCACATGATAAACTTTGATTTTGCCTTGAAAAATGTTTTGATCTCTAGATGCATTGTTCGTTGAAAGTCCCAAACATGTTATTCATTGACTGTTGCAAGTATGAAGGCCAATACCAGTTTGCTGCGAGTGCCAGCAAGACTTACCCCAGGGTTCGCGCTAGGATTTTTTTAAAACCGGTACTGCGAGTTGCCATTTCAGAGACATCTTGACCAACTCCCCCAAAATTGGTCCCCAGAAAATAAAATCTGGTACATACTGTGAACAAAACGAAACTAATCAGTGAGGGGGTGGGGGAGGGGGGGATTGTTGGGCAGCAAAACAAAATCTAAATTGAACGCAAATCTCTCAGACTTTTACTGCCATGCTGCTTGCTGCCACTCGCTTCTTGCGCACGAAGCCATGAAGGAAATAGGATTTTTTTTCTAGCGCCTGTGTCACTGTCTGTGTCAGTCTGTTGTTTTGCATGGCATCATTCGTGTGACATATTCTTCTTTCTTGTTTCTATGCTTAGCGCTCATCTAGATCTTTGTTCAATTTAGATTTAGTTTTCGACTCCTCTCTCAAAGCAACGCGCAAATTCATAGTCATAGACCCTCCGCTTTTCGCTTTTCGTAAGAGCAGGCCATCGTGTGCCGGTGGGAACGGATTACATTTACAAAACTGCATACACACGGGGACTGGATGTGAAAAAGCACAGGAGTGCTTATTCCATTATCCTCGATATAAAAGATTAAAAGAATACAGAATAAATAAATCTAGGCCCCATTTACTCATTGTGAATGGAAGTTGCTGTCATGCCGAGAAGAGCGTGAAGCTCTATTCTTTCACAGTAAAGCTTGCTGTTCTGCATACTAGGCTAATGAGGCTGGCGCTAAAGATGTTCGTAGGAAGGGGTGGGAAGGGGTAGGTGCGTAAGCACAGTACAGGCCCATGACAGACTGTCAGAAAATGTCACTTCAGACTTTTTTCTTTTGAGACGGAAATCTAATCGGTCACAGGCAAACAGAATCGGTACGCGGTACCGGCTGCTTCGAAAATTTTCGGTATTCCCTGTTTACAATCGGTAAAATACCGACAATTACCGGTTATCGCCAACACTGTTACCCCTTCCTAATGCTACCCCCTAAAAGAAGATTCAGGGTTCATAGGGGAATTTTGCTTATTTCTTACAAAATGCCTTTGAATTCCTTGGAGAACAATGGGCCACAACAACCACCCTCCAACAGACTCAGTTCTGGGAGATCCTCTTCAGCTCAGCCCATGTTGTTCCGGATGCCTTTGTCTCAGCTTTGATGCCTCCGGGCCAGGTCTGTTTTGGTTGACCCACTTTCCACTTCCCTTGTGGATTCAGTCTAGGGCCTGCCTGGTGACATTTGAAGCAGGCTTGTGCAGCTTATGGCCGATCCATGCCCATTTTCTTCTCTGAATCTCGATTAAGAAAATTCCCCAAGGAATTTATAGGCATAGGTAATAAATAAAATTTCCCTATGAACCCTGAATCTTCTTTTAGGGGGTAGCATCAGGAAGATGATAGTCTTGCTGACACGACTCATATGATATATATCTAAAAGGAAAAAATGCAATAGACTACTTATTCAGTTTAGAAACCAAGCAGCATCAAATATATTGACTGGAATTTAATCGAAACTTAGTAATTTTGTACAGTTCTAACGACAGTTCTTTTTAAGCTTGAAAGTTAATGACATTTTTAACTTGTGTGCTTTTGTCATTTTGTGTCATTAAAATTCTTATTTTATTTCTTTCAGAACCATACATTGATACAGGTCTGTGTAGTGGCAGTAAGCAAGAAAAGTAGAATGGCATCAGAAGACTCCGTGAAAGCAATGGAAGAGGTGAAGATTGGGGATGGAGAGCAGAAAGAAGAGATGGAGGAAGACATTGTTAATCCCTGGGATGTGAGGAGTGCGTCTGACAAAGGAGTCGACTACGGCAAACTGATCGGTAAGTTACAGACACAGATATTGAGATAAGATATTTAGCTGAAAAGTTATTTAAAATGCTGTATACCTGTCTGCTTAATTTATAATTTTAGATTTTTTTCTCAACATTCTTGCCATCATTCTTTTTGTTAACTGTATTTACTACAGTTTGTGTTTTATTAACTCCATTAGAGTCTTCTTCACCTGATTTTAAATTGCTGAAAATGTAGAAAAACTACTGGATGCACTTTTTGGGAGACAGTGATAATTGATGAGAACTTTATTTTCTGATTCATCATCATGGCTTGGCTTCGCGAACGAAGATTAAGGGCACTGTCCACGTCTGGTGCAGGCTCGCTGGTGGCTGTTCAGTCCAATGCGTGACAAACAAACCCGGCCGCAGCGGCTGCAGGGGAAAGTCGATTCTGGGGTTGATGTAGAGCGGACGCGGTTCTTCCTCCTCATTCGCCTCTCCTCAAGGGCCGCTCTGCGATTGTCCTCAAAGGAGGAGACCGACTGATGCACAGTGTGTCGCCAGGCCTGCCGGTCAGCAGCAAGGACTGACCACTGGTTATGGTCTATGAGACAGGCTGACAGAGATTTCTTCAGAGAGTCTTTAAATCTCTTCTTTGGTGCGCCTCTGTAGCGGTGTCCGGTGGAAAGTTCACCGTAGAGAACCATCTTCGGTAGGCGATGGTCCTCCATTCTAGAGACATGCCCTGCCCAGCGTAGCTGCGTTTTCAGCAACATGGCCTCAATGCTGGTGATCCCTGCTTGCTCCAGCACCTCAGCATTCGTGGTGAAGTCGCTCCAGTGGATGTCGAGGATGGAGCGGAGACAGCGTTGGTGGAAGCGTTCCAGAATTCGCAGGTGGTGTCTGTATGTGACCCATGACTCAGAGCCGTACAGGAGGGTGGTCAGTACCACGGCTCTGTAGACACTGATCTTGGTGTCTTTCTTCAGGTGTTTGTTTTTCCAGACACGGTGGTAGAGTCTGCCAAAAGCACCGTTTGCCTTTGCCAGTCTGTTGTCTACATCTTTATCAATCTTTGCGTCAGAGGAGATTGTGCATCCCAGGTAGGTAAACTGCTGGACTGTCTTCAGTTCTGTCTCACCAATTGTAATGTGAGGTGGGTGGTACGCTACCTGAGGTGCGGGCTGGTAGAGAACCTCTGTCTTCTTCAGACTGACTTCGAGTCCGAAGAGCTGGGCTGCCTCTGCAAAACAGGATGTTACATGCTGCAGGGCGGTTTCTGTGTGGGCTACAAGGGCAGCATCATCAGCAAAAAGTAGCTCTCGAATTTGTTGCTCCAGGGTTTTGGTGTAGGCCTGAAGACGCCGCAGGTTGAATAGGCTGCCATCTGTGCGGTAGCGTATGAAAACTCCGTCTTCGTCATCAAGATCTTCTGTGGCCCGCTGAAGCATCATGCTGAAGAAGATAGTGAAGAGGGTTGGTGCAAGAACGCAGCCCTGCTTCACCCCGTTTGTGATTGGGAAAGGCTCTGATAGGTCGTTGCTGTTTCTGACCTGGCCACGCTGGTCTTCATGTAGCTGGATCACCATGTTGAGAAACTTTGGGGGACAGCCAAGACGCTCCATGATCTGCCACAGGCCCTTCCTGCTCACAGTGTCAAATGCCTTGGTTAAATCAACGAAGGTGATGTACAGTCCCTTGTTCTGTTCGCGGCACTTTTCTTGAAGTTGTCTGAGCACGAAGACCATGTCAGTGGTACCCCTGTTAGCTCTGAAGCCGCACTGGCTCTCAGGGAGGTGGTGTTCTGCAACAGCAGGTACTAGTCTGTTGAGGAGAACTCTTGCAAGGATTTTGCCAGCGATGGAGAGAAGAGTTATCCCCCTGTAGTTGGAGCAATCTGATTTTTCCCCTTTGTTTTTGTAAAGGGTGATTATGATTGCATCACGAAGGTTTTGTGGCAACTTTCCCTGCTCCCAGCAGCAAACAAAAAATTCATGGAGCTTGCAGTGCAGTGTTTGCCCCCCCGTTTTTCCATAATTCTGGTGGAATACCGTCGACGCCTGCAGCCTTCCCACTCTTCAGTTGTTCTATGGCTTTAGTTACCTCTTCCAGGGTTGGGGCTTCGTCCAGTTCTTCTTTCACTGGTTGCTGTGGGATCTGGTGGATCACTGTGTCATCAACAGTGCGATCAGCGCTGAAGAGGGTTTGAAAGTGTTCAGCCCAGCGGTTCAATATGGACATCTTGTCTGTGAGGAGTGCCTGGCCGTCAGTGCTGCGCAAAGGACTCAACACTTGGTGAGAGGGTCCATAGACTGCCTTCAAAGCTTCGTAGAAGCCTCTGTAGTCACCTGTGTCAGCGCAGAGCTGAGTTTTCTGGGCGAGGTTAGTCCACCACTCGTTTTGGATAACTCTAAGCTGGCGCTGGAGGTTGCTGCATGTAAGACGAAAGGCAGCTTTCTTTGCTGGACAAGATGGTTGTGCAAGGTGAGCCTGGTGGGCACTTCTCTTCTTCGCCAGCAGATCTTGTATTTCTTGGTCATTTTCGTCGAACCAGTCCTTGTTCTTCTTGGTGGAAAAGCCCAAGACCTCTGCAGAGGTCTGCAGGATGGCAGTTTTTAGGCGGGTCCAGAGCGTTTCTGGACAGGGGTCAGAGGGGCAGTCCTCGACTTTCAGCTTTGACTGGAGGTTGGACTGTAGCTCAGCTTTCACTTCAGCGAACTTGAGGCTGCCAACCTGGAGTTTCTTTCTGGGGGGACCTCCTCGTTTTGACTTTGGCTTGATGTGAAGGCTGAGGTTGCATCGCACGAGGCGGTGGTCTGTGTGGCATTCTGCACTGGGCATCACTCTGGTGTGCAAGACATCACTTTGGTCTTTCTGGCGCACTAAGACGTAGTCTATGAGGTGCCAATGTTTGGACCGAGGATGCATCCAGGTTGTTTTTAGACTGTCCTTCTGCTGGAAGATTGTGTTAGTGATGATTAACTGCAGTTCAGTGCAGAACTCTAGCAGGAGACGCCCGTTGTCATTGCAATTCCCAACTCCATGTTTCCCCAGGACTCCCTTCCAGGCTTCTGAATCTCGGCCAACTCTAGCATTGAAATCCCCAAGGATAATGACCTTGTCGTCTGCAGGGGTGTTTCTTACCAGGCTGCGCAGGTCACAGTAAAATTTGTTCTTGTCTGCAGGGTCTGCTTGAAGAGTCGGGGAATACACACTGAAGAGAGTGATGTGCTGCTTGTTCTCCAGTGGCAGACGCATGGAGATGATACGGTCTGAATGACCTGTTGGTAAGTTCTCCAGCTTTGAGGCAATGGTGTTCTTGATCATGAAGCCTACACCTGAAAGGCGTCGTTCGGATTGGGGCTTGCCTGACCAGTATAAGGTGTAACCGGCGCCGTGTTCTTTGAGACTACCTACATCTGGGAAGCGGACTTCACTAAGAGCCGCGATGTCGATATTTAGTCGCGAGAGTTCGTGTGCAACTAAAGCAGAGCGTCGTTCAGGACGGTTGCTATCTGCTGTATCTAGCATGGTTCTGATGTTCCAGCATGCCAGTTTGAGACCTGTCACACCTTTAGAGGCAGGTGCGGAGCCACTTGATTTTGACTTTGTTGTTGCTCGACCGCTTGGAAAGATGCCCGTTGACCGCGGCTAGCCAACTGGGTGGTACGAGGATGAGCTTTCGTTAGGCCACCTTTTCTAGGCCCCTCTCCGTGTGGAGCAAGCAGTGCTACCCCTAAAGAGGGCTGCTTGGTCATTCAGGGTGCTGCCGGGTGATGTTGTCATCCTCAGGTCAACAATCAGACGACCCATACTCCTGAATCGCCTGTATGCAGGATTGGAACTGCAGCTTCCAGTGACATCTTTCACCTGCCGCATTCGCCCCTTTCCCATCGCTACAGGGCTTGGGGATAGTAGGAAAAAGGGAGGATGAGGGGGGGACGTGGACTTGTCCTTGGGCCTGCGCATAGGATTTTTAAGGTGAGAGACAGTGCGCGCAGTACCGTTCCCACCCTTTAAACTCGCGGTTCATCTGCCATGGCCCAGCAAGCTGGGACGGTGACAGCGAGGTCCTCGGGTCGTAGGCAGATTTACAACTGGTGGTTGAAGGCTCAGCCAGCCATATATTAGGGATACACCAGCCCTCAGTTCTTTAGGCCTGCCAGCAGGGTATTTTAGTCTTCGCTATTTGCCCATAGCTGGGAGGCTGGTTCGTGGGCACCAGGGCATATCCACACGACGGTGGGCCATGCGTGCCGCACGTAAGGGGGCCAGCTTTCCTCCCGGACCCAGTTATACCGCCAGGTACTCGGTCGCGCCATGACGTAGCAAGCTCAGTGAGAACAGGGGGCACCACGGGAAGGTGTTGCTACGGGCACAGTAATGTAGGAGAGGCCATTGCAAGTGACCACCTGCCCGTTTCCAGGCAGGGGCCCCCTCGGCGATCACTACACCTGGAAAGGAGAGGCTATGTTTTGCGCATTCACTTTCCTTAGGGAGAGCGGGACGTTGTAGCACCAGACCTCAACCCTGCCACAGGGGGTACAGTATCAAATACCATACCCCCCCCCATTTTCTGATTAGTACAACTACATTTATGTCTTGTGTTTTAAAGGTTTTATTTAAAGTATTTTATTCCCCCCCCCCCCCCCCCCGCTTTCAAATTTAAAATGGTATGTTTGGTGAGAATGCCCTCAAGACTCTACTTTTCTGTACTGTGTCAAGGGGGATTAGAAAGAAGCTAACTATATAGTTTTAAGTGACACTGGGTAGTGTTTGATACGCTGTAGACCTGTAATGCTCTATAAAGTTTCATTAGAACTAAGGTTAGAATACACTCTAGGACATTTAAACCAAGAAATACCATGTTTTCTGTGCAGCTCGCTTCGGCAGCAGTGAAATTGATGATGAACTTATCAAAAGGATGGAAAAAGTGACGGGAAAACCAGTCCATCATTTCATCCGACGAGGACTGTTTTTCTCTCACAGGTAAGTTGAAAGAAAAGTGTGAGCTATATAAGTATGCACAAGTGTGTCTTGGTATACATGTATACAGATTTAAATGCAAGATACAGTTATGTATACAGATGCATATGAAGTACTCAAACAAAATGGTACAAATACAAAGAGGTACATGTATACACGTGTGTTTGCACACGCACATGCACACACTCACACATGCACGCACGCACACACACACACACACACACACACACACACACACACACACACACACACACACACACACACACACACACACACAAACACACACTGCAGAGATCTAGATTACCTCTTCCTGTTTGAGAAAAGAGTGCGAATTTCATTTTTCATCTAATTTTCTTTTATCTGTTTAAGTAAAGCTCATAACAATTTGTACATAAATTAACGAAGGATGATTCACTTTTGAGCATTGATTCAAGAATGATATAGAACTTCGTGTAGATTTTTCTTAAGTTCATTGAGCATTTTTCCCCAGACTTAGTAATGTTTGTTTCTTTCTTTATGGTAAATAAAGAAAATTGTGACATCCTTTCTTTATTCAAAGTATAGGCATGGTAAGCCTGTACTGAGTAGTGAAGATGAATTAGATGTTGAAATGGCAATAATCAGCATGGTTTCTTAGGACTCTGTTCATATACAGAGGTACTGTAAAGATTGCTTCATACAAGCTGAAGAAAAACCCAGAAAAGGGGAAAGGGGGGGGGGGGATTTCTTCCAGCTGGAGCTCTGCGGTTCACCAATAGTGACATCTTTGTGTATATATATATATCCATGACTGTTTTGCCCACCATTAAAGTAGCCACATTCTGACTTGGGGTATGCTAAACCTTTAACTTCAGTTCTGATGCAGTTCTGAATATGAGTACTTCATTATCTGAAACACAACGGAGAAATTCATGGTCACAAGACCACATTTTTGTAGTGATGTCAGTGTTATGTTTGTATGCAAAGCCATGTAACATCTGTCTTTTTTTTTTTTCCAAGTATCAAATGGTGTTTTCCCCAATACTTGTTGTGGCTGTCAGTACATCTGTGCCTTGTACAATGCTTTGTAGATCTATGCACATTATATGCCTTACTTTAGATGAAAGTCTTGTCACTTCTGTTCACCTGACAGAGACATGCATTTGGGTAGAAGCAGCAGACATTTCCCCAATACTTGCTGTCAGTATTTAAGCCTGTAGCTCGTGCAGTGCCTGAGGAATGTGTGTTGTGTTGCCTGTTTGAAGTGGGTTTTGTTGATTCTGTTCCACTTGCAGAGATATGCATGCTTTGTTGGATCTCTACGAGATTCAGCAACCATTTTACCTGTACACTGGTCGGGGGCCGTCTTCAGACGCCATGCACCTGGGTCACTTGGTGCCATTCATCATGACCAAGTAAGTCTGTTTCGTCAGTTTGTCTGTTCTTTGTGTCAGTGTGTCATAATGTCTGGGTTTTTTTTTTTCTCTGTTCTTTGGGTCACAGTGTGTCATAATAAGTCTGTTTTATCTTTTTGTCGTTGTAATGTATCCTAGCAGTGTATGTGTGTGTTCACTGTGTTGATGGAAATTTATGCACCATTGTCGTTACTCGCAAACAGCTTGTGTTATCATGTGATGTTGATTTATTGCAGAAAAAGTGGTGGAGGAAAACTAGTGATCACTGATCCAAGTTAAGAAAAACAACCCCAAACAAACAGGAAACAATATATCATTAAAAAAAAATCAACACTCCAGAAATGAGATTTCTCAGTAACAGCATTTGAGACATTAACTGATTAAGGACCATGCCTTTGGCCAGTTCTGATAAAGCTGATTTTTGAATTCTTCCGTTTTAGAGAAAGAAAATGGTCATCTTTCTCACGTAATTGAATTCAGCATATGAGAGAGAAATTCTGTATCAGAACTTCGAACAAAGACAAAAGAAAACAGTTGATAACATGTGGTGGTGGTGGTTGTTGAAGTAATATGTAAATCCCAACTGAGATTTTCAATTCAGGTTGACAGCTCAAACTTGGTGAAATGTTCTGTCACACTCTGCAACATACTTGTATTATAGCAAATGAATGTATATAACTCCAGGTGGCTTCAGGACACGTTCGACGTTCCCCTGGTGATTCAGCTGACGGACGACGAGAAGTACCTGTGGAAAGACCTCACAGAGGACCAGGCTCATGCGCTGTCCTACGAAAACGCCAAAGATATCATCGCCTGTGGCTTCGAGGAAGACAAGACCTTCATCTTCAGTGACTTTGATTACATGGGGTACGATGCTTGCTAATTTCTTTTTTTTATTTTTTCCCTGTCAAGTGACTCGCTTTGGATGGGTTCAGAGATTGAAGTATAATGAATCTTTTGCTCTCTTAAAATTTTTTTTTTAGTAAGGTTTGAGGTGATGGGTTTGGTGAGTATTGTAGCACACACAAGCATGCATGTGCACACTCACACACACACACATGCACATTCACACACACACACACACACACACACACACACTCACACTCACTCTCACACTCACTCTCTCGCACATACACAAAACACATGCACTCTGTACTTGTCTTAAATTTAGGATGCAAGATCTTGTGTGCAGCACACATTCAGCACATATAAAAGAAATTGCTGTAGGAAAAAAAAGCCTCTCTCACTGGGAAACAAATACACATGCAGACAGCGAGAAAGAAAAGGGTAGCAAAGTTCTTGTGGCGACGCTCTCTTCCCAGGGAGATCAGCCTGAATTTTACACAAGAGAAATCAGCTGTGACTGAAAGTGATATACAATCCAAACAATCCAATCCAACCCAATCCATCCAATCCAATCCAATCCAAATTATAAGACAGTACAATACAATACAATACAAGACAGTACAATACAGTACAGTACAGTACAATACAATACAAAATGATTGTATTTGTAATTGCCCTTCAGGGATGATTAAAGTGTTTTGACTTGACTTGACTTGACTTGATATGAAAACAACTCTCGTCATATTTTTTTTTCCTCAGCGGCATGTTCTACAAGATGATTTCATTTTATTTATTGATTTTTTTATTTTATATAAAAAAAAATTTATAAAAAAAAAAAAATTTCCTCAGTGGCATGTTCTACAAGACGATATGCCGGATCCAGAGGCGCGTGACCAACAACCAGGCTTGGGGAATCTTCGGCTTCAACGGAGAGACGAACATCGGGAAGAACTCGTTCCCCGCTGTGCAGGCAGCCCCCAGCTTCAGCTCCTCCTTTCCCCAGATCTTCAACAACAAACTCCACATTCCCTGTCTGATTCCCTGCGCCATTGACCAGGTAGGTCCTGGTGTGGGTGTGTGTGTGTGTTTGTGTGTGTGTGTGTGTGTGTGTGTGTGTGTGTGTGTGTGTGTGTGTGTGTGTGTGTGTGTGTGTGTGTGTGTGAGTGAATGGGTGAGGGGGGGGAGAGAGAGAGAGAGAGAGAGAGAGGAGAGAGAGAGAGAGAGAGAAGAAACTGACTGACCGACCATGTGTGTGTGTGTGTGAGTGCACGCGGATGCGCGGGTGCGGGCATGCCTGCTAGTGCATGTGTCATCAGGCACACACGCACACACACCTAATATCACTTTTGGTAAAGAGACATAAAATTGAAGACCACGCGTACACACACACACACACACACACACACACTAATGCTTGTACTAATACATGTTTTTATAAAAAAAATGTTGAGGTATCAGTCTGTCTGTTGTTAATAAAAATGGCACATGATAAACTCTTTAAATACATTATCATGAACGAGAATGTTGAGAAAAAGAAAGGCCAGAACAGTCAGGATGGAAGAAAATTAGAAAAGAAGAAAGCCATTTAACTCCCTTGGGACGGCCAGTTCTCTCCCTTGGTTTCCCCCCCACATTTGTTTTGTGACAAAAAAAAAATCATAAAAAAATACAAAACACATAGTAAGAAAATGAAATTTTCTGAATTTATGAATAATATGCTGGGTTAGTACATATCGAAAGATTAAAGCTCTTACTTAAATATTTGAGCTTTGACTAGCATGAAAAAAATAGTTGGAATTTTGTACTCTGTGCTGCTACTTTGTGTCGGTTACTCTCTGCAACTGCGAACAAAGAGTTTGGAACACACAGAATCACCCGACAACGCTCTGCATTCGACCTTGGATAGGCTCACAAAGCTATGTTAACCTGTACTAGTCATAGTATCAATGTGGCTGCTGCGTGAAAAATCTGCAAACAGCAAATCCGCTATAGTGGACGGCTGTCCAAAACGGTTGCTTTACACTGATGCGCTATAGCAGACAGCCGTCCTCTGAGAGTTAAAAGACTTATGTTCTTTTGTAAAAGAACTTAATTTTGATGATTTTGATTGTGCAGGACCCTTACTTCAGAATGACGAGAGACGTGGCCCCAAGGCTCGGCTACCCCAAACCAGCCCTGTTGCACTCCAAGTTCTTCCCCGCTCTCCAGGGACCAAAGAGCAAGATGAGCTCCAGTGACCCCACCTCGTCCATCTTCCTCACCGACTCCCCCAAACAGATCAAAGACAAGGTCAGGAACATCAGCTTCGGGGAGTTTTGGCGTTTTAAATGGGAAACTGGGTTTTTGAAGTTTTAGCTGTAGATGTTGTTTTGTTGTTACTGGAAATTTTCTGAAAAATTAGTCTAGAAGATGTAAAGATTTTAATTGCTGTTATGATGAGGTATTCAAGCTGCATAATTGTGGTTATGACAGAGGTAGGTTGAATTGCTTTTTTTTTTTTCTTGAGAGAGAGGAGAGAGAGAGAGAGAGAGAGAGAGAGAGAGCTCTCGAAGTAGCATAATTTATAGGGTTATTTGGATGGTGTTGACATTTTTTATTTATGTGTGTGTTATGGGTTTTTGTTTCTTTTTCATGTAGATCAACAAGTATGCCTTCTCTGGGGGTTGTGACACAGCGGAACTGCACAGAAAGTTCGGAGGCAACTGCAATGTGGACGTTTCCTTCCAGTACCTGCGCTTCTTCCTGGAGGATGACGACAGGCTGGAAAAGATCCGACAGGTCAGTGGATGCCTTCATTTCTTCCTCTTTATTCCACTTCAGTCCTGTGGGTTCATGAAGTCATGGTTCGAATCTTGGTGGCGTCTGGTGATTTAATTTAAGGGTGGGGGGTTTACCATCTCCTAGGGCAACTTCAGACCTGCCAGTGCCTTAATTTCCTTTGTGTATGTATATACACTTGCAGAAGATAAGTATGCATGTTAAAGATCCTATAATTCATTTCAGTGCTCAGTAGGCTACTGAAACACGAACATACCCCAGCATACATCCCTAATGTCAGAATGCGGTTACCTTCATGGTGAACAAAAAGTCGCATATGCAAAATCTTGACATGGGTGAACCTCGGAGCCCTAGCCGAGGAACAACCATGATTGTTTTGACATCATCTTTATAAGCAAAAAGTAGTCACCTTTGACTTGCGTTCCAACTGAAGTGATAATTTATCTGATTTCAGGACTACACGAGTGGTGACCTCCTGACAGGTTTCCTGAAGAAAGAGGTGATCCAGGTGTTGCAGGAGCTGGTCAAGGGTCACCAGGAACGCCGGGCCAAAGTGACCGACGAGATGGTCAAGCGCTACATGACGCCCAGAAAGCTCAAGTTTGATTACTGACCACAGACTGCTGTGTAGAAAAGAAAGCAGAGACCATTGAAACTGAAACAGAAAAAAATCATGTCATGCCTGTGCACCTGCCAGTTTGAAGTGAATGTGACATTACCTTTCTTTTTTTTTGTGGCTTTTATTCAACTTATTTTGATTTTCTTTCTTGATCTTGTTCTTTTTTTGTCTGTGTGTTTTGGTTTGTTTTTTTTGTTTTGCTTTTTGACGTCCAGGACATTACCTTTCTTTTTTGTGGCTTTTATTCAACTTATTTTAATTTTCTTTCTTGTTCTTGTCATTTTTTGTCTGTGTGCTTTTTTATTTTTGTGGTTTTTGACATCCAGAAGACCATCTAAGATCTTTTTTTTTTGTGTGTGTGTGCTTTTTGATGTCCAGGACATTACCTTTCTTTTTTTGTGGCCTTTATTCAACTTTGACATTCAGTTCCATTTTTTTCGTCAAACTAGGAAGAAAGGGTGAGGCTGGGTACGAACCCTGAAACTCACGGTTTACATATTGACAGGCGAACGTCTTAACCATCCTGCCACCGTCCTTCCCTGAATGAAGTCATTCGGATGAGACTATAAACCGAGGCCCCGTGTGTGAACTCATGCAGAACATCTTGCGCACACGTTAAAACCCCGTTCCGCCTTTCAGAAGAGCAGGCCATCGTGTGCCGGTAGGAGCGGATGACAAAATTATAACAAACCAGCATGCTCACAGGTGTCGTGTTTAGACACCATCCCTGATGAAAAATCGGGGAGTTGGAGTCCCAGGGCGGCTCGGGGCTGTACGCTATATGGCAACGTTCTGGTGGCTCCTGTGACGGTACTGGAACCATTCGTATCGGTCATTGCCTTTCCAATGGATCATTACAGTGGCGATGAGAGGGGGGGGTCTGCTGCATGGGTAACAGCTTGCCCTCCATACTTACCTACCCAGGCTTTGTGCTCTAAAGACTTCTCAGCTATGAAACATGAGCAAAGTGTATGGAATGGAGAAGTGTAAACCACCATCCAACGAAACCGTGTTGCGTAATTCATAGGTGTGCCCTGATTTAGAAGAATGATGATGCGGCAGGCCTCTGATCGCATGGGAGATATTCTCATTACCGCCCCATCACATCTTTTTATCGTAGAGATGATTCTTATCACATCTTTTTATCGTAGAGATGATTCTTTGGTAGGAAAGTATTTAATGACTTTTCAGGTATTTTCTGTTTGTCATGTGTTTGTGTTTGTATGATCATTTCGCTTGTGTTTAGAGATATATTCGTTACTACTGAGTTTATATAATCATTTCGTTTGGAGATATTTTTATGTTTTGTTATAATGGCACTCTGTGTGTGTGTGTGTGTGTGTGTGTGTGTGTGTGTGTGTGTGTGTGTGTGTGTGTGTGTGTGTATGCGTGCTTGCGTGCACATTTTGCTTGTATTTTGCTTATAAGGTATTTTCTGTTTGTCATGTGTTTGTGTTTGTGTGATCATTTCACTTGTGTTTAGAGATATTTTCGTTACCACTGAGTTGTGTATGATCATTTTGTTTATATTTGGAGATATTTTTGAGTTTTACTGAAATGACACTGTGTATGTGTGTGTGTGTTTGTGTGTAAGTGCATACTTATCCTTAGCTTTTGTTTTGGTGTAATTCTGCATCCACAAATCCATTTTTTTTCTCCATTTCTGGGGAAATTCTCAGATCTGACTGTAACATGGTGGATAAAACGTACATGAAACTGCTATGTTATGCAAAAGTGTGTGTGTGGGGTGCGTGCGCAAGTGTATGTGCGTGTGTTCATGATAGAGTGAATGGGATTTGAGGACTGATGTGCATGTATGTTTTTGTATGGGAATATAAATGCAAGCAAGGAACAGAGAGGCTGTGTATGTAATTAATTCATAAACCCGTCTTTGATGGTCATAGGTGTGAAATTTAGATGAAAAGCTACTTGACTCTGGCAGTATAAATATTAGCAAAAAACCCAGCAGACTTTCCTGCAGTCTTGTGCCTCTCAGCAGCCATTAATTCAACCACAGTCTGCAACTCTTCCTAGTTTTATAGTTTTGGGCACAATTGCTATAAGCTGTCCAGTTTTTGACTTGAGTTTAACAGTTTTGAGTTTTGGACATTAATGGAACAGTTTTGAGTTATTCAAATTGGTGTCACCATTTTGAGTTTTTGACCGTAGTGTAATTATTTTGAATTTTTGCCATTAGTGTAACAGTTTTCAGTTTTTTTGCTATTGTTTTTAGCAGTACCACCCAGAAATATCAGAATGCTTACCAAATATGCTGATCAATGTTCAGTCATGATAATTTAAGATAAAAATCTCTCTGTACAACTTCTCAGCTATGAAGCATGAGCAAAGTGTGTCTCTTTTTATAATATTTATGGAACAGTTTTATAAGGCAACTCAAGTGGAAGAACTAACAGGAGTTTAAAAAGTGACAGACTAAAAGTTTTAGCAGGCTTAGAATACTGTGTGGTGGAGCTGATACTACGTGAAAAATATTCTCTTGAAGCATTTTGGTTTTTTTTTCTCCTGATATTTATATTGATGAAGCCATGTAAATCTTCATTTAAATTTCTTACTGACTGACTGACCACACGATTGTGATGTATATACATACAACAAGGGTGAAAGTGTTAAGGATGGGTGAGTTCTTTTTCCTAACTATTTGTGTTTATTTGAGTTAATGAAAAATACTTAATGATGAATGAGTTCATTTTCTTGATTATTTTTGTTTGATGTGAACTAATGAAAAATACTTGTCTCCAAAGATATTGAAGTGTAAAACAAGCTCATGTCACAATTGAAAATGCTTTTCTTTTTTCAAAATTGGTACTTGTAGTGATTTTAGGATGCTATTCTAAAAAAAAGATTTTTTGTTTGTGTTCAGAGGGTTCTCTGGAGTCTTCAACCAGGCTTAAAGTCTGTGGAACCCGCTTAAGTGGAGAGAAAATTATTGTTTGTTACAGTTTTGTCTCTAGGCTCTTCTTTGGAGACCCTAAAATGAAGATTACCTAACAAGACTTGGTAAATTATGAAATCTGTTCAGAGTGATACACCACCAGTTAAGATGCTTGTTTTAATTAATGCCTCTGTGTAGTCCTGGCTTGCTTATGTTTTACTGGACATGTTTGAATTTGTGAGGGATTTTTAATTTTCCATGTGATATGACGTAACATGTCATGGTATTTTATCACCATTTCTCTTTAGGTCTCAGATATTGGATGTTATACTATATTGTCACTTATGTGGTGCTGCCACGATGCTGTGACCATCTTGGTTTGACCCCTATGGTCGGCTAGGGATATGGTATGAGGAATGACTGAAGATTTGGATATAATCTTAGTGTTATAATGTTATAATATAATGTGTTATAGTGTTATAATCCATATATAGCTGCG
The DNA here is from genome assembly GCA_030674155.1 of Stramonita haemastoma. Lineage (NCBI taxonomy): Eukaryota > Metazoa > Mollusca > Gastropoda > Neogastropoda > Muricidae > Stramonita > Stramonita haemastoma. Next base: position 25,429,241 of record CM060324.1, on the reverse strand, counting down.
CAATTTTAATTCAGGTTTTTGCAGATGTCTTAGTGAAAGCTCTGATGTGGCCTCTGTGGTTCGTGTGGCTATAGACATCATGATTGGATTGGAGTGTGCTTTCAACACTGTGCGATGGAAATGAATAGATGATGAGGATGATCACAACTCGATAGTGAAGTGTTTTTTTGTTTTTTTTTTTAAAAATTCTGATAGGTAAAGTATTCACCCGACACCCCAATACTGGCTGAATTCACAGGGAACAATAATGCAGAATTTTTTGGGTTTTTTTTTTTAGTCTTACAAAAGTAAACTAAATCAAATTTTTTGAATGAGTTTTTTCTATTGAAAGGAGCTTTCTTTTACTATCCAAAAAATTAAAAGTAGGAAAATCATGTGGTGAGGTGCATATTATAATTGCTTGCCATAAATCTTATGCTGAAATCTAGGTTTTGCTGATTTTTGTGTTTTAAGCATTGTCAGACTGCCTTTGCTTGTAGTAGATTCTATGTGAATCTTTAGCTAGAATATTGAATTGTATCAAAATGTCTGTTGATTTTTTCCAGGAATGGTAAGTTGCAAAATGGAATGGATTCAGTCTTTCACCATTGTGAAATTGTGGAATAAAGCCATGCTGGCATTACAGTGTCAGCTGTGTTAGATATGCTTGTTGTTGTTGATTGGACGCATTCTTTTGATTCCACAGCATTACTATTCTTTGTGTTGAACATGGGGAAAATATGATTTTACACTGCACACACACACGCACACACACACACACACACACACACACATATATATATATATATAAGGATGAAGTAGTCTTACTATAAAGTTGGACTTGTGATCTGACAAATGATTGACTGAGGAAAGGTTTTTTGCCTTTTTTTTTTTTCATTCCGTGGCTAGAGTTCAGAGGCTCACCAATGGAAAGAGTTTCTTTGTGTATGCGACAGATTTTGTCCACCATGAAGGTAGCTGCATTCTGACATTGGGGATACGTACTGGATAGGTTTCTCTTTCCATAACCAATGGAATGCTGATATGAATTATCATTTATGGGATATTTTGTTATGCCTTTTTGATCATCTGCGTGTGTATAACATGAAGGGAATCTAGGCACTGGCAGGTCTGCACTTCAAAAACCTGAAAGATTGTAAAAATCCCCACCCTTAATTCACCAGGGGTCACTGAGATTTGAACCCATGACTTCATGGACCCATTGGATTGAAGTCTGTCTTAACCACTCGGCTGTGGTATCCATCGGGGAACAGTGTGAATTACCATCGGGGTGTTGGTTTAATTAAGGGGATCTTTCACTGGAGTTGACACTGGATTCTCCTCTACTCCCTGCAAGTCCTTTGGATTAAATTGTCATACAGCTAAGGTCCTGTGTTGAAACGCACACATAACATCTTGCACACATGTTAAAAATCCATCTTATTAGGTCCTGTGCGAACGCACGCATAGCATCTTGCATACACGTTAAAATTCCACCCATCTTTTGTGGAAGAGATCAGCTATGGCCAACGTTATGGACGACGTGAACATACCCAACATGCAGAGTGTAACAGGGGTGGGCTCCATCATGTTCACCATACCCAAATCACACAGAAAGGTTCAGTGTAGTGCTCTAGTGACAGTGACTCCTTTTGGAGAAGAGGAGAAGAAAATATTGCTATGAGCAAAGGAATCTGCTTCAAGAAAGAGCAAGTGCGCACACAGTCTGTCATTGGACTGTGGTAACCCGCCTCCCCCCTACCCCCCTTTCAAAAAAACCAACCAAACAAAAAAACCACCCTCAAAATCATGACAGCTAGGCCTACATCAGCTGTTGATCAAAGGAATGGGGTATGCATTATAGAGTGCATATGAATCTTCAGGCCAAATGGTGTGACTGAAACACATGGAGGAAACTAGGAAGTTTAAGAGAGAGTGGTGAGGAATAGGGAGGTACATCAGGTGTATCAATAGCAATGAAGAAAACATGCACATGTGTGTCAGTGTATGCACATACACACATACACAAAAGGACTCCCGGTCCTTAATCTCTATAGTCATGTGTGAAATTCAAACAGTATGTGTCTGCTGTGTTTTTTGTTTTTGTTTTGTATGTGGTTTTTTTTTGTAAAATAACAGAGGTGTCCATGTGACTTAAGATCTCAGATTTTTTATATGCGTCAACTCTTCATTTTAGGAACCCTTACATGTCCACTGTGCATAGCGACAAGTTAATGGTTAATATCTATTTTTTTCATTCTACTCGTTTTTCTGTATCTCGTCTAGTACATTATTTGGTACTCTGCGCACTTACACTTTTACGGTAGAAGAGAAAACAATGTAGATTTTGGCCCATTGAGTTATGCAGTTGGTAAAGCGTCTGCATTTCTTGGTTGACAGGGCAGCAGGCCTATAGTGAAAATATAGTGGAGAAAACAAGTGCACATAACCAGTTACAACTTCATTCTCATCAATAAATTGATGTTATTCAAAGATTCGAGAAAAAAACAACAACAAACAAACCTATAAGACAAAAGTCTTGAAAGGCAGCGTTTGGGGAATTATTGAGTAAGGACCATGCTTTGGGCCTGACCTGACTCGAGTTTCGGCTCCTGGTTGAGCACTCTTCAGTATATGGTTGAGCACTCTTATATATATTTATATATATATATATATATGTAATATTCTGCTCTCTGTAACACCTCTTTGGGAAAATCAAAAACTGTGCAGACAGATTATCCTTCATACAACTTTTTCATCACCATCATTCTCTTCTTGCTTGTCATACAGATAATACCAACAAATACAAATGCATTCAAGTTTCTCTTTTTATTCTTATGTAGCACAATCATCACTACTTTTGTGATGAAAATTGTGGTGAAGGGTAAGAACAAGTCCAGTTTCGCAAGCTAACATTCATGTAGCATAGGCAGATTTTACCCAGTGATTCAGTGAAACACACCAAGATAACATTCACATTTCAGATCTAACAACAACATTATCACAGCAATATGCAATATTACAACTTCCACTTGTAACATATAGTAGCTCACAGTTACAGCTCAACATAATTCAGATTTGCCCACACAACACCAAGAACCCCCCCCCCCCCCCCAAGCTAACAAACAATTCAACTCTTAAACCAGCCTTTCATCAATTCTTATACTCTTTCTTTATCAGTTCTCTGAGATAGTCTTCCTCTGTCAATATTCCATGAGAATAACTCCTTAGGGGGAAACAGATTACTGAAAGACCTTAGGCTTTAACCAACAAATAAATATTCCAAACATGAAGATGTAAAACGTTTTTGATTTCACTGTCTACACAAAAGCTTTAGTCATGAAAAATGTGTTCTAATCTTTTGTTGTATTGTTATCTTTGTATACACATACAGATGCTAAATCTACTCTATGAAAACTACTAGAACCATGATAGAGTGATAAATCAAATTTTGTATATATATATATATATATATATATATATATATATATATATATATATATATATATATATATATATATATATATATATATATCTTGTTTGCATTACTACAGTACACAAAAAAGTTCAGATAAACTTAGAATCTGGCAGTGGCTCATTAAAAAAAAGGTAATTCACAAAATAACAGAAAATGTGTGTGCATAAGAGAAAATGATATTAAGAAGTGAAAAATACATTTATGAATAAGTAACACCACACTTTTCTTCGATTCCTTTTATTTCATTGCTTTCTGTTGAACTGTTTTACGAAACTTGTCTCTGAAGTTTGAGTATGGTTACCTCTGGTGATGAGGTTCGAAACCAGCCTCATTACTTGCAATCTTTCCATGCCTTGTGCACATAGTATCATGATTTCCAGGCGATGAATGAAAACAGGAGTGTACACTCCAGATGATGCTTCAAAATGTTTCTTCTTCGTTGAGCACTTAAGACAGCAACTATTGTTTGTCATATGAGCGAAAATGTGTTGTGCTGCCATTAAGGCCTGACAAGTCATGCCCAGTCCATCCAACTTTGGCTTGAGAATGTTTTAACCAGGGAATGCTGAACGGCTAAATGTGACTGTTAATACACATGTAAGTCTTACAAACTCCATATGCAGATAAAGAGGCAAACTCCAACAGGAACTACAGCTCCTGACACAAAAACAAATGTGTAAGGACCCCTGCCCATTGTGGTATACCTGGCAACAAACAGGCTGATGAATTTGCAAAATAGGGGGCACAGAAAGAACAGTGCAAAAGCAGCCTCACCTTCAATGAAAAGAAGATAATCATCAAATCAATGGCCCAACCCAGAGTAGAAAAGGACAACTACCACCATCTCAGAAGAGAAGAACAGGTCATCATTCTAAGACTCTGCACTGGAACAACAGGCTAAATCACCATATGCTCACAAAGCTGAAACTTGCCTTCTGTCCTGTGTGCCTGTGGTAGAGAAAACCAGACTGGCGAGCACATCCTACAGCGGTGCACACTATACAGTGACCTGAGGAAGATTGTATGGCCAACAGAGGTCATACTGCGAACCAAGCTGTATGGGCAGAAGAGAGGAGCTGGAAAAGAGATGCCATTATTTTTCCCAGACACATCGGATGGTGTAAAGAGAACGAGAGATAAGAATAAGAATACACAAATTAAAACTTGCAAACATTCACATTATAAATAACCAACTTTCTACATGGTTGTGTATTTCTGAGAGTGACTGTCAGTGGCTTAAAACGTCTAAGTATAATGATTGGTATTTATATGTAAATGAAGTATACAGACAAAAATCAAAATATCAGCATCTCTTCAATGATGAGCACTGGGGAAAGGTGTTCGCTATCAAAGGAAATGCCAAATTCAGGCATAAAAGACTGGCACTTCAGGCAGTTCTTCACCCAGACTGTCTTCGTCATCGTCCTTTTCTTTCTCTTCTCCGTCAATCTTTTCTTTCTCTGTCAAGGCCTTCACATATTCTTCATTGGCGGAACCGTTGATTGTAGATCTCTCATCATCCTCCGACTCCTCCTCTGTTTCAGTAGATGCTGTGGTAGAGGTCTGTTTCCTGCCCTGTGTAAAACATAACAAGAAAACAAAAATGTGTAAATGTCTTCAGGCTGTTTTGTTCTAAAAGAAAATAGTCTGTTTGAATAATCATTTCTTGTGTGATGTTGGATGGTTTAGGAAAGTTCTATAACATGAAGCCCCTTTTCCCAGATATTTAAAGTAACAGAAAAGTTTGTAAAAATGAAGATTTAGGTTGTGGTTGGTTGGTTTTATTTTCATTTATTTCTTTGTTGTTGTGAAGCTGGTGGGAACATGACAAAATTTCAAAACTGCATGCATGCATAAGGGGAATGAACATAAAAAAGTACATTAACACTTCTTCAGTATCCTTGAAATAAAAGAATTGAACTAAATTGAAAAAACAACAACTGTACACATGTTAAAATATGTTCCACCTTTTAAAAGAGTAGACCTTGGTGTGCTGGCAAAAATAGGATGACAACATTAAAAAAAAAAACCCAAATGCACACTGGTGTTGTGTTTAGACTTCATCCCTGAAGTCAGAATGCGGTTACCTTGATGGTGCAGAAATGATCCTATATGCAAAATCTCACCATAGGGGAACCTTGGAGCTCTTGTCGAGGAACAGAACAAAAAACAAAAACAACAAAAAAGAGAAAATGAGAGCTGTTCTGAAGAAAATACAAGGACAACTACAAAGAGACGTGTGTCACCTGTGGGTATGAAGAACTGTTGGAGGTGGGTTCCGAGGTGATGCTGGATAAGGTCAGGTCAAGGTCGGTGGTGGTGGTCTCACTCTCCGTGTCCATGTGGTTCTCCCTCAGGTAGGTCTTGATGGCGTCCACTGTCGACTTCTTCACCTTGTTCCCATGCAGCACGATCTTGCTCAGGCCTCCCAGGTGGTTCTGTACCAGGTGTAGCAACAGCTGCACAGTGAATCATGAAAAGTGTTATAGGCATCAGTGTTAATCTTTGGACACAACAACCAGGTGGAGCAACAGCGTGAATCATGAAAAAATATTATAGGCAGCAATGTCAAACTTTGGATGGAATAATTTCCTTGAATACCAAGTATGGCTGCCTGAATCGTAGAGCATTACAGCAACAGCATCAAAGCTTTAGACCAGTCTCCTTGAATACTGAATATGGCAGCCTGTATTGAAAAAACTTCTGGCATCTCTGATCAGTATCAAACTTGGGATAGAACAATCTTCTTGGATACTAAGTATGGCTACCTGAATCATACAGCATCAGTGTTGATTCTAGGGTGCGCCCTTGCGGGATTCCCGCATTTTTTTCAACTTTGCCGCAAAATAATGTGACCAGTGCGCCCTGACGGACGCAAAAAAACTGTGGATAGCGCATATTTGAACAAACAGTGCGCCCCCTGCAACTGCCGTTTGTATAGTTTCAAAATAGCGCTACATGCGTCGGTCATTACGTTGATACACTAGGGACAGCAGGATGCACTGATTACTGCCTACAGTCATCACAACTATCACAAAGCGGCTGGTCTGACGTCATTTCCCTACTCATTTACGTCATTACGTCATTTTTCAAAGGAGCCGTGACTCCCGAAACAAGTGACGTCATTGTAACAGAGATCGTTAGTGGAAGAAGCCCGTCCCAGCAGGGTTCAAAGCTGGCAGACCAAAGAGTTTTCAAGTCTGTTTTTCAGATCTGGCTAGACAAGTAGCCCGTGCTTGGCAACAATGATGATAGCATAGGGTAGACTATCGGCTGGATATCAAAAAAGACTTTAAACCCCCCCCCCCCCTCTCTCTCTCTCCTCTCTCCTCTCTCTCTCCTCTCTCTCTCTCTCTCTCTCCTCTCCTCTCTCTCTCTCTCATCTCTCTCTCTCTCTCTCCTCTCTCTCTCTCTCTCTCTCTCCCCCCTCATGGGGAGGGGTGGAGGGGCAAGACTTTGATATTTGCTTTTACCTCTCTTCTCATCTAGATCTCTCTAACTCTGAAAATGGAAATACAAAATTGACTTTGACCGCCTCTCTCTCTCTCTCTCTCTCTCCTCTCTCTCTCTCTCCTCTCTCTCCTCTCTCTCTCTCTCTCTCTCTCTCTGCCATATGGGAGGAAAAGATAAGACTTAGACATTAGCTTTAACCCCTTTTCTCATCTAGATCTAAATCTAGTTCTCCCTCCAAGTCTGAATGGAAATACAAAATGGACTTTTGACATCCCTTCCTCTCTCTCTCTCTCTCTCTCTCTCTCTCTCTCTCTCTCTCTCTCTCTCTCTCTCTCTCTCTCCCCCTCTCTGTGTCATTATGGTAAGTGTGTGTGTGTGTGTGTGTGTGGGGGGGGGTAATATTGATTTTGGCTCTTGCCTCTTTTTTTTCATCTAGATCTAGCTCTTTCTCCAACTCAAAATGTGGAAATACAAATTTGACTTTGACTCTCTCTCTCTCCTTCCCTCCTCTCCCCCCCCCCCTTCTCTTTCTCCTTCCCTCCCTCCCTCCTCTCTCTCCTCTCTCTCTCTCTCTCTCTCTCTCTCTCTCTCTCTCTCTCTCTCTCTCTCTCTCTCTCTCTCTTGTATACAAACAATGCATCTCCTCCTGTATCTATGTAGTATGTATCCCTCCACATCTGAATGTACCACAATCTTCCCCACCCTTTCTCTCCCCCCCCCCCCCCACTCTCTCTCTCTCTTTCCTGTGTAAGAAAATCCTTTTACAGACCAGCTGCAATACATAAGGTGTATATTAAATACTGTCTGCCTACATACCATCCTGTTTGTTTTGTTTCTCGTTCTTGAAAAATAGCAGAAATCAGAGTACTAACAGTATTTTGAGCAAAATATACTACTTACTACTTGTCCCCTTTTTTATGAAGAGAAAAGGGGGAGGGGGGCAAATGCCCCCTTTTTTTCATTTCAGGGGGCCCTTGGGCCCCCTTTTTTTGAAATCCTAGAATCAACACTGCAGCATTATGGAAATAGTACCAAAGTTTAGACCAGTTTCCTTAAATAATGAATAGGGCATCCTGTGTTGTAAAATACTATGGCATCAGTATCAAACTTTTGGAGAGAACAATCTCTATCAAAGTTTACAGCAGTCTCCTTGAATACAGAATATGATAGCCTGTATTTACAATATCTCCCTGAGAATGGTATATGGCTACCTGCATGCCGGGGAAAAAATGGCCCTAAAAATGCAAAAAAATATGTCCCCAAGATATGTGGGTATGTCTGTTATGGATCTGTTGGGCTTGAATGGGGTGGAGGAAGGAACATACAAGAGTTGAAGGTAGCATACATACACAAAAGAACAGTGAACACACGCAGTTTTTCTGGAACAGCCCAGCAGTAAACCCACCTGAGCGGTGTGCTCTGTCAGTCCACAGCCTTCCAGATCCAGAACCTCCATGTTCTGTGCTGCAGCCACAGCCACCAAGAGACAGGAGGTGCTGTAGTCGCCCAGGGGATTGTAATCCAGCATCAACGCTCGCAGTGATGTGCTGTTGGCAACCGCCATGGACAAACGTGCCCAGCCCTGTGCGGAAATGCGAGGATTGGCACTGAGTGTTAGCTCCACCAGTGCTGCAAAGAAAAATCAAAACCATGCTGTGTTGTTGACAGACCTGTGGTGGATAAAGACACTGATGAATATTTGGTCTATTTGTTTAGAGTGGAATTTTTAGTTGGACAAAACTTTTGATAGAATTTAAAGAATCAATGACAGTTGAAAGGGAAAAATTTCTCATTTGTGCACATGTTGAATACACATGCATATCATGCTTGCACATGCATGCACAAAGCATCTCTCTGCTCTCCTCTCCATCTCACACACCACACACACACACACACACACACACACACACACACACACACACACACACACACACACACACATGCACACACACTAGTGGAGTGGATGGCAACATTTACAAAACTGCCTGCATACCAGGACTGATGGTAATAGGACTCATGAGTACTTATTCCATGATCCTCAAAATAAAAGAGTAAAAAAACAAAAATACACATTCACACAGAACGGGAAATATACACACAAAAAACACACACAATCTCATGAACATACCAACAACAACAAAAAAAAATCAGCCAAGACAAAACACAACAGATAGGAACTACAGGTCTCATTGAATGGGGAAAGAATGTGTACCTGGTCTGTTGGTCTCTGGCAGCAACAGATCGTACAGAACATCCACAGCAACGTCCCCCAGCTGGCAGTCTCCAACATCCAGAGAGATGATGTTGGGGTGAGACACCAGCGACTTGCCCAGCAGCTGGATGCCATCATCCCCAAGACAGCTTCCATGTAAACTGGGGGAATAAAGTTCATCTATGCTGATAAAAACCTTTTTTTTTATTTACAGTTTCTTGATATAGTTCCTCATAATTTTTTGGCCACAATTTTAAATAGCTTTTTGACACTAGTGGTTGTTTCTCGGGGTATGTTATCGAAACATTACTCTATCAACAATGTTTTTGATCATATTATATGTGGACTGATGTAGTTACCATTATGTTACACAACATACATACATAAGAAAAGAAATAGGAACTCATCATGCATACCATGGATCAAGGCAACCCACACACTCTATGTTAATATAAATTCCCAACACTCTATACTTTTTTAAAAACTAGTACATGGTTGGCAAGTATTAGTATTTCATTCACCATACAACCTCTAGTCGGCTGTTCGAAACTTACTGCAGACCGGTCAAACTCTGGTTTTTGGCCACACAGACAGCCAACTGTTCCACATGTCGTGGAGTCTTTAGCATGCCCACATTCAGTGTGAGCTGGTGCAGTGAATGGCATGACCCAGCCAGTTTCAAAATCCGCTGCAAATCAGCATCGTCCAGCGTGCATTCTCGCAAGCAAAGGAGGCGCAGTTGCTGCTTTTTCAAAGCTTGGCAAACGCTTACAATATCTGCCTGCGTTAGAATTTCCCTCTCCTTTTGTATGGTATCTTGTGCCATTGTAGAGATGGCGTCTTGAAGGATAACATTCGATATTAATGAGTATTGACTATAGATTCTTGCAACTTGACCGCCATCTTGATTCGTATCTACAACAGAACAGTCTCGCAGTGATTGAAGGAATCAACCATATGAACTAAAAAAAAAAACCCAAAAACAACGAGGCAACAATTTACACATTCTAAACAACTGATAGTAATACTGCTTCAATGATATAACTATACATGCATTTATTTTTGTATTAATTTATTTTCCCTGGGGAAAAAGACAGAAAGGGGAAAGGGGGAGTTGTATCCCCTTTATTATTCCTCAGCCCCCGCCAGACCCCCCACCCCCCTTCCCTTAAAAAGAAAAGAAAGAAAAAGAGAAGTAAACTTTCATTTCAAAATGGTCAAATGAATTATGTTTGTTAGGGTAGAAAATGGAAATATTACACTTTGCCCATATTTGAAAAAGACAGGCTGCATTACATAAAAAAAAAAAAAAATCCAGAAAAGAATGACAACATCGTTGACCAACGGCAACAACCAGGAATTATGAGGACGTGCGCAGCTAAACTCGTTTTTTTCTTACAGGTATGAGTTAATGAAAAATATGATTAAAAGCAATTGTTTAAACAAGTACCTGTAGCATTGGTGTTGATAGGCCTACAATCTTCGATCTACGTGTTGTCTGTTTTATTTCCTAATTGTTGCCACATTTGCACTTTTTTGTTTTTGCCAAACAAAAATATCTTTACCTTGACCTTTAACAAACTGGCACCGCTTGTGTGTGTTTGTGTACTCTTAGAGGGTAAGCGGGGTATATGTGTATTGTTGTTAAATACAGATAGACATATAATTATGTATGTATGTATGAATGTATGTATGTATGTATGTATGTATGTATGTATGTATGTATGTATGTATGTATGTATGTATGTATGTATGTATGTATGTATGTATGTATATGTATGTATGTATTATGTATGTATTTATATATATATATATATATATATATATATATATATATATATATATATATATATATATATATATATATATATATATATATTATACCACTTTATGTCACAGCAGATTTCTCTGCGTGAAATCCGGGCTGCTCTCCCCGGGGAGAGTGCGTCGCCACAAGTGCAGCGCCTACCCATTATTTTTTTGTCCCTCAGGGATAGTGTCTAAAACACGACACCTGTGTGCATGCTGGTTTAAATTTTTTTAAATATATAATTTTGTCATCCGCTCCTACCGGCACACGATGGCCGGCTCTTCCGAAAGGCGGAACGGGGTTTTAACGTGTGCACAAGATGTTCTGCGTGCGTTCGCACACGGGGCCTCGATTTATAGTCCCATCCGAATGACTTGACATTCAGGTTCGATTTTTTCGTCAAACTGGGAAGAAAGGGCGAGGCTGGGTACGAACCCAGAAACTCACGGTTTACATATTAGCAGGCGAACTCTTAACCATCCTGCCACCTTCCTTCCTTATATATATGGAGAAGAGAGAGAGAGAGAAGAGAGAGAGAGAGAGAGAGAGAGAGAGAGAGTAGAGAGAGAGAGAGAGAGAGAGAGAGAGAGAGAGAGAGGGAGAGAGAGAGAGAGAGAGAGAGAGAGAGAGAGAGAGAGAGAGAGAGAGAGAGAGAGAGAGAGAGAGAGAGAGAGAGAGAGATGAAATTTAGGTCATGGTACATGTACATGTATTTGTGTAGTCCCCTCTCCCCTGTATCTTTCTCCTCCCTCTCCTGCTCACTCACGTTCACACGCACACATGCACACACACACACACACACACACACACACAACACACACCACACACACACACACACACACACACACACACCACAACACACCGCGCGCGCGCGC
>CM060324.1:25402434-25409934 GCA_030674155.1 Stramonita haemastoma | reverse complement strand
CCAGTGAATCCTGCTTGTGACTGTATAAACGTGTGCACTACCATACTACACAAGACACAGGCAGGAACTGAAAGGTCATCAGTGCCAGATTCTGGTTTGGTTACAGGGTTACCCCTAAATTAGACAGGCAGGCGAGCAACAGACCGAAAGACAAAAGAAAAGACACAGAGACACAGATTATGTTTGTCCGTCGTATTCGATGATGACCTCCAAAACAGCAGAGGAGGCAGCTACTGTTTTGGAAACTGGGCAGAAATTTGATTATAGTGGAGATGCCTTGCCCACATTACATCCCCACTCTCTTGGCCAAGAGGGTATAAGGACAGTCAGCGTTGGAGATGTTCTCCAAAGGCTGACTAGCCCCCAGGGCTGCAGCACATAAGGACTGTGCAACTGCAAGTCAAGCCTCCTAGTCAGAGAGCATAGTCGATCACTAAAGACTAAGCTGTAAAGTGGAATTCCATGAATGGGACAGCCACTGATCATACAGCCTCTCACTTTGTTGTTGCCCCCAGCGTCAATACATCAATGGTTTATTCAAGAACTGCGATAAAGCCCAGGCGCTGAAGGCATAGACACAGATACACATACACATACACACAGATACAGACAGAAACAGACACACAGGCAGACAGACAGACAGACAGACACACACACACACACACACTATCACACACATACACACACACACTATCACAACACATAACACTATCTCTCTGTCTGTTAACCTGTCTCCCTAACTCTCTGTATCTGTGCGTCTGTGTGTCTGTGTCTGTGTGTCTGTCGGTCTGTGTCTCTGTCTCTGTCTGTCTCTGTCTCTCTGTCTCTCTCTGTCTGTCTGTCTCTGTCTCTGTCTGTCTGTCTGTCTGTCTGTCTGTCTGTCTGTCTGTCTGTCTTCTGTCTCTGTCTCTGTCTCTGTCTCTGTCTCTCTCTCTCTCTCTCTCTTCTCCTCTCTCCCCAAAACCATCTAAAACTTGTCAGTCAATAGGGGGCCTACTGCCTGGCGAATAGTCCTCCCCACATAAAAAACACAGCCACCCCCAAAGGAAAAAAACAACCCAACAACCCGAAACAAAACAACAAGAACAACACGAAGAGTTGCAGGAGCCAAAAGAAACATAGCATAAGAGATTTTGCTGATTTTGTAAAACACCACCAACAAACAGGGTACACTACCAGCCAGCCACCTACACTACAGACAAACAGGCAAAGAGGCATAATGCACACGAGTAATGATGGATAACGCACATGGGTAAAGATGTATAATGCACATGGGTAAAGATGTATAATGCACATGGGTAAAGATGCATAATGCACATGGGTAAAGATGTATAATGCACATGGGTAAAGATGCATAATGCACATGGGTAAAGATGCATAATGCATATGGGTAAAGATGTGTAATGCACATGGGTAAAGATGCATAATGCACATGGGTAAATATGCACAACACACAGAGTAAAGATGCATAACATACAGGGGTAAAGATGCATAATGCATACACGTAACGATGCATAGTGTATGCAGGTATAACGGTGTGTAATGCACAGGAGTAAGGCTGCATAATGTACAGGGCCAAAGATGCATAACACACAGGGGTAAAGATGCATAATGTATACACGTGAAGATGCCTACTGTATGCAGGTATAAAGATGCATAATGCACAGGGGTAAGGATGCATGGTCCACATGGGTAAAACTGCATAATGCACAGGAAAAACATGAGCCATAAGGGTAAAGATGGATAATGGACATCGGTAAAGATGGATAATGCACATGGGTAAAGATGCAATGATGCATGCACATGGGTAAAGATGCACATAGGTAAAGATGGATAATGCACATGGGTAAAGATGCACGATGCACATGGGTAAAGATGCACATGGTAAAGATGCATAATGCACATGGGTAAAGATGCACATTGCACATGGGTAAAGATGCATGATGCACATGGGTAAAGATGCATGATGCACATGGGTAAAGATGCATAATGCATATGGGTAAAGATGCACACGGGTAAAGATGGATAATGCACTGAGGCAAAATGCCCACACGTGAGGATACACCAGACAACAACACCCCACACTGATGCAGTTGGGAGATGTGCACTGTATACTAGATATACCTATTTGTGTACGCGCGCGCGCGCCGCGCACACTCACACACACACATTGTAGTTCTGACTTTCAGCTTGTGTATATATAAAAATTGCTTGGGGGGGGGGGGGGGGGGGGGGGAAGGCAGGGCAGAAGAGAGTTAAAACCGGTGAGCCGGAATGGGAGAAACAGGCTGATGAACATAATATTGAGAAGAAAAAAAACCTGAAACAAAAGGTAGGCCCTATAGCTTTTTTACTTCAAATAATGCTGCAGATTTACAACACATAAAGTATTGCTCGTTCAAAAACACACAAGCAACAAACTAAAAACTTTTATAAAAGTTTTGGAAAGGGGAAAGACTAGAGGCAAAATATATGCTTACATCTGGCGTATTTTCCACATTCTGGAGACATGACAAGGCTTATTGCCATTTCATTTTGTTTGTACCCCCATCACTTCACAGTTTATAGGCTGTCTTGCATACGTTTTTAGCACTGGTCATGACGTCATTTGCAGCTTGGAGCGTCATCGTTGTCCTACAAAACAAGAAACTGTCTCACAAATCACTGCCATATGTACTGCACGCGCTACAGGCGTATGCATATGCCAAATCGAGAGTGCACATGCATGCACACCGAGAGCGCGCGCACACACGCACACACACACACACACACACACACACACACACACACACACACACACACACACACACACACACACACACACACACACACGTAAGTGCAGTTAGATGGAGATTTACTATGTACAAGTGGAAAAGCATACGCTGCGAGAGAGAGAGAGAGAGAGAGAGAGAGAGAGAGAGAGAGAGAGAGAGAGAGAGAGAGGAGAGAGAGGAGAGAGAGAGAGAGAGAGAGAGAGAGAGAGAGAATTTTTACCTACGGCTATTCCTCAAAATAGCACACACACACACACACACACACACACACACACACACACACACACACACACACACACACACACAACACAAGAACATCACTGCAAACACACGCAGAACGTCTTGTGCGTAGAATCTGTTTCTCCTCATAGAAGAGTAGGCCATTCTTGCTGGTCTGAACAGATGACAATATTTACAAATCACAGGCACACGAGGACTAGTTGTAAAAAAAATTAGTCTTATTCCATTGTTCTTGAAATAAAAGAATAAAAAAACAACTGAATAAGAGAGATACATCGTGGCGAAAATTCAGTGATAGCGGTTTTGCGCAACAGGTACCCAGCCTTGTGGATGTCGTATTCGGCGTTGGAATGCTGATTCTTGCGAAACCTCTGAACACAGAGTTGTTGAATGTGCATTGTAGCTTCCTATGTATCATGTCATAGAATTGAAATCTTTACCACAAATTTCTTCTTCATATGTATGTATGTATGTATGTATGTATATGTATGTATGTATGTATGTAATGTATGTATGTATATGTATGTATGTGTATGTATGTATGTATGTATGTATGTATGTATGTATGTATGTATGTATTATGTATGGAGAGACCCAGAAGAAGATATATATATATATATATTTATATATATATATATATATAGAGAGAGAGAGAGAGAATAAAGAGAAGAGATGATGAGAGATGATCGAGAGAGAAGAGAGAGATAGAAGAGAGATAGATAGATAGATAGAGAGAGAGATAGATGAGAGAAGATAGATGAGAGAAGATGTTGTTGTTGTTGTTGTTGCTGTACATTCCCCGCTCAAAACCCTGGACTTCCCGCGAAATGAAAGTAGCTACCAATGTGAATGATAAGTTTGACAGAAAAACCAGTAGGCCTCTTGGAGAGGGTGGGCTCCGCTAGATTCAAGTTGCCCGAGACACATTGTTTGAAACCCCTGTTCATGCACAAGTTGTGGGAGTGTTGTTAAGAAGGCTACAATGTTTGGACCCATTGCCCGTTCTGTAAGTGCTGAGACAGCCTTTACAGGGTGCTGTGCCAATACTGATAAGGATTAGCCAAATCTCCTGTCTGTTGGTAATTTTGTACCAGCCAACCCCCTTTTTATTTTTAGTTTTATTTATTCATTTATTCTTTTATATCGAGGATAATGGAATAGGCACTCGTGTGCTTTTTTTTTTTACATCCAGTCCTCGTGTGTATGCAGTTTTGTAAATCTTGTTATCTGTTCCTACGGGCATACAATAGCCTACTCTTATGAAAAGCGGAACAGGATTTAACGTGTGCGCAAGATGTTGTCACTCCGGTCTTGGAGAAAATTGTATTGGCCTTGAATGCTGTAAGAATTATTGTTTTATCACAAGCTGTCTGACTTTTTTCTCTAGTGTAGCCTACTTGTAGAAGTTATAAACACTTACAAAAACTATTTTTTCCCTAGATCAAACACATCTTTATCGAAGGTGTACTGGAGAACTTGTTTCAGTCGGTACACACACACACACACACACACACACACACACACACACACACACACACACACACACCACACACACACACACACACAACACATATAATATTTATATATATATATATATATAAAGGTTTCCCATAACCTAGGCGGTCGTAGGCGGTCGTAGGGGAGCGAGGCGTCAAAGGCCTCAGCTTCTCTAAGGGCTAGCAAATTGAAGGCGGCACCCATATCCTCTCCCTCGCTGCTTTACCTTCCCTGGCCCTAAAGAGGGCAGGTACTCATTTACAGCTGGGTGAACAAGGGGGACTGTTCTGAAGCCAGGCGCACAAACGGTCACCCATCCATCTAGTAACCATGCCCGACACTGCTTAATTTGACTTGGGGAAAGCGAGCGCTCTGACCACTGAGCTATCCCGTCCCCCATTTACATATATATATATATATATATATATATATATATATATATATATATATATATATATATATATATATATATATATATATATATATATATATATATATATATATATATATATAAAAGTTGATTTCACAAATGTCGAAATTTCCTGATTTCTAAAGCTGAAAACAGACAACTATCACATTGTTTGCCTTGCTGGATCTATATATATATCTGCATTCTGTTAGCCAACCTATCTTTCTGTGCAGACTCCACGTAGCTTTTTTTTGTTGTTGTTGTATACCAGGTATACAGACAGAGAGGAAAGAATCCAGGCACTTGGAAACAAGTTCCATGAAGACAGAATAAAAGGAGAGAGAAAAAAGTGTTGGCATTTCGCACACGGGGTACAGGATGAACAAGAGCGTGACAGACCAGATCGGGAAACAAGCAGATAAACAGGACTTTCTGTTCTCACTTGTCAGACACTTAAAAGCTTCTCTGATATTCCATGGCTTGTCTGTCGTTATTCTTTATCAAACACCTTACTTTGAGAAATCTTCACCTTCACCTGTCCCGTAGTCCGTGGACCGTGGGGGCACAACTGAAGATTCTGCAACCAGCCTCCTCCACTCCCCACGATGCTCCGCCCTCCGTAGCATGTCGTTCCACCTAAGGCCTGTCCACTCTCTGATGTTGTCTTCCCATCGTTTCCTCTGTCTGCCTCTTCGTTCTCCCCCTCCCCTTACTGTTCCCTGTAAGACTGTCTTGGCCAGTCCAGATGATCGTGTGACGTGCCCGTACCACTTTAGCTTTACGCTCAAGTCACACGATCATCTGGACTTCGAGGAACAGAGGAAGGCATATGTCATAAAACAGGTAGGCCTACAAGAAGTTTTTTCCCCTTGGTTTAATGCCTATTGGGGACAGGGTAGCTCAGTGGTCAGAGCATTCGCTTTCCCCAAGCCAAGGTAAGCAGTGTTTAGCGTGGTTACCAATGGATGGGTGACCGTTTGCACGCCTTGCCTTCTGTACAGTCCCCATTTCACCCAGCTATAAATGGGTGCCTGCCCTCTCTAGGGTCAGGGAAGGTAAAGCAGCGAGGGAGATGAGATGGGCGCCGCCCTCAAGCTGCTGGCCCCCAGAGAAGCTGAGGTCTTTGATGCCTCTCTCCCCTACGACTGCTAGTATGGACCTATATATAAAATAAACAGGATTGTATACGTATATTGTGAATAAAATCAACGTTGGAAGAACACCTTTACCTTTGCTTGGGCTCTTTGGGGTCAGGGAAGGTAAAGCAGCAGCTGAGGTCTTTGACAATCGCTCCCCAACGACCGCATAGGTTATGGGAACCCCATTACAATTACAATATCATAAAATGTACAGTTTCTAGAATCCTGATTGTCAGTTTTATCAGTGACGCTGGACCTGAAGAATCACCTTAACATGGCAATGTTTTGTTCATTACCTCAAAATATCTCTGTGTATACGAACACTGGCAAACCGGGAAAGAAAAACTGCAAAGTGACAACGATAGCAATGACAGGATAGCAATGATGATAGCAATGAAGGATAGCAATGACAAATGGCATGACAGATAGCAATGACAATGATAGCAATGCAATGATAGCAATGACAATGTGCATGATGATAGCAATGCAACGATAGCATGAGCACTGACAATGAAGCAATGCATTATGCAAATGGGCACCACGTTCTGTGTGGGGGAAAATCTTGCCCCCAAACATGATTTTGACCAGGGAGCTAAATCACACAGCCCCATCTAAATTTAAAAAATTTAAAGTGTTTGCATACTGTCTGTCAATTTTTTTTTTTTTTGCTTTGGGCACCGAGGTTTGAAAGTGTATAAAACGAATGCAATTCAATTAAAATCAGTGTCAGACAGTTGAAGTGTAGGGCCACAGTGGCAAAGGCTTGGCTGCTTACCAGGCGAAGTGGTGGGGGAAATGGAAGTGTATCAGAGGAAAATCAGCTTTCCTCCTAGGAAGCAAGGAAATATCTGGAAAAGTGCCAGGTTTTGTTTTCCTGCCTCGTTAGAAATGAAGGGAAAGGAGGGTGGTGGTGGAGGGGGGTGTTTGTAAAGGGGTTGTTAGGGTTATCAAAGGCTTTTTGTCGCCATTAACTAATTAGCAAAGGTTATAGCAATCGTTGAAGGAATGGCCCAACTTTGCTTTTTTTTTTTTTTTTTCCTCTCTTATGACAGCTGTCTTTCTGAGAGAGAGAGAGAGAGAGAGAGAGAGAGAGAGAGAGAGAGAGAGAGAGAGAGGAGAGAGAGAGAGAGAGAGAGAGAGGAGAGAGAGAGAGAGAGAGAGAGAGAGAGAGATAATCTTTATTGAATAATCTTTATTTTTCAAGGGTAACAGAGTAAGAATTACATACTTTTTTTCATCCGGAGAGAGGAGAGAGAGAGAGAGAGAGAGAGAGGAGAGAGAGAGAGAGAGAGAGAGAGAGAGAGAGAGAGAGAGAGAGAGAGAGAGAGAGAGAGAGAGAGAGAGAATTCGAATGTTTATTCATTAGGCCAAGCCCATAATAAAGGGGAAAGTGAACAAAAAACCCAAATCATCAAAACATTTAAACGAAATACACTACTGA
>CM060324.1:25386953-25391953 GCA_030674155.1 Stramonita haemastoma | reverse complement strand
ATATAAGAGAGAGAGAGAGAGAGAGGAGAGAGAGGAGAGAGAGAGAGAGAGAGAGAGAGAGAGAGAGAGAGAGAGAGACGAGAGGGAGACAAGGAGAGACAGAGACAAACAAACAAACAAAACAAACAAACAAAGAGACAGAGAAACAGACAGAAAAAAGCTCAACCTCCCTCCCCCTTTCTTTACTTTCTTTCTCTGTGTGTGTGGTTGCAGGTGTCGGCCATGCTGCTGGACTGTGACGACGAGAAGAAGGACCTGAAGCCCAACGTCTTCGTGCAGACTCTGAACGAGCTGGTCAGCCTGCACATCCTCTTCCCCCACGCCGGCTTCTACAAGCTGCAGATCTACGCTCTGTCCGCCTCCGACACCGGCACCCAGCTGCCCAACGTCTACAACTATCTCATCCAGTGCACCAAGGACCCCTCCAGTTCCGCCCCCCTCTTCCCCACCCAGTTCGCGCAGTGGAAGCAAGGCTGCTACCTGTTCAAGCCCTTCGTCCTCAAAGGCGTGGATTCCACGGTCATCAAGGCCATCATCCCCGGGGCCAACGCTGTGGCGCTGACTATCGGAGAGGAGTGGTTTCCCTTGCAGCAGCGCGGGCGCGAAAAGGATGACGACAAAGATGCCCCTTTGCCCTGGTCTGCTAACCTCAGCGACCTTCTCAAGTTCAAGGGCAAGGCGGAGAAGGCCGTCCTCACTGCCAACTACCCCCCTGATGATGATACCAAGTACACGTCTCTTCTCACCTACCAGTTATGAGTTCGTAATGACAGTACCACTCTTGGCTGTGTGCCCATGTTTTAAAAGCCTGCTGTATGTTTTTTTTTTTTTTTTTTATAGCCAAAGATGTAGGTGTGCTTGCAATCAAAAGCTTTGTGAAGTATCACTTGTCTAAAAATAAAATCGTTATTGGAGAGGAGAACTGCAACTAATCATGGTTATCATTTGATATGGGATAGAAAAGGGAACATTTTTTTGTGTTATAAATTAATAGGCTAGGGCAGCACATAACCAAATCTGGCGTAACTTTGCTACTCACGTGCTCTCGGGCATCCACGTCTGCAGGTTGAGCACTGACAAGCTTAGTTGACAGAATGACTGATGTCACTCTGGCCAAGCCAAATATTGAGGAGGAATGTGTCCAGACTGCTAAAGCCGAAGAGGTAGAGTTGCAACTGCATGCTGCAGTATCTGCCGCAATGGTTTTGTTTGCTGTTTTCTCTGGGACTATGAAGTTGTTGATTTTAGAAACCAAAGATTTATTATCTCAGTAGTTATCCTGGTCATCACGCAATGCTATCAACACATCGGAAAGTTAAAACGATTTAAAAATATAACAACACCGACAATTAGACAACAAAAACAACAACAGTAACAACAACAAAAAGGCAAATATCATCATCATCAATGACAACTGACATGCCATTAATCCCCCCCCCCCCCCCCTCAGAGCCAGTGATGATATGTAAGTGGAAAGGTTGGAAATGTTATTCTTACAATCAGAGCCATTTAGTTTGACAATGACAAAATCAAGTGGTACCAAAACCATTTATGAGTGACAAGATCGACAGGAAGACGAATTATTATGAAAAAAAAAAGTTTGCGAAAATCTCTCCCCCTCCCCCCCTCTTTTGAATAAATTATATATCCCTGACCCCAGGAAGAAGTCAACTTCAACTCAAACTATGTGCCTTGTATTTTCCAGTCCATTCTCTGTAGATGTTATCCAGCTACTTGTAGCCATTGTTTTTTGTGTCCACCCAGAACGTCCTCTGCCACAAACCAGGGGCAATAATTCAGTAATGGCCAAAATGCTGACTAGTCTGTTTGCAAAGGGGCAGCTCTTTCATACTTGATATATTGCATGCATGTGTACATCGATTGCTACTTTAGTACTATTACCTGTATTTAAATAATACAAAGATAGACATTGCCAGGAACATAGAGTTTCCATTAGTCTTTTCTTAAAATTGAATATCAGTAACATACAATTTAATCTGTTTTGACTGGTGAATGTTGTCAGAGAACGAAAAAGAAGAAATAATAAAGAGAAAACTGGTCAAAACTTCATAACCTTACATTTTTTTCAATATAACATGATGTTGGAAAATATCTATAACAATGTGTGGCCCTTCTGATTCTTTAATTTAGTCATTTAGAAGTAGAAATTTCAACACGCCTCCTTTGATTGCTGTTTGGCACTTAAAATCTGTACACGTTTTTTTTTTCATTGATGTCTGTCTGTTTCGTTTTCTGGCAAGATGTTGACATGTTTTGTTGGTCTTTCTTTTTGAAGTGCAATATATTGTGGCAAGGTTTTACATGCTGTAACGTGTACCGTTGACAAAAAGAAAAGCTAGCATTAGACTTGATTTGTTGTTGCCTGGCTTGGGTGCAAATGTGGTGTGATGCTTTCCGACAACTGTTGTGCTCCAGTCATCACCTCCTTTGTATCCTTCTTTTTCTTTCTTTCCTTCATCCATTAGAGCTATGGGGTTCACCCATGGTGAGATTTTGCATACGCGACCATTTGCCCTCCATTAAGACAAATGCCGGCGTCCTGGATGATTAAAAAAAAATTCTTTCCTTGGCTAAAACTCTTGGTGAGATTTTGCGTATGCGACCTTTTTTGTCCATTATGAAGGCAGCCGTATTCCGACTTCGCGGGTGTCTGCTGGATATGATGGTGTTTCTATAACCCACCGACCACGGACATGAACTGCAAGATCTTTAATGTACATATTTGATCTTCTGTATGTGTAAGTACACCAAAGAAATTAAGGCACTGGAAGGTCTGCACTTGAGTTCACCTGGGAGATCATAAAAATCCCTACCCTCAATTTGCCAGACGCCACAAAGATTCGAGCCCCCAACTTCATAAACCCATGGAATTGAAGTCGAACGGTCATAACCACTCGGCCGTGGCGTCCGTACGATGATGTCTAAACAGGACACAATGCATGTGTTTTTTTTTTTTTTTCAAATGTTGTTATCCTTCCTACCAACACACCATGGCCTACTCTTCAAATGACTTTAACATGTGCACAAACGGTTCTGTGTGTCTTCACACACAGGATCTCGGTTTATAATATTATTCGAAGGACTTTCGGGGGAGTGGAGTTGGTACTTACACTAACTCCAGAAGGGAAAAAACAAAAATCACATCGAACGGGTTCTCGGTGGTGGCTCGAACCTTAAGTATCGCGAGATCAACTGTAACCCCGCCCCCCATTCCTGTGGGAGAATGCATGGATCCATTCATCAAACGGCCGGCCAGCCAAACAAATCAACCAAACAGTCAATCAGCCTCTTGCGATCAGTCACTGGTCATCCAAAAAACCAAATTGTATTAATTAGTTAACCAACTGACTTTTCACCAGTCTACTGGACCACCTTACCAATCCCCCACAGAATAATCAAAGAGCCAACAAACCTACCAACCAATCACAAAGCATGCAATACCTCGACCAGCTAACCAAACAAGCAAGAAAGCAAACAAGCAAGTAACCAACCAGCCACCCAACAATGGGACAAAAGAGCCAAGCAGCCAACAAGCATCAACCAACCAGACTTGAAGTCAGTGTAACGTAAATATTACTTTTTATTTATTTATTTATTTATTTATTCTTTTATATCGAGGATAACAGAATAAGCAATCATGTGCTTTTTTTCATCCGGTCCCCGTGTGCATGCAGTTTTTGTAAATATCGTCATCTGTTCCCACCGGCACACGATGGCCTACTCTTACGAAAAGCGGAACAGGATTTAACGTGTGCGCAAGATGTTCTGCGTGCGTTCGCACACGGGGCCTCGGTTTAAAGTCTCATCCGAATATTACGACTCATCCAGCATAATAGAACACACTCTCAACAATTACCAGTTATAATACAAGGTAATGTCACACTATCTGCTCTTCTTTGGCTCAATGAAAAGTTGTTGGGGCACTGCACTGAGTTTTTCAGGCCGTGTCCTTAGAAACAAGTTGAACATGATGGAGCCCATCCTTCTCTAGGTACAGGGTGCATGCTGGGTATGTTCGTGTTTTCGTAACTCACCAAACACCCACATAAATCGCAGGATAGTAATGTGGACATACATATAACATATAGATATTCTGCATGCGCATACACACACACACACACACACACACACACACACACACACACACACACACACACACACACACAACACACACACACAACACACACACACACACACACACCACACCACACACACAAGGGAATTAAGATACCAGCAGGCCTGTTAACCTAAGAGATCGTACAGATTCTCTCCCTTAAAGTGTCAGATGCCACTGTCAAGATTCGAACCCACGATTTCATCGACTGACCAGAGAGAAGTCAAACACTCTTATCCACTCAGTGTTAAAGTATGTCAATCTATCTATCTATCTATCTATCTATCTATCTATCTATCTATCTATCTATCTATCTATCTATCTATCTATCTATCTATCTATCTATCTATCCCTTAGTCTGGCGACCGTGGGGGCACCCCTGAAGACTTGACAACCAGTTCCCTCCATTCCTCTCTCTGTTCTGCCTTTCTCAAAATTTTGTTGAGTTCTAGGCCTGTCCATTCACTGATGTTGTCCTCCCATCTCTTCCTTGGTCTGCCTCTTTTTCTTCTTTCTTGGACAATGCCTTGCAGTATTGTTTTTGCAAGTCCATTTGATCTTGTGACATACCTTTACCATTTAAGTTTACGCTTCTTTACGACTATAGTACTATAAATAATAATTAATAATAACCCCCCCCCCCAAAAAAAAAAAATACTTGTAATGAAAAAACAAACAAATAATTACACCAATCCTGAACAAAGCAGGCATTGGTAGACTGAAACATTGTATTATTTCCTTATCACCGGGGCAACGATACGAAGGTGAAATTTAAAGGTATTGATAGTAATATGGACGGGGAATGTTATTATTCATATCGATAAAAAATTATTTTTTAATTTGAAGACCTTTCATATAAAAGTCT
>CM060324.1:25359453-25381953 GCA_030674155.1 Stramonita haemastoma | reverse complement strand
ACTTTTATAAAGAAGGGGGGGGGAGGGTTGTATAAAAAGCTAACCTGTATGAACTGGTTATGTACAACAAAAGATAATTCTTGAAATTTGTACACCTAGTCTTGAATATTGCTGAGTTAGGACCGGACACATGAGTTTTCTCTAACTAGTACTTATTACTATGAGTATGACTAGCACCATTAGTATGATGCTTATTGATACAGTTGAACATTTTGAACAAGGATACTGTTTTTCAGATTAGCAAACGATTTGCACCAACTATAATGCTTGATACAGTTCAATATTTTGAACAAGGGTGCTTCTTTTGAGATAAATTTGCAAACCATTTGTGCAAAGTGTCACTGATACACTTTTTTGAGGGGAGGTGGGGGATGCGGGTGGGCTGGTGTGGAGGGGGTGGGGGATGACTGAAGTTGAATGATTGGATCTTTTTGTCTACTAATGTATGTACTTTTGTACTGAAAATAACTTTTTTTTTTTATTGTCAATGTGGGGTAGAAAACTTGTAAAGCACTAGCAATGCTGTAAGTTGAGTAACCTTTAAAAACTGTCTCCATTTCATTATGAATTCTGCAAATTGATATCAGTTGATAAAGTGATTCAAAAATTTTCATAACAGTTTATCACTTTATTTTTAGATACCCCTCCTCCCCCCCAAAACCCCCCCAACCAAAACAACCCAAACCAAACCAAACCAAAACAACAGGAACAAAAAAACTAAATAACAAAAAACAAAAGGAGGGGGGAGAGGGTAACTTACTTGGTTGACCTGACAAAATCAAAGAATCGTCCTGAACCAGGAGAAGATACCTTCAACCCATTTTCTTAGTTATTTAAAAAATAGTTTTGATATGCTGTCTGGTCAGACATTTTGCAGAAAAACATGTACTAAGACCAGTAAGAGTGTGCATGTTTTTTTGGTAACTTCCATGAGGCACATAAACCATTACCCATGTCCTTTTGTTCCAGATTGGGCAGAGATTCTCAGCAAGAAGGAGGTCAATGGAAAACCGCTGTATTACATCCATTTTGATGACTGTAAGTATTATTTATAATTATAGCCTTTGCCCCTGTGTATACATCACGATTAACAAGTACTGAAAGTTATAATGTGCAAGGAAAATCTTGTTTTCAGTGACACTGAAAATGTCATTAAAAGTTTGTATGATCTATTTCACTTACACCTAAAGAGATGTTCATTGGGGAGATAACAGCATAGACGATGCATGCTGTGTTAACTTAAGCGCTGTTTAAATGGGTCACACTGAAATTAAGCACAGCCCTTAATTACGATATGGTTTTATCCTCTTTGTTTTCAATACAGAATTTTGTCTGAATTTTTACTTAAGGTCTATTTTGAAGTTATTTTATACTGATTTGATCTTTATAAGTTTTTGTCACAATATTTTGTAAGGAATGTATTTCTTTTTATATGTGTTTATGAATTTACTGCATGTGACTAACTTTTGTGCTGACTGAGACATTCTGTAGATCCTATGTAGATTTTATGTACTCTGGACATAAAATGTATTCTTTCATTTCTTCAAAATGTATTTTTCTGAAATCTTGTTTTCAGTCAACAAACGTCTGGACGAATGGGTGCCGGAGGAACGTATGGACGTCACGAAGGCAGAACTGCCGAAGAAAGACGCTAAAACTCCAAAGAAAGAGCCTGTGGCCACAAAGATGACCAATGGTTCACGCCCAGCAAGTCCTGAAGTGAGGCCCAGCTGTGTTCAAGAAAACCTGTGCCCTTTTATTGGGTTATCGTAAGAAGCTGTGGATTTGTAGTTGAGAGGTAACAGGCATCTAAAAAGTGAGGCATTGTGGGCTCGACTCCAGTTGGAGCCTTTATTTTTTCTTGTCCTCTAGACCATGAGTGGTAGTCTGGTTGCTAGTCTTTTAAGGTAAGATGATTTACTAAAGATGCATGTGCAACATACATAAAGATTAAGCCTACATGAAAGAACCCATAGCATCAAGAGAGATGTTTTTGGCAAAATTGTGTAGAGAAAAAGCCCTTGTCTTAGGGAGACAAATGCACATGCAGACAGGAAATTTTGTTTGTAATAGGAAGTGCTACTTTAAAAAATTTTTTTTTTAGCATTATGGTTCCTTCCCTCACCCCCCCCCCCCCCCCCCCCCACTAGAAAATAACCTGTCATGACTGAAAATGATGTACAGTCCAAAACAATATGATGGAACGCCACGCCACACCATGCCACACACAACAGAATTTGATACAGTGAATGGAGAGGTGACTTTGATTTCTCCCAGAAGTGGAAGCACATAAATTTAAAAACAGATTGTACTTTTGCTGCCTACTTTGTTCTGTTTGCACACGTAAAACCTGTCACTTCACATGTAGACTTATTTTCTTGCCTGCTAGTGAATTGGTGTTCACTTTTGGATTAAGATCTGATATAATTTAGATAAAAGTATATTTCTTTGATAAGGAAAATAAACAAGCAATGCATGCAAAGATGTTTTATAGTGATTTTACCCCCCATTCCTTGGCTAGAGCTCCAAGTTTCACCAGGGGTGAAATTTTGTGTATGTGGCTGTTTTTGCCCACCATGAAGTTATTGTGATTTATATTTTATGATCTGGACAAAGAGCATATTTTCACATCTTGAAAGGGTACAGATTTTTGGCTGTGAGTCAGCACATTGCATAAAATGATGTCAGTTATGGTAAGATTACATAGCTAAACGGGGATTTTGAAAAAAAGTTTTCCTTTCTCTCTGTGTAGTTACAGAATGGTTCCAGTGGAAGTAACCTTTTACCATTGGGCGGAATTTCCCCTGCCCCCTCCCCGCTTCCTCCTGGAGGGGGTGGTATGGGTGGGGGGTTGAGCCGAAAGAACAACTTGATGAACAGGAAACGAAAATTGGAAGAAGATGTAAGTAACACGGCTGTGCTTTCTGCAGTACTGGTCTTCTTTTGTTTTTGTTTGTTTGTTTGTTCTTTTGCTGTCTTATCTTCTGTGATGTTCTGGTCCTTCTGTTTTCATGCCGTACATTTCAGTATCTCTGCCCCAGCCAACCCAGATTTGTCATGTCACACTCCCAGGGTCAGAAGTCCTCAGGGAGCCCATCACTGTTGGGCCACCATGGGGCCAACAGCCAGAGGGGCCCTGCACTGCCGCTGGGTCACTTTGGTGGTGTTCAGTGGTGCCTGTTTTAATATATGCAGAACACCACCTACTTAGCCCCCAACTGACTACTGTAATAGTTCAGTTGTGGAGCCAGACTGAATAAGTTGTGCAGCTGGGTTGGTGACCACCGCAGCTTCCCTCCTGAGACCTTCTCTCATGAACTTCCAACCCTGAAGACTCTGATAAATTCACCACAGGCACAGATGTATGGGGAAACTGAAACTGAAATCACCATGAAATCAGAGCAACAGGGGCTACAGAATTATAGGTGGTTTTTTATATTATTTTCATTGCATGGTGATCAGTGAAGATGAGGCTGATGTAATAAGACTGCTATGGAAGTGCATCTGCTTTGAGACGATGCTTCCTATCATACTTGAGACAGACACTTGAAGTGTTGGTCGGGTAATTTTGAGCAACACTTTCAAAATTGCATCCATAAAGGGGATGAAGCTTGACTGTGTGATCCCAGTCTTCCTAATGAACCTGTAGCAAACTCACTGTGCGTAGGAGCCTGCTGGAGTCTCAGAAAATCCCTATGACTCTCATGGGATTTAAACCAGTGTTCTTCCAGTCTGTAACCCAAGATGTTTACCACTGCGTCATAGTGGCTGGTTTGTACCGGTCTTTTACTTGTGGCATGTATGTGTAGAACTGTACAGGAAAATTGTTATGCAGGTTAATTGACCACCTAAGAGCTTTGTCGGTGAAGGTGGTATTTTCTTCCTGTTCCTTGTTTGTCCATTCTGTCTGCATTTTGTTTTTTATTCACCCCTTTTGTACATGTTTGATTCTTCTGTCTTTTAGTTTATTGTGTGTGTTAAATTTTTGTGAAATTATCCCTTTGATTTATCGTATTTTATCCAGTTTTATCAATTCGTTCATATCCATTCAGAGCTGCCAACTCACACCATATTGAGGGACTTTGTTCTATGTGATTGCTCTTTACTCTTTTGTTGATGCACAAGTATGGCCCCTTTCTCCATGCTTTAAAAAGAAGAAAAAGTATAAAAGAAAAAGAAAAGTTGGTGGAGATCATGTAGATCTTTGAGGCAGCTGCATTTCTAGTCATTGAGCACTACAGTTAGTCAGGAATACTGTCTGCTTTAGCTTTTTAGCATCATGGCTGAATGCAAGAGTTTGTTCTATTGCTCCAGAAAATAGAAAGGCCAATCTGAGTAGATGTGGATTAAGCATGTGTTTTGTTGATGAACCTGTATACTTTATTATTCGTATTACAGTAGTTGTAACAAGATAGCTGTCGGCTTTTACTGAGCTCAGTGTGTGGTTTATGCAATCTTAACATTAGTGGGATAGTATTGGCCAGACACACTAAATTATATACTAGATCCTAACATTGCTGAGATGTGTGCTGATTGTTCTGGTGGCTTGTGCTGTTAAACTTTGTTCCTTAGTTCAGAAATTGCTGTGAAAAATAAGGAAGTGGGTTGTTTAGGAGAAAGTTGACCTATTGAATGAATTGGATCTGCATAAGATAATTGCTTTTTGGCAAGAACAATTTTCTTCCTAGCTGTGTTCAAAAGTTGGCAGTTTGTTCAGTTTTATACAGTATCTTCCCTTATGTGAATAAATATTTTGGTTCCTCATCAGCACTGACTTTTTGTTGTTGTTGTTAAAAACAGCTTTACGTTTTCTGTTCTTGCTTTGCATGTGGCAATGTTTTTATTTTATGCTTTGAGTTGGTGTGGTCTGTGCATACAGTGTGTATTGTTGTCTGTGCCCTCTGAATGCCTGGTCTGGTTGTCTGTGCCTGTAGCCTGTCACCCAGTCTAGCGAACCTGCACCAAAGCCGGCACGACCCCCACAGAAACAGATCAAGATCCTGGTAGGCCTGCAGATCATCCATTGTGTAACTTGCCACTAATCAAGGATGATCTGTCCTGCCCTGTGTGCAGCTTAGAGTTTTTTTGTTTTTAAAAAAAGAAAATGTTGCAGTGTTGTGCAGGTTTAATTTCACTGTGGTTTTTACTTGCCTGAGAGAGCACTTGTATTCTTATATAAATTTGAATCTGAGAGAGAGAGAGAGAGAGGAGAGAGAGAGAGAGAGAGAGAGAGAGAGAGAGAGAGAGAGAGAGCACAAATTTTGCTGTGATGCAGTGATATGTTTTCATTTAGGTATAAAAATGTAGGTATGATAGTGATCTTTTGCCATTGTGTACAAGTGAGTGTCCTGTTCATTAGAGTGGCGTTACTGGTGTTTGTATTGATTGCACTGTCAATCATTGATTGCTTTCTTGTCTGGGAATGAGATTAAACTTAGAATGATTTCAACAGTATATTGTTTGACTTGATTAGATGTAATGAGATGTAATGAAACACATTGCATATTTTTTTCTAACAGACTGCATTTTGCAAAACATGAATATTGATACGTGTCCAAATGATGTTGGTAAAGTGCATGGAGAGAAATTTTCATCACAGTCATGAAAGAGATGATTGCCCATTTAGGTGTGTGTATGTGTGTGTGTAAGTTTGATGTGTGTGTGTATGTTGTGTGTGTGTGTGTGTGCGCGCGCGCTTACTTTCATATTCATTTTGCTGTGTGAATGCATTTGTATGTAATACACATTCTGCACATTGTATGTTTCTTCCTAGATTTGTCAAAAATATATCAATACTATATTCTTTGTGTAATGCATACATATGCAGTCAGCTTCAACTTTTGCATACAACATTTACGTCTGTGCAAGAAATGGTAAAATTTTACCTCCTAGAAGAAAACAAGGCTAGAAGACTGGTCACTGATTTGCTGCTTGGATAATCAGAACATTCATCTATTTGTTGCTTTGCAGTGTTTGTGAGCACTGGTTTTGCAACATGAACTGAAGAAACTAATCAACACAACTTGCTTACAGGCACTGTCTGGTCTGTCGTCTGTCTGTCTGTCTGTCTCTGTCTGTCTGTCTGTCGTCTGTCTGTCGTCTGTCTGTCTGTCTGTCTGTCTGTCGTCTGTCTTCTCTGTCTCTCTCTCTCTCTCTCTCTCTCTCTCTCTCTCTCTCTCTCTCTCTCTCTCTCTCTCTCTTCTCTCTCTCTCTCTCTCTCTCTCTCTCTCTCTCTCTCTCTCTCTCTCTCTTCTTCATAAGTTACCATTTTAATTTTTTTTTGTTTGAAATAAGCTTGCTTGGATTTTGCAGCATAATATCTCATGTCAGAATATCTCGTTATTTTAACGTGCACATGTTCAATTGAAATTCCAAGTCAACCTGGGCGCCATGTAGTACAGTTGTGACCAACCTGTATTTGTTCCTGGCATCCTGTGGATTGGGATGCTATCGATAAAAGGGACTTGTGACCCAGAGAGTATAAGAAGGTGTAGAGGGTTGAAAGTGAAATCATACCTGTTTGCTCAGAAGATGCTTTCAACCCCCTCCCCTGCCTAACCCACATAGGCGGAGTCTTTGCTGATTGGTTGTCCCACCAAAGACACAAGGTCACTGCTTCATCAGATACTTTTGAAGAGAGTGGTGCAGTTTTGAAGAGACTGGTGCCTCATGCTTTCAGTTTTTTTTCTTTCAAAGAAAGAGAATAACTGTTAAATGTACATAAACACAGAAAAAAGTAATCCATAGAGCATTAGAGTAAGCATTCCCTCATGTGCAGAGTACTGTTGATGTTGTTTTCACCAGCATCAACAGTTAGTGACTGAAGTCTGTCAGTGTCTTTCTCTTTCCCTCCCTTCTCCCACTCCCATGCCTACTTATTTGCAAATATATCTCATACCTGTGAAATATACTTATAAAACATAAAGGTGTGATTTTCGTCAGGAGAACATACCTGTCAAATGAACTTGTAAAACCTAATGGTGTAATTTTTAAAAATCTGGTACCTGTTGATATAGCCTACTTGGAAAGAAGTAATTTTCAAAACAACTACCCTCTTGATATACTTAAAGGTGAAATTATCATCGGGACAACTTACCTGTTGATGTTCCTGTAAATGAGTAATTTTCATCAGGACAACTTACCTGTTGATGTTCCTGTAAATGAGTAATTTTCATCAGGACAACTTACTGTTGATGTTCCTAAATGTGTAATTCATCAGGAACTTCTGTCAGTGTCCTGAAATGTGTAATTTTCATCAGGACAATTTACCTGTTGATGTTCCTGTAAATGTGTAGTTTTCTTCATGACAACTTGCCTGTTGATGTTCCTCTAAATGTGTAATTTTCATCATGACAACTTACCTGTTGATGTTCCTCTAAATGTGTAATTTTCATCATGACAACTTACCTGTTGATGTTCCTGAAAATGTGTAAATTTTACCTGCATCAGGACAATCACTACCCTTGCATTTAGCATCACGTTGATCAACATGCAGCTGTCACATTTTCATCATTAGCTTTTTCATATTGACACAAACACAACAAAGTAATATTTTCAAAGCTAGCCTTAAGAATGTAAGTTTTTATAGTATTACACAAATACACCACATTTGTCTTTTTACAGTGTCACACAGATACCATACTTAAATGTTATACTGAAGCTGCACAAGTCTGTTTTAAGAGTAATTGTACGGACTTTGAACACTTCTTACTTCAAAGCTGTACTTCTCCTGGTATTGGGTTCCTTCCTGAGCTGTTGATTATCTGGTGCACATCTTTCTCCTCTTCTCACATCTCTTCTCTGTGTCTCTAGGTTAGACATATCGCTCTCTCTCATATCTTCTTCCTGGCAATCTTTCCATCCTGGGTCTTCCTGTCCTTCTTGTTCCATCAAAGCAGTACGTACATGTACGTGTGTTTTCATAGCATTTTTTGGGTGGAAAGGCTGAAACGTTGATGAGAAGTTCTCACACCCGTGTTTTGCTCTGTGTGTGTGTGTGTGTGTGTGTGTGTGTGTGTGTGTGTGTGTGTGTGTGTGTGTGTGTGTGTATGAGCAGGCAGACTCCCAGGATGGCCAGTTGATGCCCAGACAGACTGGGAGCATGGTGGCCCATCACGATGATGTCGTCACTCGCATGAAGAACATCGAGCTGATCGAGATTGGCCGGTGGCGGATCAAACCTTGGTATTTCTCCCCTTATCCTCAGGTCAGTGCTGGGTTGTAGCGGTGTGTGTTTATGTATTATATAGCAATACATGCACAATGCAGACAGACAGACAGTGTTTGGTCATTATGGATGTTAACTTTTTTTTCTACAGTAAGCATAAAGCAGTGGCATGAAACCTGTTTATCAGCTTTTTATCATCTTCTTTTAAGGTGTGTTGATGTGGTTGTTTTGAGAGAGAATATCAAAACCAGGAAGTCAAAATGATGATTACTGGTGTGAAATATCAGTGCTGATATTGGGTATTATTGGAGGAGGGGGGAGGGGTGTGGAAGATCAACTATATTGGGTTTGAACTGATTTTTTTTCTTCTCTGTTATGAGTGCACATTTGTCTGGGTTTTAGGTACGAGTTTCATCGTGAGTATTGTAGGATGCCATGTGTGAAGAATTGAGTCATAAAAGTTGTGATCTGATTTTCAGGAACTGACCAGCAACCCCATTTTGTACCTCTGTGAATACTGCCTCAAATACCTCAAAAGCAACAAGTGCTTGGAAAGACACTTAGTAAGTACAGTGTTGTTCCTTCACCCATCACTGGGCTATCAGAAGAAACCAAACAAAATCAGCAGTTTGAAAAGGATCATTGAATCAGGATATAAATGGCTGAAATACACGCACAAACTCCGGCTGTTTTTGTTATGTTTTACTGCCATAATCTTTGAACATGTAAGGAGGATTTTGGAAGGGCTTTTTTTTTTTTTTTTTTTTTTTTTTTAAATGAACTGAAGCTTTTACCACTGGAACCTTTGAATAGAGGAGGAAGCTTCAGGAAGTTGTGTTGCTGAATCTTTTCAATTTGGTGCACATCCTCGATAGTTCTTTTTTTTTTGGGGGGGGGGGGGGGGGGGGGGTTGTTTGTTGCAATATGAGTTCAGTAGTATGAAATGGTTCTTTTGCATGTTTTTCCATCTGACTGTCCATAGTTTACCTTTGATGTATGAGAGTTATTCATAGACTTGAACACTTATTATGTATGGAAAGTTTCCAGCAGGGAAAGAAAGACAACTGTCTTTTAGTTGTATTGTATTTTCAGTAGGAGGCTTCAGCAACCTTTGACAAAGAAAATGCAGTGGATGGATCTTGAAAGTGTTGTAAAGAGAAGTCAAAAGTGGAAGTTACTTCTAGGGAAGAGACTGAACCCAACACTGTTCTTTCTGGAGGAGAACAACAGTTGTCTTTTGTGGAAAAAAAAGAGAAAAAAGACTGCGCATGCACACACACACACACACACACACACACACACACACACACACACACACACACACACACACACACACACACACACACACACACTCTTACACACTTACACATAGCATGTACAGACGCATGCTCACATGCATGCACTCTCACATACACATAGTTGTGCAATAAAAATGGAAGAGACTATGCCATCTGTTCACAAAAAGGGGTTTTAAAATGGCTTCTATATCAGATAGATAATCGTAGAAATGTGAAATATATGTATAAAGGTTTTGTTGTCATTGTTGGCGGTGGTGGTGGTGATGGTTTATTTTCTAGCAGCTGC
This sequence comes from Stramonita haemastoma, assembly GCA_030674155.1. Lineage (NCBI taxonomy): Eukaryota > Metazoa > Mollusca > Gastropoda > Neogastropoda > Muricidae > Stramonita > Stramonita haemastoma. The sequence continues at coordinate 25,372,202 of CM060324.1, read as the reverse complement.
ACTAAGATAGGTTTTGTAGACTGTTACCAGGTGTGACCAAACTTTGTACATGCAGCTGCCAGCATGTAAAGCATATGTTGATACAGTTGACCTTTGGAGCAAACTTGACTGTGCTGTTGTATGTTACAACTTGTGGCTGTGGTGTTTTGCCCTCAGGCCAAATGTTTGCACCGCCACCCTCCAGGAAACGAAATCTACAGAAAGTCCAACATTTCCTTCTTCGAGATTGACGGACGCAAAAACAAGGTGAGAATGGGATCGGTGGTTTCGTGGTTAGGTAAGGCACAGCCATCTAGAAAGTGAGCAGGGACTTTGTGGTTTGAAGAACTGACTCAAGGTTGATAGGGATTTTGTGTAGAATCTGCTTGGTTAATAGTGACTGACTTAAATTAAATGAACATTGTTGCAGTTAACATGATTCGACAGTATGGCAGTTGATATAGTTTGTCACTCGACAGTTTACTTGATGTAACTGTGTGTCTTGATTTCCCTTTTCCCTCAACTCCTAGAGGAGTCATTTGGGCACTGGAACTCAGGTGCAGGCTAAAAAAAAAGAGAAGAATACCCCCCCCCCCCCCCCCCAATAAAATGAAATATAAAAAAGAAACTCTAATGCATTATGTTTTGGGCAGGTTGAATCTTGGGTAGCTCATTCCTCTCTAGAACATTTGTAAGTAGTGATGTCTAAAGAAGTTTTCAAGTTCTTTATATGCTCAGAACTTTGTTTGAAGACATCATTTCAAGGAAAATACAGGGATATGGGTGTAGGTACTGTATTTGAAAATGATTGTCATGGGGTTTGTTGTTTTGCAGGCATATGCTCAGAACTTGTGTCTTCTAGCCAAGCTGTTTCTAGACCACAAGACATTGTACTACGACACAGACCCATTCCTGTTTTACGTGATGTGTGAGCAAGATCAGCGGGGCTACCACATGGTCGGCTTCTTCTCCAAGGTCAGTGTAGTGGTTGTGATTGGCAAAAACAGGTTTTTTTCCAGATCGTTTTTTTTTTCTTTGAGAACATCACATCATGTACACATCAACAAAGCATATTGATTCACTTATTTATATGGTTGATTGTGTTGGTTGTGGTCTTTTTTAAAATGAAATTACAGTACTACTCAGTTCACCCAGCTGTAAATGGGTACCTGCCCTCTTTAGGGTCAGGGAATGTAAAGCAGCGAGGGAGAGGGGATGGGCGCCACCATCAACATGCTGGCCCCTGGAGAAGCTGAGGTCTGACACCTCACTACCTAACAACTGCAGAAATTATGGGACACCTGTACCGTTACCTTTTACAGTACTTCTGCTGTTATATCATTCAGCTTATTTCACTGTGTATCAACAAACCAAACCTGTTCTCAAGCATTCACGTGAGTGACAAAGCCAGCAGTGTTTACAGAAATAACTGTCATAGGTTTGAGTTTGCCTAGATAAAATTGCTTATGAAATCTCAGATAAATACTTAACTAAGATGATGTCCAGTGAAAGGAAAATGGAAAAATAAAGCAAAGTACAAGATAAAATCTAATTAAACTAAGGTAATATAGTAAGTTAAATTGAAGAAGCCTAAAATAAAATTGTCTTGAAAAATAAACTAAAACAAAAGACAATTAAAAAACCTAACTAAGGTTGTGGTAGGATGATAACGAGGAATATCATCAATCCTCCATCCTGCATTGACAATCAGTTTTCCTTTTGCTTCTTTTTCTTTTTTTTTTTTTTAACATAAAAATGTTAGATTTGCGATGTTGCAGGAGAAAGAGTCGACAGAGGACTACAACGTGGCCTGTATCCTCACCTTACCTCCATACCAGCGGAAGGGCTATGGCAAACTGCTCATAGAGTTCAGTGAGTATCAGTCATGGGGATAAATCTCTGCTGCAGTGATAGCTTGAAAAAATAATTGGGGAGCACGTCATGAAGTGTGTGATTTCTCTTGTGTGTTGTGTGTGTGTGTGTGTGTGTGTGTGTGTGTGTGTGTGTGTGTGTGTGTGTGTGTGTGTGTAAATTTCATGTCATGATGAGGGATTGTAATTTTGTGTGTGTGTATGTGTTATCCATCTTAAGAAGAGTATCAACAACCAGAAAAACCTTAGGCTGCATCTAGACTTTAAAAATCAGAATTACTTTCATTTGGTAAGAAAATATTGGAAACGAAAATTGCTATGGACATTAGAAAAAAGATATTCTATTCCTTCCCTCTTCCATTTTTCTCTCCCCCCCATTTGAAGACAAAAAGACGGAAAAAATTCAGGGTTAGGTTATCGCGTTCACTTAAATATATCTTTTTTTTTTCTTTCAGGTTATGAACTGTCCAAAGTTGAATGCAAGACGGGGTCCCCAGAGAAGCCGTTGTCAGACCTGGGTCTGTTGAGTTACCGCAGCTACTGGTCACAGACCATCATGGAAATCCTCCTCAACGCCAAGCCCACAGAGGCCGGGGACCAGCCCACCATCACTATCAAGTCAGTCTCCTCCTCTCCGTTTGGGCCCCAAACTTTTCCCCCATCCGTTAAACCATGAGTGGTGGTCTTGGAGCTATTCTTTTCGATGAGATGATAAACCGAGGTCCCGTGTGTTACACATCATTATTTAGCGCACGTAAAAGAACCCATGGCAACAAGAGTGTTGTCCCTGGCAAAATTCTGTAGAAAAAAGCCACTCTGATAGGGAAACAAATACAGCTGCAGATGGAGAAAGAAAGAAAAAATAATGGGTAGGCGCTGCACTTGTGGCGATGCGCATTCCCTGGGGAGAGCAGCCCAAATTTCATAGAGAAATCTGCTGTGACGTGTAGTGGTAATGAATAAAATAAATAAATAAATTAACCATCACTGGTTTAAAAAAGATAAAAAATTTGTTCTGTTTGGTTCCCCCCTGTTGCTTGGCTAGAGCTCCGAGGTTCACCAATGGTGGGATTTTTATGTGTGCTACCATGTTTTTCCCAGCCACTAAGGCAGCAGCCTTTTGACTTTAGAGATGTCTCTTGTTTTGTTATTGGTTGTTTTTTTTTTAAGACTTGAATGTTATTTACTTGCTTTGTTGTTTTTATTTTCACTCCATTGTAGTCAAGTTTTTGTAAGCAATGATCCTCCATGGGGATTCCGGGGACCTGTCAGTAGAAATAGCATTCCCACATTCTGGAAATTCTTTGCTAGAAATTTCCTCTTTTCTTCCACTGTTTTGTTTCTGCCTTGTTCTTTTTCTTCCTGTCACATCCTTGTCTATTTTCTGCCTTCTTGGTCCATTCTCCTGCCTTTTTTCCAGAAAGCCTTAAAAGATAACAATTCTCTCTTATGCCAAAGTCGCATACGCTGGGCCTGACCTGTCAGGCGCTTAACAGCAGCATGACGCAGTTTCGCTCATATAACAGACAACTGCTGTCTTAAGTGTTTGATGATGAAGAAGAAGAAGTAAGCAATGTTTATGCAGACATAAATGTTCAAGCCTGCGTTTGAAGGAAGTTAACTCACAGAGTAGTAAGTCAAGTCAAGTCAAATTACTTTGCTCATCCTATGAAGGGCAATTACAACACTGACAGGCACATTAAAAAAAAAAAAAAAGAATCAACATAATCTTGAAACTGCAAACTGCTTTGTTGAAGTAACTCAGGTTTGATTGCACTTAAAGTGGGAAGTGGTTTCAAATCATAAGTCAGTCACTTCTTGTTGCTTCTTTACTAGCAGAACTATAATTTTCTGTTTTTAATATTTTTTTTTAGGTTGTGTGTGTTATAGGAAGAAGGTCCTACCTCATGAATATCTGCATCCATGATCCCTGTTCACATTTTGTAATTTGTTCTGTTCTGTCAAACAGACTTTATTAACACTTAGCAAATTCATAGTTAAGAGTAAAGTTGCATGAGATTAATTAAAAGGTTAACTATATTTCTATTTCTGTCAATTTCATAGTTTTAAACGTATTTTGTTGATGCAAATTATATACAATAGTTGATGTTGATTACTGAAATCTTCCATGCTCCAAGAGGGTTCAAAGGCGCATTAAATCTGGAGTCTTGTGTGGAGTGTGACTTGATGCTGAATGTGCATGAAATGGAGCCCCCCCTAAAACAGTATGGAGTGTTGAGGTAGACATGGGGGCTGGGGGTTGTTTTTTTGTTGACCTGGGGGCTGTTGTGTGGTGTGTGCAGTGAGATCTCGGAGAGGACGTCGATCAAGAAGGAGGACGTGGTGTCGACGCTGCAGCACCTGAACCTGATCAACTACTTCAAGGGCCAGTACATCATCACCATGAACAACGAGCAGATCGACTCCCACAACCGCGCCATGTCCAAGCGCGCCGTGCGCATCGACCCCAAGTGTCTGCACTGGCAGAGCAAGGACTGGAGCCGCCGGGGAAAGTGGTGATGACGGTGCAACCTTAGCACCCACCCACCCACATTCACAGTTGTGTCTGCAGCAGTTTTGGGGAGATGGGGGGAGGGGGGGGGGGGGGGGAGGTGTGGAAGGAAGAGTAAGGCAGTTGACAGAAGTGAGGATGACTGTGGACACTGCCAGCACTGACGATGGTGAAGGAACAAAGCAAACAGTGATGATGTGCAGGCGAGTGATTTTGATCTTGGTTAGAAGCAACAAAGTTAAGAAAAGAAAGTACAAAATATGGCAAAAAACTGGTGCCCTATTTTGAGCAAGCCATGCTGTGGAGGCGGGGGAACTAAATAGTGCAGAAGGAAAAAGCATGTTGATAGATAGAAACAATTTTTAATGGTAGTGAAAGCACAGAGACATTAAGCAGTGTAATGGAGTGGAGCGGAGAGGAGAACTGGAATAGTACAAGTACTCGAGTTGATGTAAGGTCTGAACATGTGGACTACCCAGAATGGAAGTAGGATGATTTTTCTGGAGCAAGTTTTTTCATGAAGATGCTGTGTGTGTCAAGTTGCACTATGTTGAGCGGAGGCAGAGGATGGTTGGGACTGTCTTTCTCAGGTGTCTTGATTGGATTCCACGGTGACCAAATTCCCCTTCTTGTCATGAGATATTGTGTGACAGTGGTGTTTTCCTTGCTGATTTCTCATGTCCCCCATACACCAAGGTGTTCAACGCTTACAGTGCACACACCTCTCCTGCATGGGAGAACACAGAATCCTAAAAAAAAATTGTGGAAGTTATCTTCTCTGTTTTGGAAAAAATTGTCTCTGAAACCATTTTTTAAATTTTTAAAGCCTTCTGTCTGGGAAACCTGTCTTTGCTTGTGTACGTTCACAGTCCGCTATGGAACATTCGAGGATAATTTACGAACAAAACACTTCATAATCATGTGTGTGATGGCGAGATTTTTGCTGTTTTTTTTTTTTTATTATTCGTTTAGAAGCCACTCAGAAAAAAAGGAGAAAGAACTGGGGGGGGGGAGAGACCTGTTTCTTTGAGGAGCTTGTGGTTAAAATTACTGCTGTTTAGTAGTTTGGCTTTGTTCTGAGGTGTTACAGGTGTGTCACAGTGTCTTGGATCTCTCTGTAATGTGAGAAAGTGATAATGCAATCTGTGTGTGTGTGTGTGTGTGTGTGTGTTGTGTGTGTGTGTGCTTGTGTGCATTGTGTGTGTGTGTGTACGCTGTGCATTTGTGTGTGTGTGTGTACGCTGTGCATTGTGTGTGTGTGTGTGTACGCTGTGCATTGTGTGTGTGTGTTTGTGTGTGTGTGTGCGTGTGTGTGTGTGTGAGTGCGCTTTTGAGAGTGGGCAATGTATTTTGTGCATGTGCATTTGAGTGAGTGCGCATTGCATATGTGTGTGTATTTTTGTGCACGAGCATGAGTATGTTGCATTAAAAGTCTAGCATTTTGCAAGGTGGTTTGACTGTTTCAACACACATGTACATGTAGATGGTTTCTGTGAATGTATCCACATGACTGTCCAGTTGTTGCTTTGTGAAGTACTTGTCCTAATGTGCTCCTATCACTGCGAATATGAATGATGTCTAACATGCTGATGTGGAATTAAAACGAAAAAGCCTTGATGTCATTCGACCTTAGTTTTGTGTATGATTTTGTGACATTTACCTCTTTCTGCTTTCTTTCCCACAAGTGCATCAGGACTTGAGAACAAGGACATTTGATTATTTTATTCTGTACGGATAGCAACATGAAAATATAACACTTATCGAAGCTCTATTTCTAACATGTACAGGCAGGTCATCTTGTTCACATTGCATACATGATACATTATTCTGTACATGATTCAACATTTATCTATATATTCATAGAATGGGGACATCACATCTCACCAAAGCCGCCTTCTTCAGCCTAAAAAGGAGGAGGAGGGGGGGGGGGGGGGGGGGAGTATGTTGGTTTCTAATGCCTTTTAACAACCTTGTCAAACTTTGCACTTGCATAGGTCATACATTATGTGTAAATTATCAGACTAAAATCTGTCCTGGAAATGATAAAGGCAACAGAAAAGGGGTAAGGAGGGGGGGGGGGGGGGGGGGGGGGGGGGGGGGGGGGGGGGGGATAGAAAATGCTGTTAAAAAAATTCAGAAACAAAATATCAAATTTAATATCTTAAGTAATAATTTGGTTGAGGGTTATTGAGTGACTGGACTATGCAAGTGCAAGGAATGAACAATATCATTCAGCAACAATGTAGGGGTAGGTTTGAGTGATTGGGCTATGCAGACACAAGGAATGAACAGTCTTTAGCTATTACTCTCCCCCCCCCCCCCCCCCCTTTTCTCCATGAATGAAGATAACACACAATTTCTATATTTTTAAGTATCCAGAGTTCCTAGACAGAGGCACACTCTCATATTCCATATAGTACAGCAATCAGACATCTGCGTTGTGTAAGTTAACCACCACCCCTTCCTTTGACCTCCAATTTCTATGGGAAAGGTCTTGAGGTCCTGAAATACATTGTAAGCTCCCAGCAGCTAGTCCAGAATACTGGGATGAAATCGTAATGAGCAGCAGTGATGAATAACACAAGCAACCAGTAACAATAGGTGAAAATTGTGGTAAACATATCAAAACAGCAGAACTGTTTACTTTTATCTGATTTTGGCCTAGCTGCTCTCATTTCAGCCATTTTAATCAGAAACTCTTGATTTTCCATGAGTTTAAAACAACAGTTCAAATGTATGTGTGTGTGTGTGTGCACAAGGAGTAGTGGGTAAGTGTCCAGTGGAGGGAAATACTGGCCATGTGCATGCACATTAAGACATGGGAAGTTGTGCATTGATCACTCCAACAGAAGAGGAGTTAAATTCTGTGTTAACTAACTGTAACTGACGAAAGCAGAGTTTAGACACTGGATTTGAAAAAGTTTCTGCTGAAAGTGTGATTACTGATAAGTAGTACTCCTCTGCAGGCAATTACCTACTGTGAGGAGTTGATGTCTGACCATGATTTGGTGTTTTGTCTGGACTCTAGTTGATACAAGACGAAACATCCCTGAAGTTGGAATGCAGTCATCTTAATGGTGGGTAAAAGCGGTCACATATGCAAAATCTCACCATTGGTGAACCTCAGAACTCTTGCTGAGGAACAACCCCTCCCCCCCCCCCCAAAAAAAAAAAAACCACTAAAAAACTACCCCCAAAACAAAACGAAACATAAAAATCAACCAAAATCAATGTAGCTGTACTAGTGCTCAATACTCCGCTTTAAACAAATTTAAAATCAGCCGAAAAAATAATTTTTTCGACTGATTGTTTTACTCCATAAAAGCAGATGTCAACAAGATAAGTCATTGAAGTGATCACTGAACTTTTTGTTTCCAACTATGGCCCTTTACTTCTTAGTGGGGCACACTAGATGGGTACTATATCCAAGTTAACAAAGAGATCAGCACAACCAAAGTTAATTAAGAGATAATGATAAAAAGAATGCTATTAGCAACAAACTGAATTCCAGTTGTAAACATTGACCCCTGCACACTCTATAGCCACGCAGATCGTGAGCATGAAAAGATCTCTGTTGCGTCTTCTCTGCGTCTTCTCCCATGTCCCCTACGTCCTTGGACATGGGACTGAGTGAGTGAGTGAGTGAAACATTGTCACGCAGCATAACAGTGACAATAGCTCAGGTGTTATACAGAAAGTGTAATAAGTGTGATATAATCTCTGCTTGCACCACACAACAGTTTATCTGCACTTATGGAAAACGAGACACTTTCATGACTTTAAATTGTCTAGTTGTGCCTGCCTCTCCAAGAACAAGCTGGATAAGAATACTACTACTGTAATCATGGGCCATCACCATGTGATCATCTGGAACCATTTAAAAACAAAGAAGCACAACTGACATCCTAGAGAGAGCTGACAGATCCATACATCCCATACCAGTGGGCTTGCAAGTCTAGGAGGAAAACAATGCCCTCCCCTCAAGTTCTTCACTTGTGTATTTGTGATTGTCATCGTTTCTTTTGTATTTTTAATGATTTTCTGAAACAAAAGGGATTAATTGTATAAATGAAAAGTAACAAATTTAAATTAAAATAAAGATTTATACCGACAAACATTGTAGTTTTTGCCTGCAGTTTTGATAAAGCGCTTTGTGTGAGTGTGTTTTGTTGAAAAACGTGGCTAATCAGTACTGTTTTAGAGGGATTGCTACTATTTTCAGGCACAGTTTTTTTTTCTAACACCCTTTTTACAAAGCTAGTCCTCATATACACTATATGTGGTAAGAATTGAAACTGAACAGTTGGTGACATTTCAGGCACAATAGCTGATTAAAAAATTTTTGTGTAAACAACTGTGATACAGAAATATGCATCTGTCGTCAAACTCTCTCCCTCACACACACACATGCACACACACACATGCACAGATCATACAGCCAGAAACAAAAAGAACAAACAACACTGAACTAAAATATCTCCATTTCGCAGCAGTGTTTCAAAACCACAAACCAATATGGAAGAAGAAAAAAAACAAACAACAAAATCCCCCAAACAACTTTGATCAATGGATCACCAGGTGGAACAAAATCTTGAAGAATTTGTGGTAGAGTTGTCTACAACTGCATGATTGATCGTTTACTAATATTAGGATAAAACTGGCACTAGACAATGACAATTTCAAAGAAAGTTTATCAGTTACAACTCTGAAAAAAGCCCCTCTTCAACAGCCTCTGATGAGATTATAATGACAAACTTGAAAAACAAATTAATCGCCATGCAGATAGCCATAATAACAAACAAAAATCACAACAGGCGTCAAAACTGCCAGTCTGATATTAAAAAAACAACAAAAAAACATAAAAAGCTTTGATTAAAAAGAAAAAGAAAAAAAGACTTGAAACAAAAAGTTCTGAAACTAACAACAAAACATGAACAGGGAAAGCAAATACGCAGTTACAATTGTGAACTTAAAATAAAACCTCTTCTGAACACAAAACAGATAAATTTATACCAAGTTCACCTGAGTTGTTGAAACATGCAAAGCAGGATTTACTTCCCATGATTTTCGACAGCTTTTTATCTGAGTGTATGACTAAATGATTACAACTGGAGGTAGGCCCACCTAGTGTTTGTTTCAAAAGACATATAGCTGTCATATACCTACTCAACTCACCCTCCCTACCACTGCAAAATTACTTACATTATCTCAGCAGAAAGCGGGGAGCAGGGAAAACAAAACAGCCTACTAAACAAATCAAGACCCCCCCCCCCCCCAAAAAAAAAACAAAACCCAAACCCCCCCCAAAAAACAAGCAAAAAAAAATCCCCCCTCCCCCCCACCTAAAACTTAACCACCCTCCCTCTCTACATATTTACAAACATGACAAACTCACACATGCACTCTGTATAACATTAAGAATCTACTCTCAGAAAGACACATCAATGAGCAATATATATTTTTTTCCCTTATTTCTGCCAGTTTCACAAAAAGGGAAGACCAAGCAATCGAGTAATTTTCTCATTCCATTCATTTTCGTTGCTAGCACAAAAAATGAACAGACATATCAAGCTTTATCTGACCCCAAAGCATACACTTGGATGCTTACAGAGCATGACAAACACACTCATAGCCACACACACACACATACATTCATTTATCTGTCTAGTTTACACATGTACACTAAAAATAGTCCCAGTTTACATCCACATGATCAGGATACTCCAGTTTACATCCACATGATCAGGATACCCCAGTTTACATACACATGATCAGGATATGCAGTTTACATACACATGATCAGGATATGCAAGTTTACATACACAGGCTCTGGAAATGTTCACAGTTTACACATACATGCTCAGAATGTTCACACACACACACACACACACACACACACACACACACACACACACACACACACACACACACACACACACACACAGAGTTTACATATACATGCTCAGAATGTTCACACACACACACACACACACACACACACACACACACACACACACAAAACACACACCACTACACACACACACACACTTACACACACTGTACACAAACACACACACACACACACACACACACACCCCTACACACCCCTACACACACACAAAACACACACACACACACACACGTATGTGCCCACCCACCACCACCACACACATCAGAGTTGAAACATTCCCTGATCACAGAGCAAACATGGGGGGAGGAGGAGAGGAGGGCTGCTACAAGTCGGTGGTCTTCAAAAGTCCGTTTTCATCAGCCTGGTCAATCAGGTCACACAACAGGACAGACTCCACCTGGGGGACAGAGGTGTGGACAACTCCATTATCAACCTTATTGTGCACAGAACATATTTCCAGCGTTCATTCTACTGTCAAACACATTTTTATTCAAACCGTACAGATTTTCTGCAAACTTTTTACTGTCTAAGAGCTATACTTCAAATATGTAGTTAACATCAGTGCTGACTCAACTCTCCCAAAATGTCCTTCAAATGAGACTATAAACCAAGATCCAGCGTGTGAACGCACGCAAAATATCTTGCGCACACATTAAATCCTGTTCCGCTTTTCGTAAGAGTAGGCCATTGTGTCCCAGAGGCAAGATTTACAAAACTGCATATACACGGGTACAAGATGTAAAAAAGCACATGAGTATTTATTCCATTATCCTCGATATAAAAGAATATAAAATTAAAAAAAAAAAAAATCAAAATCAAATAAATAGTTCCACCACTTTCTCTACGGTTTTAGAACATTTGTTGTCCCCCATGGGGGTGTTGGGGGCCTGTCAGTATAAATAGTATTCCCACCTTCTGGAAGTTCTGTGCTATGAATTCCCTCTTTTCTATCCCTCTCCTTGTTTCTGCCTTGTAACTTTCCTTTCCCATGCCAAAGTTGGATGCACTGGGCCTGACTTGTCAGGTGCTTAATGGCAGTGCAATGCGTTTTCACTCATATGACAGAAACAGTAGTTGCTGTCTGGTGTTTGACAAAGAAGAAGAATATTCGTTGAAACATAATGGATTTCAGCTCTTTATTTTATCATCAAACAGCCATACACACACACACACACACACACACACACACACACCACCAACGCACACGCACACGCACACACACACACACGCACGCATGCACGCACACACACACACATCCCAGTACACTTACCAGTAAAATGTATTCACAGGTGACAGGCTCTGTCAAAGACAGCGACAGACTGTGTGTACTGCCATGTTCTGTCTTTTCTATACACCTGCAACAAAACCACAAATCCAAACATTTATCACAAATTGCTTTATTCATCATAATTATATCATCATGTTTTTTCCTATATATCACACCTGTTTCAGTCATTTTGAAATTTCTGTTTCGATTCAGTATTAGTGATGCAAAAGATAAAAGCAGAAAATTTGCCAAAAAGTGTAAAAAAAAGCAACTTTCATCATTGACAATATCAATTCATGACTACATTCAAAGAGGTAATATTCAAACATCAATTAGAGACAGAAAACTTTTTTTATACATGTAAAAATCAAATACAATTATTGCAGATGAGAATACCAGCTCATTTACACAGATTATACTTGATTGTTAATTTGAGTGAATAATTGTTTTCAATCTTGGCATTTTAATCTTCAAACGGTCCCACACTGTCAGTAAGTTTGACTACCAATGTAGTGACTATGGCTTTCGTCGTCAGCAGGGTTTTAAGTATCAAGACTGAAAGATTGGTTGAGAATGAACTCTTCCGCTACTGAGTTCTATACTTTTCAAGTAACTCCATGTTTATTTTTTATTTATTTTAATACCACTTTATGTCACAGCAGATTTGTCTGCGTGAAATTGGGGCAGCTCTCCCCAGGTGCCAACCATGATTTTTTTTTCTTTTTCCTGTCTGCTACTGTATTTGTTTCCATATCAAAGTGGCCTTTTTTTTTTTTTTACAGAATTTTGCCAGGGACAACCCCCTTGCTGCCATGGGTTCTTTTACACGCGCTAAATAATGATGTGTAACACATGGGACCTCAGTTTATCATCTCATCCAAAAGACTAGTGCCCAGACCACCACTTATGGTCTAATGGATGGGGGGAAAATTTCGGGCCCAAATGGGATTTAAACCACTGCACACTTTGACCCTGACTTTTTCGCTTTCTAGACAGGCGAGTTACCTGTAGACCACCGATGCATCTTTATGTTCAGAAGACAGGCTTACACAGTACACACAGGGGCATCAGTGGTCTAGAGGTAACACAGAGCTAATGGTGGCACTGATCCCCATTCGTGCCCAATTTTTTCCTCGCATCCACTAAACCTTGAGTGGTGGTCTGGGTATTAGTCTTTCGGGTGAGACAATTAACTAAGGTACTGTGTGT
>CM060324.1:25346953-25354453 GCA_030674155.1 Stramonita haemastoma | reverse complement strand
AAAAATCCTCCCTGTCCCCCAGCCTGACTGACAGACCTGAAGAGGGGGTGTGAGCAGAGCACGGCGGTGAGCACCATGACCTCGTATTCGCAGGTGGAGGTCTCCTTCAGCTCGTACACCTCCCCGTGCCCGTCAGGCTGACACACGTACAGCACGCGCGTCAGGCGTGGCTGCTGGGTCAGGTCACAGGGCGTGCCCTCTCGCATCACCACCTCGTAGTAAGGAAGGTCCACTCCGTCCACACGCCGATGCTTTATCTGACCACAGAGAAAGACAGAGAGAAAAAAAGGTTGGTCACAGTGATCACCCCACAAGGGAAGCGGAAAGTAGGTCGACCAAAACAGACCTGGTGCAGAAGCATTGAAGCAGAGATGAAGGCAGCTGGAATGATGTGGGCCGAACTGAAGAGGATCTCCCAGAACCGAGTTCGTTGGAGGAGTGTTGTTGCAGCCCTATGTTCCCAAAGGAATTCACTGGCATAATCCATCCAACAGTGATCAAAGCTATCATTTTCCCCCACTTTCAGCTACTCTAAGCTGCTATCCATTCCATCCCATCCCAACCCAGCTGGGGCGGCTAGCTGGTGTTAATTATAGCAGGGACTGACCACACTTGGGACTTGGTAAATGGAATGGGCACACTAAATTTAGCACATTTGACTGAGCGATGTTGGACTTGCATGCTGCGTGACAGAGTGACTACTGCTGTCTCTCTGAATTCATGTTTAACAGAAATGTACTCAGCTGTCAGGGTTGAATAAACATCGATTTAATTTTATCATGAACAAGATTGGTCCAGGCAAAAAGCTCTGTCAGTTCATGATTTATGAAAGCTGAGTACTGAGGCCTACATTAAAATGTTGTTATGTTGTAAAATGCCACATTAACATCAGTCTTCAGCCATGACTGGCTCTTAGCATGACAACCTGTACTCTTCTTTAAAGGAGAAAATACATCTGAGGACGTTGGAGTATGTTGCAGAAACATGTGAGGGAGTATGTCAGATATGTGTTGTTGGCACAGAAAGCATAATGTAGTAATGATTTTCTCTGGTGCTGTAAGACAACTACTACTGTCTGTCATATAAGCAAAAAATGCATACTGTCATTAAGCATCTGAAAAGTCAAGACCCAGTGCATCCGACTTCGGCATGGGAGAGAAATGTTATCTTTTAAGTCTTTCTGGGGAAAAAGGTAGGAGAATGAACCAAGAAGGCAGAAAATAATACAAGAAGAAGGTGACAGGAAGAAAAGGAACAAGGCAGAAGCAAAGACAGTGATAGAAAAGAGGACATTTCTAGCAGAGAATTTTCAGAATGTGGGGATGCTATTTATGCTGACAGGTCCCCAGCATCCTTATGGGGAGGAATGCAAAACAAAGGGAACAAACACTGTGGAGACTGGTAGAGTGGCTGTGACTGACAGCAGACTTCACCATCCAGAATGGATTAAAAATCTAGGATGACCAGGGAACACAGAAGCAAAGAAGAAGAAGAAGAAGAAGAAGAAGAAAGAAAGAAGAAGAAGAAGAAAAGAAAAAGAAGAAAAAAAAAAGAAGAAGAATGGACACTGACATGCCAGAAAAAATGTGACTTACATTGCTGTCCCTGGCAGCGGCGCTGCCTTTGACAGGAGTGTCTTTAGGGACTGGGGTGCCTTCCTCAGCGTCTGAAATCACAGGCAACATCAACTTTCCATACACAATCTGACAGAAGCTGCAGCTGAGGGATCAAGACTGTCTGACATCAATGCCATGGGTCCATGAAGAAGTAGTGTATTGTATACCACTTTAACTTGTTGAGGTCACAGACAATTTCTCTACATGAAATTCAGGATGCTCTCCCTGGGGAGAGTGTGTCGCCACAAAAGCACTGTCACCCATTTTTTTTCTTTTTTCTGTCTGCAACTGTATTTGTTTCTCTATTAGAGAGGTTTTTTCTACAGAATTTTGCCAGGAACAACCCCCTTGTTCCTGTGGGTGTTTGTTTGTTTTTGAACATGCGCTAAATAATGAATAGGTTTGAATCTTGGCAGTGGCACCTGGTGAATAAAGCATGCGGATTTTTATGATCTCCATGGTTAACTCAAAGTGCAGACCTGCCAGTGCCTTAATGACCTTCATACACACACACAGAAGATAAAATATGTATTATTTAAAGATCCCTTAATCCATGTCAGTGTTTGGTGGATTACAAAAAAATAAAAAGAACATACCCAGCATGCATTCTGTAATAAAAAAGAAGAGCTGCTCTGAAGGTGGAATGTTTTGGCTGGGGCCAGGGGGTTAAGCTGGGGAATGCTCGAAAACAACATCTGGAGTTCAGCTGATCATGAACATGTTTTGCAGACCTACCAGTGTCACTGTGAGTCTGGGAAAACCAATCTGAAGATGGAATGCAGCTACCTTAAAGGTGGGCAAAAACGGTTGCATACACAAAATCTCACCACTGGTAAACCCTGGAGCTCTAGCTGAGGAATAAAAAAACAAACAAATCTAAAGACAGAACAAGAAAAACTAATCTCATGTTGGTGACAATGACTATCCTGTGAGACTGAAGAAGTTGGAAAAAAAAAGCCCCAACAACAACATACAGACAGACAGACAATAAACATGAAAACAAACCAAACTGAACCCAACGAAAAATGGATCTTACCCCCTGAGCCAGACTCGCTGTCCCCAGTGCCAGTTTTGGGAGTCTCTGTGTTGCTGTGCCCAAATCCCAGATAGTATTCCTGAAGTCTGGATTTCTGAGTCAGATTGAAAAAAAACCCTGAATGATACGAGCAGTTAAAAAGATTATGCATGAATGTTCTAAAACACATGTATGTACATGTGCGTACACATTCACACACCTATGCACACACCGATGCACACACCTAAGCACACACCTATGCACACACACACACACACACAAAAAATGTGGGTGGGTGCACAGGTAAACTTGTGAGCATACAGAGATACACACACACATATGTACACGCATGTGCAAGCATACACGTGCAAGCATACACACATGAGCGTCCACACAATGAAAATCCACACACACAGACACACACATCCCCCCTCCCCCCCCCCCCCCCCACACACACACACATGCCAGATCAAGTTTTAGGAGACTTGACAAAAAATTCTTTTTTTGACAGCCATCAAAATTCTGGAAAAACAACCAGACTGCCTCGCCAAGAAATGTAAAAAAACAACAACAACAACAACAAAAAACAACAACAAAAATCTGTAGAGATTTATCACTAACTCCACACTCACCTGGCCTTGCTCCTTCACTTCATGATACTGTCGTAGATGCTTTCCATGGCACAGCTCATATGTCCAGTAACTTTCCAACTGTGACAGGAACATGACAGACAAAACCGTTATTTGACACTTCCTTTTGTATGAAAACCGCTTAGTCTTGAAAACAGTTACTTAATTGCAGAATGTGACACATGGACAGATATGTTCAGGGTTTTCAGTTTGTTTAATTTTTCTTTGTTTTGGTGGGGGAGGAGGGGAGTGGATACTTGAATTAAAAACAAACACACACACACACACACACACACACACACACACACACACACACACACACACACACACACACACACACACACAAAGATGAGCATCTTCAATCTCACTAAAAACAAAAGGACTATTTCCCCTGACATCACTAACTACCAAAAAAAAGAAGCAATAAAAATGTCCCCTGCTGCAGTCACACTCACTCACCCTGTAGGAGCAGGATGTCTGGTGGAACAGGTTGTCCACAAGCTCAGCAGCTGTGGGGCCTTGGTAGCTGTCCACACTTTCCTGGCATCAACAAAAATTCCATACTATAATAAGTACACACACTGATGCTTTGACAACAGCAAGATAACCATAATGCTCAGTGGAGATAGATTTTTGTTGGATATCACATAAACATCACAGCTTAAAAAAACAGAGTATGTATTTTTCTATTTTGAAAAAAAATGCACACATATCTATTTTCTCCTTTCTAAAATTACATAAACATATCCCCCTCTCCTCTTTTTCTTTGTTTCTTCTGTAGCTTCATCTGCCTCTTTCTCCCTCAATCTGAATCTGGTTGTCAAAGAAAAAGCATTAATGATTAAACAAGAACAAGCGGAGATGGGGAAAGGACAGTGTGTTCTTATACTTGTAAACATGTACATGACTGTCAGTCGCAGACTAAGGTAAATCTTTCAGTGTTCAGAAATGATTTTGATGAGAGTAAACAAAAGTAAAACAAGAGACAAGCTTTTTGTCTCATAAAGCATGTATAGTCTTTCTTCTTCTTTGTCAAAAGCCCAGACAGCAACAATTGTTTTCATTTGAGCGACAATGCATTGTACTGCTGTGCTATTGTATTAAGCACTTAAAAAGTCAGGTACAGCACATACAACTTTGGCAAGGAAGAGACCAAGCCCATCATTCATGATCTGGTGAACAGTGAACAAGTTCAGTGTCAAACACTAAACAGATTCAAACCTTGAACTTTCTACAGTCTAGACATGTGCATTACCATTAAGCCATCAATTCACCAAATAGTATTATATAATTTATAGGTAAACAGTAATCCACAAATATATAAGATACATATATTATAATTCACAAACCTGGCTTGGTCTGCTGTACACTTCAGGCAGTATGCACTGGTACTGCTCACGGTCCTTGGTCATCACCACTACATTCTCTGTGTTTTCTTTCTGTAAACACATTTTTGCAAGCAGTATAAATCATTATACAGGCTAACTAGTAAGTAGTATCATTACACGGTGTGTGTGTGTGTGTGTGTGTGTGTGTGTGTGTGTGTGTGTGTGTGTGTGTGTGTGTGTGTGTGTGAGAGAGAGAGAGAGAGAGAGAGAGAGAGAGAGAGAGAGAGAGAGAGAGAGAGAGAGAGAGAGAGAGAGAGAGAGAGAGAGAGAGAGAGAGAGAGAGAGAGAGAGAGAGAGAGAGAGTGTGCATTCACATACATGTATCACTGTCAGCAGTACCTCTTGTCAAGTGTAACAGATGTTTCCATGAACAGCAACAATTACTCTACAATATCTTCTACCGTTTTCAATTTAGAAAAAATAACTTACTGAAACAAACACTGGTGTCATGGTTAATACAAACCCCTCAAACATTCTTTATCTTAAGCACCCCTTGCCTCTCTTCCCACTTCTGGCCACCAGATGTTTCCTATGGATACAAAGGGGGATACACTGCTATCTTGGGTTAATATTTGTACACATGCAGCTGCTAAATGACTGAAGCATGTAAAGTTGTGATGTACAATATTTGTTCTGGTGCCAGATTCAAATTATACATACACAGGAGCTACATCCTTTTATGTAAATAATTATGGATTTATAAATGATTAAAAAAAAATTTCACAACTGGCAGTCTGATTACAAGGACAATGCTCTAACCACCAGGCTATCCTGTCCTTCCAGTATCAGGTGTGTGTGTGTGTGTGTGTGTGTGTGTGTGTGTGTGTGTGTGTGTGTGTGTGTGTGTGTGTGTGTGTGTGTGTGTGTGAGAGAGAGAGAGAGAGAGAGAGAGAGAGAGAGAAGAGAGAAATATATATGATATATATATATATATATATATATATATATATATATATATATATATATATAATGCATGCACACAAGTCAAGATAATACTCACACACACACACACACACACACACACACACACACACACACACAGGGGGGGGGGCACACATACACACACACATGCTTCTATGGCAATAAACAATGTTCTGTTCTGTTCACACACACACACACACACACACACACACACACACACACACACACACACACACACACACACAGGGGACACACACACACACAGAGGGAACAGACACACACAGGGGACACACACACACACACACACACACACACACACACACACACACACACACACACACACACACACACACCACAGAGGGAACAGACACACACAGGGGACACACACACACAGGGGACACACACACACAGGGGACACACACACACAGGGGACACACACACACACACACAGGGGACACACACACAGGGGACACACACACAGGGGACACACACACACACACACACACACACACACACCACACACACACACACACACACACACAACACACACTTACTAAATAGCACATTTCTATCAAATTATACTTGTCCTTATCGTTTTGTCCAGCATCAAGCTGTTTCAACAGCCTTTGGATGCACCGATGCCAAATTTCAAGCACTGAAAACATCGCCTGACCAAAACACGAACCAATAGCAGACGACTCACCGGCAGAGAATCCAAAAGGGGTCCGTTCCAGTCGATCATAAACATCGTCTGGTCCATGAAAGGATCAAAGCTCCCACTTGACAAAGGCGAAAGCATTGAAGCTGAGAAAAAGATAGCTGCGATAAACCGTCGAGCCATCTTGATGCCTCAAACTTTGTGAAAGTAGAAAGCAAAACTTCGTTGACGTGGAGCGCTCTCATGTAATCAATGCTCAGCCATTTTGTAGACTCGCAGTGAATGGACCGCCACGAAACTGTTTTCTTTACGTCCTCCGATAGGGCCTGCTGCGGATTTGTGGCACAATGGTGTACACGCACTGTGCAGTATTGTTGGGCGTAAAACTGATTAAATGTGTTGCTACATGGAACTTCCGAACCCCTTGGCCTAATTATGTTTTCCCATACGTTCGTGTAGATCCTTTTTTATCTGGTTAAAAAAAATATTTAAAGGATCTTACAACCTTCTGAAAATCAACTTGATCTCTCTGTGTGTGTGCGTGTGTTTGTGTGTGTGTGTGGTGTGTGTGTGTGTGTGTGTGTGTGTGTGTGTGTGTGTGTGTGTGTGTGTGTGTGTGTGTGTGTGTGTGTGTGTGTATATATATATATATATATCACCATATCCCTCTCCCTCTCTCTCCCTCTCCCTCTCTCTCTCTTAATTATTGCGCCTTTTCTTTGTTTTGTTTTGTTTTTGTTTTTTCTTTGTTTTTCTTGCTTTCTTTATTCAACTCAAAATCATCATTGATTCTTACTTCTCATTTTCGTTTCTGAATCAGTGACTTTATAACATTACCTTAATATTGTATCTCTGTGTTAATTCTTGCCTGTTGTTTGATACTTGGTATGGTTCCTTATTTTTGGTATTTGGATCATTATAATTGTTGATTTTATTTATATTTTTATTGGCAGTATCTCCCCCCCCCTCCAATAAGGATATTAGTTTAAAAAAAAAAAATTTCCCCTTTTATCCAAATGTATGATTTATGTCACATGTATAATTTTTGACAGATGGTGGTGGATTGATGTTTTCAGTTGTTTATTCTCTTCTCTTGTTTGCTCTTTACCTATTAACACTTTTCTATTCTTTCATTATCAAAATCTTTTATTGTGACTTCTGATTTTTGTCTTCTGATCGAGTGCATTTTTATTACCTTATCATATATAGTGTCCTTATTCTTGTATGTTGTCTGGTTTGCATAAAGCTTTATTGTTTAGTATTTTTACAACTT
>CM060324.1:25321953-25344453 GCA_030674155.1 Stramonita haemastoma | reverse complement strand
ATCAGGATGGGTGTAAAAAAAAGAAAAAAAAGGAGCATATACTGCTTAATATACTACCCTCAGAAAGAAAATCGTTCGTGAATTTTTTTCTTCCCTTTCAAAAAAAAAAAAAAAAGTTTCTTCCTTTTTGTCCTCGGCCCTGATGTGGCCTCTGTGGTCGGTGGGGCTATAAAAAAAAACAAAAACAAACAAAAAAAAAAGATTGGATTTTTTCTGTCCTTCTTTCTGCTTCCACAGTGCTAGTGTATTATTTATATGTGCAAGTAATACAACTTCATTCTTAGCCAGCAAGCGACTGCTGCAGATACAGGCAGGCAAAGCAAGCACGCTGAAAGAAACAAAGCCAGCCAATGAGAAAAAGGAAGAGATAAAAAAAAAAGAAGAAAAAAGAAAGAAAGAAAAGAAACTCCAACAAGTTATCATCGTCATTGCTGATGCTCCGTGGTGCACGTGGTTCTAAACGAACTCTGCTCACCCACTGAGGGTTTTAGGACTGGTGTTGCCGGCTCATACCCCCATTTCAAATTGTTCGGCGACGACTAAAACAAGATCGTGTTATACGCATGCAGAAAAGTCAGTTCATGCATCGTCGCCACATAGTGAAATTGTCATCTGAGGATGCAGGTAACTGTTATTTTTTCATACAGTGTACTTGTCTGTTTATTGATGATTCTGTTAAAATGTTTGAAAAGGAGACACATTGAAAAGCATGGGGGAAAAGATTATTTTGTATTCCATGTCAAGAAGTTGCATCGAGTATTATCATGGTGGGGCAAGATTTCCGTACGCACCCTATCCAGTGACTTGACTTCTGCTTTCATGCATTTAGGAGCCTTTGGTGTCACTGCACTGATTACTTCAGGCTGTATTAACGTGCAATATGAATCTGGTGGATTGGGCCATAGCCTACTTTTGTGATAGGATAGTTTTCAAGCAAGCACAAGCTGTTAACGAGTGCAAAGTTAAAACACATGAAATCCAGAAAAAAAACAGATTAAAAAAAAAATCTACATGAAAATACATCCTTCGTAAAATATGCACAAAACAACTGGCTGCAGGCAAAGGCCTATCCCGGTGTAAAAGTTTTGCAAATGTCCCGGTGAAAAAAAGTCCAGCACCTCATTACTCATTACTCATTTTCATGTTCACTTTCCCCTCCACCCAATTTAGCAGAGACAGTTGCATTGTTCAGATTGTGAAAGATTCGTAGCATGGATGCCCTCTGCCCTCCTCTATCAAGCGCTGAACAAAAGGGAGGCAAGTCTACACGTAGACTTTTTCATACTATTGAAAAGGTTGGAACAAAATTTCCATTCAGTGATATTGTTTTCAATGTTAATACATCCTATAGTTAGGCTTCAATGTCCAAATCTAACGGAAATCTTGCTGTTCACAGGAACGCACCGGGGAGACGGCGCTATCTTAGCCTCTCAACCAAGGAAATGGCCACCCCCTGTATCAACAAACATACCCGGCTACCTTGGGGTGACATGGAAGCAGCAGTTCTCCATGAGCAACAGAGCTGAGGCAGGAGTCATGGAAACCGCCACTTCGTGCTCTTTGTGTGTGTGTACTTTTCGGAGAATCGTCTTGACCACTGCCTTCCAATCCAACAAATGCTGACCTGAGCGACCTTTTCTTCACCCTGCCCCCCCCCCCCCCCCCCCCAACCACCCCTACCCTGTAGAAGTGATGCAAATAGTACTGCAGTGGATCCCCTCCCATTACAGCATTCTTGACAATGAGACTAGCAGCCAGACATCGGAACAGGTGCTGCAGTCTTGCCTGCTTCACGAAACATTCTGAAAGGGGGTCTAGCCTGACCCCCCCCGCCTAGTGGACAAATAGCTTCACAGCAACTTGAGGACCTTCAGCACACTGCTGCATTTATCGCAAAGACTGAACTGTCCCCTGACCAACGCAAAAGAAAAACGGGAATGTGGCACCAGAAAGAAATTCAGGGGGACAAGCTTCTTGCATGTTTGTGTTAATTGCCACTGTGGTGTTGACGTGCAACTTCAACCATCTAACTGTGAGTACAATACATATGTTAATTTTGTAGATTCATATACTTAGCATTGTCTTATTCAAGTAGGCATATTTATTTGTTTATTTATTTATTTATTTATTTTTATCTCGAGGATAATGGAATAGGCACATGCGTGCTTTTTATTTTTTCACATCCTGTCCCCGTGTGTGTGCAGTTTTGTAAATTTTGTCATCCGTTCCTACTGGCACACAATGGACTAACTCTCCCGAAAAGCGGAACGGGATTCAACATGTGTGCAAGATGTTCTGTGTGCGTTCGCCCCCCCCTCCCCCCCCCGTCCCCAAACTTGGGGTATATCTAAACACACCAGCTTGCACTTTTTTTGTCATCTGCTGCTTCTGGCAAACAATAGCCTAGTCTTCTAAAAAGTAGAGCAGGTTTTAACATGTGCATAAGATGTTCAATGCTTATTTGATTTTGATTTGATTTGATTGTATTATAGTCCCTGCGGAACCATCCCATTTTAGGACGCCAACACACACATGCACAAGCAAGCAAGCGAGCGAGCGAGCGCGCGCGCGCGCACACACACACACACACACACACACACACACACACACACACACACACACACACACACACACACACACACACATACACACACACGCGCGCGCGCGCGCTCACGGCTCACACGCTCACACGCTCGTACACTCGCGCACTCGCACTCGCACTTGCTCCCCTCCTCTCTCTCTCTCCTCTCTCTCTCTCTCTCTCTCTCTCTCTCTCTCTCTCTCTCTCTCTCTCTCTCTCTCTCTCTCCTCTCCTCGCTCGCACCACAACACACACAACACACACACACACACACACACACCACACACACACACACACACACACAACACACACACACACAACACTATGACACTCACACACACACACACCCCACACACACACACACACACACACACACACACACACACACACGCGCGCGCGCGCGCGCGCTCACACGCTCACTCGCACATGCTCTCTCTCTCTCTCTCTCTCTCTCTCTCTCTCTCTCTCTCTCTCTCTCTCTCTCTCTCTCTCTCTCTCTCTCTCACAGCGCACTCACTCACTCACTCACTCACCTCACTCACTCACTCACTCACTCACTCACTCCTCTCCTTTAATTAGAAACTATATGTACTTACCACCACACATTTGATTGTTTTTATTTTTCAGATATTTTGCAGCAGTCTTTGATCTTCTCACCAGTATGAGCATGACCTTACTGTGTTAGGCCCATGTTGTTAGAGGGTAGGGAATGGATAGGGGATGCTTTCGAATTCGCGACACGAACATGTTCTATCTTCATCTTTAAAATGGGAATATCATGATATCCTTTCTTCTTTGAACGCGCAGACAGCAACTATTGTCTGTCATATAAACGGAAAGGCTCTGTCTGCACGGCAGGCCCAACATATCGGACTTTGGCGTGCAACAGAATTTTTTTTGTTTTTAGTCTTCCTGGCGAAAAAAGCAAGAGAATGGACCAGAAAGGCAGAAAAATAAGGCGGAAAGGAGCGTACAGGAAGAAAAGGAACTAGGCAGAAACTGAGAGAGGGATAGAAAAGAGGGAAGTTCCTGGCACAGTATTTCCACAAGGTGGGGATGCTATGTATACTGACAGGCCCCCGACATCCCTATGAGGAAGGGGGGTGGTAAAAAAACACTAAATGAAATATATGTGTTTAAGGGGGGTGGTAATGCTACAGCATGCAGCATGCTACAGAATGCTTATTCCATTATCCTCGATATAAAAGATTAAATAATTTTTTTAAAATCCCAGTCTTTCAGTTTTCACAGACTCTTAAGTATTCCCAGCTCCCATAGCACTGAAGTAGAACAGTGGTGAAAATATTAAAACTTTTGTGGTGATAGGTCGACGTTATGTGTCACATACAAAACACTTCAGATGAAAAAAGAGGAGTGAGCACTTAGAGCCGTTGCATCAGTGAGGTTATCATGCAGTGAGGGGTCAGACATGCAGCTGCTTCCTGGCACAGCTGGTCTACAGAGGTCACTTGTACATTTCCCTCGGCTGTAGTCCAATTTTGCCTCTGAAGTTCTAAGTCCTGCTTTGATTTTAGTCTTTGCTACTGGACTTTCCAGTTGTTTTGATCACTGAGCACCAACATCCGATTGCAATCAGTATTGCTTGCTAAAAAATTAGAATGAAATAAATTGGATTGAAATAAAGATGAAACTAAACTAAAATTAAAATAAAATAGGATAAAAATTGAGAAATAAAACAAAAAAGTAGGGTATGGAATAAAACAAAACAAACCAAAATAAAAACTCTAAATTGGGAACCAAAACAAAAAGTAAGGTACAAAATAAAATTAGGATAAATAAAAATAAAACCTAAAATTATTATAAATTGAAAAATTAAACAAAAAGTCTGAAATTATAAACAAAAAACTAAACTAAACTAAAACCCAACTATAAAATAAATGGAAAAAGAATAAACTGAATTAAAATAGGGACAAAATGCAAGAAATCTGAGAGCAATCTGGATGACAGGTGACAGTGATCTGTTTGTCTGAAAATATCGCAACTTACAACAGCTTTGAGACAGTGGTCATGAGGCATTGTGACTCTGTCACCCCCTCACATTTCTGCTATTTCAATTTTTTCCTCTATTTTTTTTTTGAACGCTCAGAAAGCTACTATTGTCTGTCATATGGGCGAAAATATATCACACTACCGTTAAACACTTGACAAGTTGGATCCAGTGCATCAGACCTCAGCATGGGAGAGAATTGTCTTTTAAGTTTCTATGGAAAAAAAGTACAATGGACCAAGAAGACTGGAAATAGGCATGAAGGAGGTGACAGGAAGAAAAAGAACAAGGCAGGAAGAGAGAGGACTGTGGGGATGCTATTAATACTGATAGAGGCCCCCCAGCATCTCCACAGGAGAGTTTCGTTATTTCCGAAAATAACACGAACCACATACACAGGGCTGTGAGAGGGGTTTTGTTTTTTTAACAAATTCTTTTCTTTTATTTTTTTAAATTTTTTATTTTTACTTTTATATCGAGGATAATGGAATAAGCACTCGTGTGCTTTTTCTCATCCAGTCCCCATGTATATGCAGTTTTGTAAATGTCATCTGTTCCCACCGGCACACAATGGCCTACTCTTACGAAAAGCGAAACAGGATTAACTTGTGCGCAAGATGTTCTGCGTGCGTTCGTACACGGCGCCTCGGTTTACACTCTCACCCGGAAAGACTTTTCGGGGAGAGTGGAGTCAGCATGGATGTTAACTCCAGGAGAAAAATCCTCTCGAACAGGAATCGCCGTGAGGGAGGGTGACTTGCTCATCCCTTCACACTTCTAATGCATTTCCTAAGCCTCCCCACCCTTTATCAAACATGGGTCCTAACCTGGTGAGTCATGTGGATCCTCTGGGAGTTCTCTTCAGGAGGTGGTCTGTCATCTTTCCCCCCACCAAGTCCTTGACTGTAAGTATGTTAACCCTTACACTGGGGCATTCAGCACTATACACTACCCTGCCACCGGTAAATCACCAGAGAAAAAGATCACGTTTTCATTTGTGTGTGTGTTTTGTCATGCATATTTTGTTTGTTACATGTTGAAACAGTTGTTTAGAACTGAACAGAGGGCAACACAAACACAAATTTTAGGAGTTGTTAGTAAATAGTAATTAATGTACCTGGAAAAAGTACAACCAGTATTTTTTCAGTGAAAGGTACAGGTATGGATACTGTACTTGAGTCACCCCAAAAAACGAATAATTTGTCACAGCACTACAAGATACTACTCTCTGAGGATTCTCCAGTGCCAGTAAAGAGCACTATAGTCAAATGCTAGTGTCTGAGTTTGAGAAAGATCTTGACAGTAAATTGCCAAATGTTTTTCAGGATCCTACACATAATTTCTGTACATCCATTTATGTA
The DNA here is from genome assembly GCA_030674155.1 of Stramonita haemastoma. Lineage (NCBI taxonomy): Eukaryota > Metazoa > Mollusca > Gastropoda > Neogastropoda > Muricidae > Stramonita > Stramonita haemastoma. Next base: position 25,338,503 of record CM060324.1, on the reverse strand, counting down.
ATTTTTTTAGCAAGTTCTTGCACATAGTGGAACTGCCCACAACCAGCCCCCCCCCCCCCCCCCCCCAAGTGGTTCAGTAGTTTTCTCTTCTAAAATGCCAGTTTTCGGTAGTTTAGCGACTTCCAGTTGTACTATATAATTCCGTCCCCATTTTTATAATGTTTGGAGGGATAGGATCATTAAATTCTTGAATAACGTAGGATACACACAAAAACACACGCATGCACGCGCACCCACACACACCACACACCCACACCCACACCCACACCCACCCACACACACCCACACCCACCCACACACACCCGCACACGCACACGCACGCACACATACACATGAGTTAATAATCTCCAATGTCTTGCTTGGATGAAAATTTTTTCTTTGTCACTCTTTGTAGCTATATTTTCCATTTCCTCTCCATACTTTTCTTTTCCGCCCTCCCAGTCCATTCTCCTGCCTTTTTTCAAGTGTGTAACTATTTTCTTCTTTTCAGACGTTACCACACTGAGGAAGTATGTCAAAGACAGTCACAAGAGAACAACACTACAGTCTTCAAGGACAACACTACAGTCTTCAAGGACAACACTACAGTCTTCAAGGACAACACACTACGTCAAGGACAACACTACAGTCAAGAACACCAAGGACAACACTACAGTCATCAAGAATACCAAGGACAACACTACAGTCTTCAAGGAAAACAGTACAGTCTTCAAGAACAACAAGGACAACACTACTGCCTTCGAGGAAAACACTACAGTCTTCAAGAACAACAAGGACAACACTACTGTCTTTAAAGACAAGAACATTACTGTATTCAAGAACAACACCAAGAACAACACTACAATATTCAAGGACAACACCAAGGACAACACTACAGTCTTCAAGGACAACACTACAGTCTTCAAGGACAACACTACAGTCTTCAAGGACAACACTACAGTCTTCAAGGACAACACTACAGCATTCAAGGACATTACCAAGGACAACGCTAGTCTTCAAGGACACTACAGTCTCAAGGACAACACTACAATCATCAAGAACACCAAGGACAGCGCTACAGTCTTCAAGAACACCAAGGACAAACTACAGCCTTCAAGGACACTACCAAGGACAACGCTAGTCTTCAAGGACAACACTACAGTCTCAAGGACAACACTACAGTCTTCACAAGGACCGAACATCTCAAGGACAACGCTACAGTCTTCAAGGACAACGCTACAGTCTTCAAGGACAACGCTACAGTCTTCAAGGACAAGGACAACACTACAGTCTTCAGTGACAAGGACAACACTACAGTCTTCAGTGACAAGGACAACACTACAGTCTTCAGTGACAAGGACAACACTACAGTCTTCAGTGACAAGGACAACACTACAGTCTTCAAGAACAACTCCAAGGACAACACTACAGTCTTCAAGAACAACACCAAGGACAACGGTACAGTCTTCAAGGACAACACTACAGTCTTCAAGAACACCAAGCACAACACTACAGTCTTCAAGAACACCGAGCACAACACTACAGTCTTCAAGAACACCAAGCACAACACTACAGTCTTCAAGAACAACACCAAGGACAACACTACACCTTCAGTGACAAGGACAACACTACAGTCTTCAAGAACAACACCAAGGACAACACTACAGTCTTCAAGAACAACACCAAGGACAACACTACAGTCTTCAGTGACAAGGACAACACTACAGTCTTCAGTGACAAGGACAACACTACAGTCTTCAAGAACAGCTCCAAGGACACGCTACAGTCTTCAGTGACGAGGACAACACTACAGTCTTCAAGAACACCAAGGACAACATTGTAGTCTTCAGTGACAAGGACAACACTACAGTCTTCAGTGACAAGGACAACACTACAGTCTTCATACAAGGACAACACTACGTCTTCAAAAACAACCAAGGACACAACACTGTAGTCTTTCAGTGACAAGGACAACACTACTGTCTTCAGTGACAAGGACAACACTACAGTCTTCAGTGACAAGGACAACCACAGTCTTCAGTGACAAGGACAACACTACAGTCTTCATGACAAGGACAACACTACAATCTTCAGTGACAAGGACAACACTACAGTCTTCAGACAAGGACAACACTACAGTCTTCAGGACAACACAACACACTACAGTCTTCAGTGACAAGGACAACACTACAGTCTTCAGTGACAAGGACAACACTACAGTCTTCAGTGACAAGGACAACACTACAGTCTTCAGTGACAAGGACAACCTACAGTCTTCAGTGACAAGGACAACACTACAGTCTTCATGACAACAAGGACAACCTACAGTCTTCAGTGACAAGACCTACAGTCTTCAGAAGGACAAGGACACAACACTACAGTCTTCATAAGGACAACCTAGTCTTCAGTGACAAGGACAACACTACAGTCTTCAAGTGACAAGGACAACACTACAGTTTCAGTGAAAGGACAACACTACATCTCAGTGACAAGCAACTACATCTTCAGTACAAGGAATACATATCTTATGACAAGAGACAACCTACGTCTTGTGCAAGGAAGCTCAGTGTTCAGTAAACAGAGGCTACAGTCTTAGGACAACACTAGTCTTCAGTGACAAGGACAACACTACAGTCTTCAAGGACAACTCTAGTCTTCAGTGACAAGGACAACACTACAGTCTTCAAGGACAACACTACAGTGATAGAAAACATTAACTCTAATCAAAGATACCACAGTCAAAACTACTTCAGTTACCAAGGGTATTTATCATTATTCTTTTATTGTTTTATTTCGAGGGTCATGGAATAAGCACACGTGTGTGTGTGTGTGTGTGTGTGTGTGTGTGTGTGTGTGTGTGTGTGTGTGTGTGTGTGTGTGTGTGTGTGTGTGTGTGTGTGTGTGTTTTATTTATTATTTATTATTTATATTTATTTATTCTTTTATATCTATTTATTCTTTTATATCGAGGATAATCAGAATAAGCAATCATGTGCTTTTTTTCATCCGGTCCCCGTGTGTATGCAGTTTTGTAAAAATGTGTGTGTGTGTATGTGTGTGTGTGCGCGTGTTTATTTTATTTATTTATTTATTCTTTTATATCGAGGATAACGGAATAAGCAATCATGTGCTTTTTTTTTTCCCGTTCCCGTGTGTATGCAGTTTTGTAAATATTGTGTGTGTGTGTGTGTGTGTGTGTGTGTGTGTGGTGTGTGTGTGTGTGTGTGTGTGTGTGTGTGTGTGTGTGTAGGGATAGTTGTGGGGTGGAGACATCAGGTTGGAAGGGGAGGCAAGGAGATGAATGAGGTGTTTAGGAGGGGTAGGGATGCTCATTTAGAGAAGTGGGGATAGACAAAAAGAGGGCTGGCTGATAGTTTTAATAAAAAGTTTTATTTTGTGCTCTTTAAAAAAGTATGGATGCAACCTTTTAAAAATGCAAAAGAAGGCTGATAGACGTACTTTTTTTCCTACATGGTTTATTTGGGCTTTAAAAAATAAATGCAATTTGTTAAAAATGTCTTGGACAACTGGAAGTTTGCGGACACTGAAGTCCAAAGCATATCCCTAACTGTTGATAGTAGTGGTGATTCTGATCGAAAGCTCGGTACTATTGCAAGCTACGTATTGCCTTCCGTAATCGGTGGGGCTGTAAACATGAACTTAGTACATATTAGGTACCATTGTCTACAGCTACATACCATTTGTCTGGGTGCTTTTGTGTCCTCATGCATTTTAACTTTCAGACCGACCAGCTGACAGAAAACCCTTTCCGCTATTAACTCTTTAACTCTAACCCTAACACTAACCCCAACTCTAACCCTGGCCCCCACATGTGGACACAAAAGGCAGGTGGATAACGTGGTATGTGGCGACACAGTGGCTAAATGTTTACTCTTTTGGGTTAAGTTCAATTATTGAGAGTAAATGGACAAGCATAGGAATTTTACACCATGCTCTAAACCCCCCAAACTCCCACCGTAACGAACAGTAAAGAACAATACTAGACGCTCCAAAATTGAAATTTAAATTCCTGATCATTATCAAATAGCAATATATATATTTTTTGTTCCTCCACTGTGGGTCCAAGGTTCACTATACGTCATGATTTTGCGTATGCAACCGTTTTGACCCACTGTTGTGGTAGCTGCATTCTGAATTGAAGGATAACATGGTTGATACAATATCATAATCAAATACTACTGCTAGGGTAGGTAGGTAGGCGGTGGGGTGTTAGAATTTTAGGGATAAAGATGCTAGAAAGGGGAGTGGTGGTTTTGGAGTTTACACCGAGGATGGGGATAAATTTATGTGTTTTTTAAAGTATGATGTGTATTGTGCAAGGGGGGGGGGGGGGGGGGGGGGGGGGGGGGGGGGGGGGGGGGGGGGGGGGGGGGGAGGTGGGAGCAGTCAAACTTTGATTAGTTTCAGGGGAGAGCGAGGAGCATTTTTCGAGAAAAAGTTCCATTTAAAAACAAAAGTAGAGGTGTCTGGGTTTAGAATGCATGATTAATTTGAAAATTAGGGGGTGGGTGGGGGTTAGAAAAGTTTTTTTTGGAAACAAAAAGATGGGGGCACAGGTTTTAGAATGCCTTTAGAGTTCAATGATCACTGGGGGAGGGTGGAGGAAAGGTACTGGAAGACAGTAAGGATGCATTAGAGAAAAGAGGGATTAAGAGGGGTAAGAATGTACGGTGTGTGTGTGTGGGGGTGTTGGTGGGTGTGTTGGTGTTTGTGTGTGTGTTTGTATGTTAGTGTTAGTATTTTGTGTGTGTGTGTGTGGTGTGTGTGTGTGTTGTGTGTGTGTGTGTGTGTGTGTGTGTAAGTATTTGTGATGCAGAAAAATCAAAGGAATAGTATACAACAGGTATTTGTCGCCACAAGTGTATGCTATTTATGCAACCAGCGCAAAAATTTGTAGCCTTGTGTACGTATATGTGGCTTTTTTTTTAGGGTGTGGAGTGGAAAGTAGCACTTTGGTTGAAATCTCTTGATCAAATATGCTAGAAAGGGGAGTGGTGGTTTTGGAGTTTAATCACCGAGGATGGGGATAAATTTATGTATTTTTTTAAAGTATGTGTATTGTACAGGGATGGGAGGGGGGGGGGGGGGGGGGGGGGGGGGAGAGCAGTCAAACTTTGATTAGTTTCAGGGGAGAGCGAGGAGCATTTTTCGAGAAAAGTTCATTTAAAAACAAAAGTAGAGGTCGCTGGCTTTAGAATGCATGATTAATTTGAAAATTAGGGGGTTCCCCCTATTGCTCCCTATTCCCCCTATTGCTCCCTCCAGCTGTATCCAACGTTGACTTAAAATATGCCCTTAATTTGGAGAGGATGGAAGCAGAGGGACTGGCATGTCACATAAAAAAATTGCGATTTTTTTTACTTTAAAAAGAATTATGTACCTTGCATTGAAAAGGGCACCCCCACTTTAAAAAAAAGTTTATTATAAGAAAACTGTTTTAAATTTTTTTTATATTGTATTTGTATAAGATTGCAGACATCGTGTATTGGTATGTTCTTTTACCTTATTTTCCCCTTATATTTTGCTTTGCTATGGTTGGGGTCATGACCCTGGTGACATCACTCTCAGCCCATTGAAAGACTGACTGCTCCCCCCCCCCCCCCCCACCATCTGCATCTCTCCCATCAATCTTTTCCATTGTCAGCATAAGTGATCTCTATCACAGCATTTTAGTTTTGATCTTTTGTTAAAGGAAAATCTGAAAAGTGGGAGGAAATAAAAGGTTGCAGGCTTCACAATAATTTTAAAAAGTATTACCCCCCCCCCCCCCCCCAAGCATAATGGGGAAACAAATGAGATAAAAGAATGAAAGAAAATATAAAAGGGGGGGGGGGGGGGGGGGGGGGTTAGAGACCCCACACAGAAATATTGTATTGGTAAGACTAAGGTGAAAGATTTGATATCGATTAGTACTTATTGCTGCATGTTTTATCTGCTTATCTGCATTTGTCCACCCTTTATACTTGTCTGTTATGTCCATTTGTTGTTTCTTTTCTACAAATATGGAACTTAATATTATGCATTCTAAAATTCCAGTGTAGCAAATGTTGAGAAATAATGAATAATTTCAGCAGATCACTACTATAATACTGTGTGGTAAAGATTGTGTGTTTTTGTTCGGCTTTTCTTCTTGCTTTTACCCTTGTGCTCTCATGAAACCTGGGTTGTGTAAAACTAGAAAATGGTTTAGAATACATGTTTTTTTCTTAATTGTTAGTCGTAAACTGTTTCTTAGCTTTTTGACAGTTTGTATTGAAATATTTTGCATAGTTTTCTTGGACGTAATTTTTTTTTTTTTAATGTACTCCATTTGAAGTACTGAGGGTATAGTGAAGCAGTTAATTGCTGATGCCTTTTCAATTATAAAAAAATAATGTAGATAGTTGTTTGGATACTATCAAATGCTGTTCCCATTGTACCCATAGATCATTATTTTGAACAGCATAGACTGTAAGTTATGTAGCAACTTTATGGTTTTGCTCATGAAGCATTTGCCTGTCTTGGGCTTAATCCTTCTCTGATATTCCCCAGCTGCAAGGGTCATGTATGTGTCGTGTGGGTTTTAATTCATTATTGGGCCGATTGACATCACATTTTCCCATCTTCTGCATAAACAGCATGATGATGCTACTTAGTGTGACCCCATTAAATTTTCTCTTAAAATTATTCCGAACATGAACTCCCCTCCCCCGTCCTTTTTTCTAGAATGAATGCCCATTTCTCCTTTATTCAATGAATGTATACAATGCTTTTTAAAGTTATTCAGTGTTTTTTTTTTTGTATTTGGTGTATCATTTGCCAGTAGCATGTTGAGTATTTTTGCTTTTGGGTTGCAAGAATTATCAATGTTTTCCTTGCTATACTGGTACACCTTGGTTAAAAAGACCTTTTTTTGCCCTGAAGTACAAAGGTGTGGATAAACTTTTACCTTTCAATTTAATGACCTATATAATGTGATAAAATCTAAGCTTGTCCATCCGAAGGAAAGGAAAAACTGTTGCATGTTCCTTTTAGGTCAACCAAAAAGACGAGTTTGTTGTATTTAGTATTGCTTCCATTTTCCCTGTTTACCATAACAGCCATGAATGAAATTGATGAATTTGTATCTTAGAAAGTTTAAAAAATCATGTGGTGAGCATACACCACTGGCACTTGACTAACCAACTGACTTTATTCCATAATAGATTGGTGGTCTAGAGGTAACGCACCCGCCTAGAAAGCAAGTCCGGATCGGAAGTGTGCTATGGTTTGATCCCCGTTTGGGCCAGAACCCCCCCCCCCCCCCCCCCCCCATCCATTAGACCATAAGTGGTGGTCTGGGTGCCAGTTTTTCGGATGAGACGATAAACCGAGGACTCGTGTGTTGCACATAATTATCTAGCGCACATAAAAGAACCCATGGCAACAAGGGAGTTGTATCTGGCACAATTCTTTACAAAAAGCCATTCTGATAGGGAAACACAGTTGCACACAGGAAAAGAAACAAAAGTGGGTGGCGCTGCTCTTGTGGCAACGCGCTCTCCCCGAAATGAGCAGCCCGAATTTCACGCAGAGAAATCCGTGGTGGCTCAAAGTGGTTAAAATAAAATTAAATTAAAATAATGCAAGCTTTGCAAAACTCCTGCTTCTTTCAAACTTACAAGGTGTTTTGCATTTATTCAAGATGTGTGCGCTTTCCGATTGTAAAGTTACATGGCTCGAATTGAGCTTCTTGTGTTTTCACTGCATATAGGAATGGACCTGTCCATGTCCATGCGATCTGAGGTATTTCAAAGGATGGTGTGCAAATTCAAAAGCGAACAAAAGTCAGTTGGTCAGTCAGTGTCACTGCTGGTCAGAGCATTGGGAAAAGCCTACCCCCACCTTCAGCCAAAAAAAAAATTACAGGAGTTAGGGTTGGGTAGCCGGCTCGCAGCTGAAATAAAAACAAAATGAAAAGGGAACTTCAGTATATTGTCAGAACTTGATGAAAAGTACAAAAATTAGATTCGAAATAAAACAAAATCTTGACCAAGGCCTTTGTTTAAGAGTTCCATTTATGAATGGCTGTTTACAAATGTGCACAAGATCTCGGATGTATAAACACCCCCTCCCCTCTCTCTCTCTCTCTCTCTGCTCTCTCTCTCTCTCTGTCTCTCTCTCTGTCTCTCTCTCTGTCTCTGTCTCTCTCTCTCTCGTCTCTCTCTCTCCTGTCTCTCTCTCCTCTGTCCTTCGTCTCTCTTCATTTCTCTATTTTTGTCTGTCTGTCCCTCTCCATCCTTGCATTCAAATGTACTCGGTTTGTACAGGAACAACTCTCGCACACATTCAAATGTCTTCAAACGCCTTTCAAAACTATTACGCGCATTCAAGCACACCTTACACACTGTAAATCTAAGTTCATCAAATCATGGAGTCAAATATATGTAAAGTGATGCAAAACCATTTTAGAATGTATCATCAGACTTTTGGAAACTGGGTCAGCCTAGTAGGCCAGTGTTGATAATAATAATAATAATAATAATAATAATAATAATAATAATAATAATAATAATAATAATTCATGGAATTTATATAGCGCTATATCTTGTAAAAACAAATCGAAGCGCTTGCATTCGACCTATACATCACACAATCGATCAAGAACCATTTATAGCTTTAGCAAATTCGAATGTACACACACACACACACACACACACACACACACACACACACACACACACACACACACACACACACGCTGCTATCAAATGTTTTAACAGTTTGCTGCTCGGATGCTGAGATTCGGGATGCCGGGTCGGAGACTCTTCCAGTATAAAATGCATCCGTATTTCCGGGAAATTATGTACTAGAAATTTCCCCTTCTCTGTTACTCCCATTTCCCCCCCTTTCCATCCTTTTTCTCCCTTGCATATATCCTGCCTTCCCAGTCCAGTCTTCTAGCTCCCTTTTTCAAGCAAATCTGACAAATGTTTTCTTTTCGTGCGTCCTATGACGTTTCCTATATTGTTTTTGTTCTGGCGACCAGGTAGTGATATTGTGAACGCTGGGATGGGCTGAGATGTGCATTCTGCGGTGTGATTTGGCATTCTTGTGCATTTTTCTGTACCGGTTTTTTAAATATACTTTTTTGTACTTAGGGATGATAAATTCAGCAAAATGGCTGGCGTTCTCAGCATGGCCTGGTTTTATCGGACTTTAGGAACAGAATAATTCTGAACCTGCAGGCAGTAGCTAGCAAAAGCTTGGATCTGACGCAAAAAAGACCCCCCCCCCCCCCCCAATCTACAAAGAGCCCATTGTATTGTATCGTATTGCATAGTATTGTACTGTACTGTACTGTATTGTAATGTACTGTATCGTATTGTAATGTATTGTATTGTATTGTACCGTATTGTATTGTACTGTATTGTGTTGTGTTGTGTTGTACAGAACTTTCCATCACGGCAGATTTCTTTGCATGAAATTCGAGTTGCTCTCCCCGGGAAGAGTGCGTCACCACGAGAGAAGTGCCACCCATTTTTTTTCTGTTCCTGTCTGCAATTGTATTTGTTTCCCTATCAGACTGGCTTTTCTCTAAATAATTTTTCCAGGACAAACTCTTGTTGCCGTGGGTTCTTTAACATGCGCTAAATGCTTGTCGTACGTGGGAGGTTTATCGTCTCATCCGAAAGACTGGCACCTAGACCATCACTCACGGTCTAGTGGATGGGGAAAAAGTTTCGGGCCCAAACGGGAATTGAACCACCAAACACCTTGCAACCTGGACTTTTCACTTTCTAGGCAGATGTTTTAAATCTAGACCACCGATTCCATGTGATTCTACGAAGATTTTGCACTTTGTTTGGAATCTGGTACAAGGCAACAACATTTCATACAAATGGTGCCCTACACTCATTTTAAAACAAAATTACACCTCATTAAATTTTTATATAAAAGAAAACACGACATGAACAAGACGTGGTCATTGATTCTACAAAATAACGAAATTTTGTTACAAAGTGCGGCATTCTTTGCTGATTAAATCGGTAGCAGTTGCATCCAACTTTAAGAGATAGTTATGAATTCCATAGATTTTTTTTTTTTATACTAAAAATTAAGCTTAGAAACGGATATTTTGATTGTGACATAAAAACCCAGTATCAGTAGATACATCCTGGCTCGTTTCCAGAAAGACTCAAAAGACAACAATTCTCTCCTACACAGAAGTCTTATGTGCTGGGCCGGACTTGTCATGCGCTATACGGTAGTGCAACGCATTTTCGCTCATAAAATGATGACAGACAATAATACTTGATGTTTGAGAGTTCGACAAGGAAGTTGAAATTCAAAACATGCGACTATCAGCTGTGGTTTGATGATGAGATAGAACACAGAAACAATGGCGGTCAGACAGGTATGAAGGATAGAATTATATATAATATATATATATATATATATATATATATATATATATATATATATATATATATATATATATATATATATATATAAAAGGAAAAACTGTAGTGCTACATCGCAAGTTTATATCGGATTCTTTTAGTTACCGGAATCCAGTGCAAGTCTTGAAGACGGGAAGAAACGTGTTAGAATTTGGAAAATCGAAAACTAAGCCAAAAGCAGCATGGTTGTGTACTTGCTGAGGCTTACCCCAAATTGATTAGTAGAGCCAGACAAAAAGGGCACGGCAATAATCAATGCAAAGAAAGAACCCAAAGTCTCCGCGGCAGTTTTGCCAGTAAGGAGGCCGAGGATGAAGCTAGCTGTTGTGCGCTGTTCAATGTTAACGGATAGAAACAAATGTTTTGAGACACATAAGGTGCTGACAGTTTCCCGTGTCTGTTCTCAAGTTCGACACAGCCGAGGTGTTGAGCTGGTAGACTAACTGTGGGGTAGGCAACGTCGATCATACCTACCTACCCTGACCTCAGACACTGGATTCGATCAGTTCCCGTGTGTTACAATCAGCCATCCTCCTTTCTTCCTCTTCGTCGAACGCTCAGACATCAACTTTTGTTGTTTGTCATAGGAGTGAAAATGCACTGCGCTACCGTTCAGCACCTGACAATTTAGGCCCAGTGCATCCGACTTCGGTATGGGAGAGAATTGTTATATTGTAAGTCTTTCAAAAGTCAAAAGGTAGGAGGATAGTCGAAGAAGGCAGAAAATAGACAAGAAGGAAGTAACAGGAAGAAAAGGAATAAGGGAGAAAGAAAGAGAGGGATAGAAATGAGGAAATTCCTAGTACAGAATTTCCAGAAGTGTGGGGATGGTGTCTATTTTTCTGTTTGTTTTGTTTACTGTTCTTCTGAGCTTGTTTTGTGTGTATGGTAGAATATCTACCTCTATTGGTGAAATGCACAGGTGGAATGTGACTGTAGGAGTATTCAGGACACGTAATGAGGAGAAGAGAGGAAAGTTGTGTTTGTTGTCATTAGCTTTTAAACTAAAATTCAGTGCAGCATTAATACCTGTTTAATTCATTTCAGCCGCTTGACAAGCAAATAAGCATGCTTTAAATAAACCTAAACAGATTTTTTTTCTCACCTCACAAAGGTTCTTTTATTTCAAAATAAACATGCTGCAAATAGATATCTCATAACAAAAAATAGTGATATGTCAACACCCCATGATAAATGGACACATGGTAAAGCAAACAATGCAACAGCAATGCTAGAAATGGTAATAAATGGTAAACTACAAACCAACACCGTAAATAAATATATTTTGTTCTTTAAAAACTACGCTTTCGATTTAGGTCATCTTCATGTTTCATGCTTTTATCTCCCTTGCATGCAACGAAAATTGTTTTCTAAATTATTTCACAACTATGTGACTAGGACCGGAACATTTTGCAAGCAAAATACAGCCAGCGATCAGAAGTGCCGAGTTTTCAACACTGACCTTCCAATCCAACCAATCCAATCCAATCCAACCCAATCCTATTGTATATAGCTCTGCCGACCACAGAGGCCATGCCTAAACAACAATATATAGTTAGCCTACTTCAGGTATTACGAAATGTCAGCTACGAAGACGATTTTTACAACAGTCACTGAGTAGAACTGACAAACTGAGCACAAGACGCAGTGTCAAGTCAATCCTGATCCTCAGTGCTTGAACTGATCAACTGAATATTGATGATGGATGACGATCAGTTCTGAACTTCATTTGTCAGATATCAGTAAATACAATAAACAACCTCCCCCCCCCCCCCCCGACAAATCGAGCATTTCTATGCGGTGACACTGTTCTCTGAGTCAGCTTCCTGGTAGAAGTGATCACAATACGTGGTGACACAATTTGTTTTAAACTTTACTGTCCAATCTGAGGATGGAACCAACAGAGCATGATATATATATACAATCAATTCTGAGCCTATCTGCAGGACTGTAACAAACACTGAGCTCAACATGTGATGACAATCAATTCTGAGCCTTTCTCCTCACAAATAATGAACTACTAGAGCTCAGCGTGTGATGACAAAATAATCAATTCCTGAGGCTCACTGCCAGAACTGAACTTCTTGAGCACAGTCTGGAGTGACATCATCAGTTCTTCAACCTTACTGTTAGAACTCATGAACTGAGCACAAACTACGGTGACGTCATCCATTCTCAGCCCTGTTGTCAGAACTGGGTTACTTTCAGAGCACAAAATGCGATGACATAACCAGTTCTAAGCCCTTCTACCAGAACTCATGAATTCTTTTAAAACTCCTAAAACGCGGCGACGTAATCCATTCTAAGCCCTATTATCAGAATTGGGTGGGTCATTTTAAAAGCACACTATGCGGTGACGCAATCATTTCTGGGGTTCACTCTCGCTACTAATACATTTCCAAAGCACAATACACCGTGGCAAATCAATTCTAGGCCTTGATGTCACAGCCGACGAACTGAGCACAGATATATTGTGTCGCAATTAATTTCGTGCCAATGCATCATCATAGGAATATTACCAAGAGATGGAAATTTATGAGCACATGTTTACTTCTCGGGCTGAAGAACAAGTCTAGGGTAAGTACATCTTCAAAGAAAGTAACTGATAAAAAACAACAGGAAAAAGACCAATCCAAAAAACCCAAACCAAACCAAACAAACACCCGCCCCCCCCCCCACCCAAAACAAAAACGAAAGTAAAAAGAATGAAAAAAAGCCCCACAGGAAAGAAGTTAAAAATTGAGATGATTGGTACAAACAAAAGAAAAAATAGAAATAAAAAAGAGAAGCAAAAACACACAAAAAACACCGAGAGAAAGAAATCAGAGACAGACAGAATAAGAAACCCAGAAAAAAGTATATAAAAAAGAGCAAAGCACAGAAAAAAGACAAAATGGAAAGAAAAGAAAAAATGCAAAAGAAAATATCAAGAAAAACGAAGGAAAGAAAAGAAAAAAACAACTCCTACACCCTCAAAAAGATTTTAAAAAAGAAAGAAACAGAATGCAAAGAATATCTTAAAAAACCCACATCACCCCGCCCCCCCCCCCCCCCCCTCAAAAATAAACCACTGTTTAATTTAATGTCAAAAACAAACGTACTTAGGATGAAAAAAATTCCCTTGATATGGAAACAAATTCCCTTAGAATGAAAACAAAATCCCAAAGCGCAGATCAGATCGTCAAGGGACCATACAATGTCTATCAAACAGGACCGGTCTCAACTCATGATTATTATACACACAGCACCAGTCAAAAACTCTGTGTAACATGCCCAAGAGCTGCACTGCATTACATTGCCGGCCAGTCAATCAGTCAGTCAGTAAGTCAGCCAGACAGCCAGCCAGTCAGTCAGCCAGTCAGTCAGTCAGCCAGCCAGCCAGCCAGTCAGTCAGCCAGCCAGCCAGCCAGTCAATCAGCCAGCCAGCCAGCCAGCCAGCCAGCAGTCAGTCAGTCAGTCAGTCAGTCAGTCACAGCAAAGGCTTGAGGGCCTCGTCTTCTGTGGCGGTGCCAGTACCGGTGCCAGTGTTGTCTTCAGACTCTGGGGCCGGGGTTTCTGAAGACGTCTGAACATCATACGCTGCATCGGACTGCCCCCCCTCCCCGGGTTGTTCTCCTCCTCCTGCTGATAGCTGATGCTGCTGCTTCTGAGCCAGTGAGTTTCTGTGAAAGGGATGGGTTAAACAAAAAAAGTTTTTCAGTGTATGACACTATGTGTGGTATGATCTATCATGTAATGCCGTACATTACACGAAGACGAATGAATTCGAACTCTAACATCCCAAAAGGACGAGAAATTCATGTGGGTTACAAGCAAGCAAGCACAGCTACAAATAATCACAAGTAAACGTAATACAGCACAAATCAATATCACAGACCCAGGCAACCATTTCCTACACCTTATTTTTTTTTCTCATCTGAATCGGGATACTAATGCATAAAAACATGAAATCATGGGCGCATGGACGCCGCGCGCCGCACACACACACACACACACATAAACACTACATAAACACATGTGCGTTCGTGCGTAACGCACTACCCTACCCTACCTTACCCTACCCTACACTACCCTTCACTCCACTCCAATCCACGCCACTCCACTCCACTCCATTCCGCTTCACTCCACTCACTTGCAAGACATTACACTACACTACCACTACACTACGAAACACTACACTACACTACAAAACACTACACTACACTACACTACACTACACTACACACACTACACTAAACACTACCCCACAAACACTACACTACAAAACACTACACTACACTACACTACAAAACACTCCACTACACTACAAAACACTACACTACACTACAAAACACTACCACTACACTACGAAACACTACACTACACTACAAAACACTACACTACATTACAAAACACTACACTACACTACAAAACACTACACTACACTACACTACAGAACACTACACTACATTACAAAACACTACACTACACTACAAAACACTCCACTACACTACAAAACACTCCACTACACTACAAAACACTACACTACAACACACTACACTACAAAACACTCCACTACACTACAAAACACTCCACTAACACTAACACTACAAAAAACACTCCACTACACTACAAAACACTACACTCCACTACACTACAAAACACTCCACTACACTACAAAACACTCCACTCACAAAACACTCCACTCCACTACAAAACACTCCACTCCCACTACAAAACACTCCACTACACTACAAAAACACTCCACTACACTACAAAACACTCCACTACACTAACAAAAACACTCCACTACACTACAAAACACTCCACTACACTACAAAACACTCCACTACACTACAAAACACTCACTACACTACAAAACACTACACTACGAAACACTCCACTACACTACAAAACACTCCACTACACTACAAAACACTCCACTACACTACAAAACACTCCACTACACTACAAACACTCCACTACAACTGCACTACACACTACACTACACTACAAAACACTACACTACACTACGCGCACTACACTACACATACAAAACACTACACTACACTACAAAAACACACTACACTACAAAACACTACACTACACTACAAAACACTACACTACACTACGCGCACTACATATACTACTTTACATACACAACACTGCACTCCACCACACTACACTACACTACTCTACATACACTACATTACTCTACATACACTACTCTACACTGCACTACACTACACTGCTCTACACACACTACACTACACCCCATTACACTACTCTGCATATACTACACTACATCACACTACAGACACTACACTACATTATACTACACTACACCACAAAACACTACATGACACTACACTACAATGTCCCAATAGAGTCATACAGACAGACAGACAGACAGACAGGCTGACAGACAGACAGACAGACAGATATGCTGACAGAGAAAACAGATGAAGTAGAGCTACTGGCATTAATCAAATGTCTGTAGATCAGTAAAGTGTGCTTACATGACCTCCCTTCCAATCAAACAAACAAAAGCAAGCCCCCCCCCCCCCCCCTACACATATACACACAAACAAAATTCTAGAGTTGTCTGGAAATCACTAAAGATGGTTCGGTTGATATTACCTCCCTTCCACCATGCAGCGCAAAGTCATTTAGTATACTCTCTCTCTCTCTCTCTCTCTCTCTCTCCTCTCTCTCTCTCCTCTCTCTCTCTCTCTGTTATGCGCAGACACACACACACACACACCACACACACACACACACACACACACACACACACACACACACACACACACACACACACGCGCCACACACACATGTGTACGCAACTGAAAATATGATTATTTTTCTTTCCCTGTATCTGTCTGTCTCTGTCTCTCCCTACATTCTGTCTGTCTGTCTGTCTGCCTGCTTGCATCCCTGCCTGCCTCTTCTGTCTGTCTGTCTGTCTGTCTGTCTGTCTGTCTGTCTGTCTGTCCGTCCGTCCGTCTCTGTCTGTCTCTGTCTCTCTCTCAGTTCCAAGAGAAGTGAATGTGGATGATGCATGGCATGGCAATACCTTTCCGTCAGCTCCTCTGCCCGTTTTCCTCGGCCACAATGGTCAGGATTTCTTTTCTGTACCCAAGATAATTA
>CM060324.1:25301953-25319453 GCA_030674155.1 Stramonita haemastoma | reverse complement strand
GGGCATCTTCTCCTCTCTCCTCTTTTCCTCCTTCACCCATCTTTTGCCCCTCTTCCTCCGCACCTTCTTCCGCTTCCTGTTTCCGTTTCCTGGACTGTATAGTTGTCTCATGTCGTTCACCTCCTCCTCCTCCTCCTCCCCCTTCGTGAATAACAAGCTAGTGGGTTTTCTGATTTCATGGATTGTGGTCGTGTTCTTCTGAACAGATTTGTTGTGGGTTTCTATAGAATGATTGTTAGGAAGGTTTTTCAGATTCTTCTTGGTGATGTTGTCGTTTTCTCCCATCTTGGGTATGTGCTCGTTTTCGAGATCAAGTTAGTGTCCAGGTTGGTCTTCTGAATGAGTTTCTGTTCGATACTGGGACCGTTTTTGTTGGGTATCTTGTTGGTCTGTATATTGTCTTTGTTCGTGTTGCTCTTGTTATGATCGGTGACAGTTCTTTCTGTAGTATTTTTCTTTAAGTGGACTGATCGCGTATTGAGGTATTCTTTGTCACTGGTGGGACTTTGCGAAGAGTCCAATTCTTCAAAATATTTTTAAGGATCTTCTTTATGATGAAACTTCTGTCGTTTTTCAGCGCAGGGTTTGCAATCTGACTTCGGGAGTTAAATTTTTACATGGACTTTTAAAAACTCGGCCACAGTCATCTTTAACGTGTCTTTGATATGTTTCATGACGTTCAGTATCTCTTTTTTGGCGGTTTTCAGTATTTTCAGGGCTTCTTTCTGGATGCTTTTCATCCTCTTTGGTGTTTTTTTCTTTGCGCTCTTCGTCAATTTTGGCATGCCTTTTTTGTGCCCTCCACAATTTTGGCATGCTATTTTTGTGCTCCTCAACAATTTTGGCATGCCGTTTTTTCGCGATGCTCCATGATTTTGGCATGCCATTTTTGTTGCTCAACAATATTGGCATGCTTGTTCTGGTGCTCCTCAACAATTTTGGCATGCCTAATCTCCTCCACAAACTTGGCACGCCCTTTTTGGGCGCTCCCCTGCAACTTTGGCACGCCATTCTGGGTGCTCCTCCACAATTCTGGAATGCCATTTTGGGTCCTCATCCACAATTTTGGCACGCCCTTTGGGGTCCTCCTCCGCAGTTTCGGCACGCTGTTTTCGATGCTCCTCCACAATTGTGGCACGCCTTTTTGGGAGCTGCGCCACAATTGTGGCACGCCTGTTTTGGTGCCCGTCCTAATCAAGGCATATTCAGTCAAGTTCACGCTGATGATGTTGTTCAACCCTTCTCCCTCTGACTGGGATGTTTTTGGGGGCACTTTTCAGAGACCGCCCCTCTTTGCCATACACTCTCTCCAAGACTTTTCTCGCCAGGAACGCCCAACTCTTGCTGTTCCTTGTGGTGTGTGAGGAGGGGTTCTGCTTGGATGGGGTGCCGTCGTTCAAACCGTTCTCTGCGATGGTGTTTGTCTGGAGTCTGTAAACACGTCTACCCACCTGGCGGAGTCTGTCTGGAGCGCAGCATCGTCCTTTCTCCTCAGCCTGGGAGAGTCTGTCTGGAGCCTGTCAGCTCTTTCCCGCAGCGGCAGGGTTCTGGTGGTGGTGCTGTTGGCCTGGAGTGGGCGAAGGCGTCTCTCCTCCACCTGTCTGGTGGTGGTGCTGGTGCTGCTGCTGTCGTTTATTTGGAGCGGACTGGCGCTTTCTCCGCGATGGCGGGTCAGGCCTACTGGTGGTGGTGGGGTTGGTCTGGAGCCTGTCCGCTCCTCTTCTCCGCGTCTGCAGCAGCAGCAGCAGCACACTGGTGGCTATGCTGTCCTGGGGGCTGTGACCGCTTCTCCGCCTCGGCCACGCTCTGCTGGTGTGGCGTGTGCTGAGCATGGGGGCCTTTCTCCCTGCTCGCGCCTTGGGGCTGTCCACCTTTCCTCGTGGCGGCGGATGCGGTGCTGATCTGGCCATGGTTGTCTGAAGACTGTCAACACTTCTGGTTGTCTGAAGACTGTCAACACTTCTGGTTGTCTGAAGACTGTCAACATTTCTGTTGTCTGAAGGCTGTCCACCCTTCTGTGTGTCTGAAGACTGTCAACCCTTCTTGGCGGTGGGGATCTGGCGATGATTGTCTGGAGATTGTCAACACTTCTGCGAATTCGCCGGGTGACCTTGTCTGGTGGACGGTGATCCAGCAGATACTGTTTGACCCCGTCCGGCGTTTCAAACCGATTGCCCCCTGCAGACAAGACACACTCCCTTGCAACAGAAGAAAGGCGTCCTAGATTGATGGAGATGTGTGTCTTCCTTTTGCGCTAGAAACATTCAGTATAACATAGCACGACAACCAGCTTTTGCAGGAGACTATAAGCCGAGGCCTTGTGTATGAATGAACCCATACTGAACACATTAAAACCCGCTCCACCTTTCAGAAGAGTAGGCCACTGAGTGCCAGTAGGAGCTGATGACAACATTAAAAAAAATCAAAAACACATGCGTACTGGTGTCGTGTTTAGACACCCTTCACGAAGGCGGGACGCAGCTACCTTCATGGTGGACATACGCAAAATCTCTCCATAGGTGAACCTTCGAGCTTTAGCCGAGCAACAAAAAATACCACCCCCCCCCCCCCTTCCCTAAAAAAATCAAGAACAACAGCAACAACAAAAGAACAAAACCCAACTCCCCCCAATCCCCCCCCCCAAACAAAACAGCCAAGCAACAATTAAAATAAAATAAAACCTAGCATTAAAAAGCAAATTAAAAAAACAAACAAACAAACAAAAAATTCCCAAGCCCCAAAGAGAAACATAATAAATCCACCAACCCAAAACAACCCCCCCCCCCCCCACCGACCCAACCACAAACCCTCCCCTCCCCCCTTCACATACACAAAACCACTTAAAGACACAGAAAGACAGACAGACAGACAAACTATATAGAAGTAGTAGGCACCCATCAGTCTCGGAAGACTATGGAGTTGTGCTCTAGTCTTTAGAGCGCAAAGCCTGGGAAAGTAAGTATGGAGGGTAAACTGTTACCCATGCAGCAGACCCCCCCCCTCTCAACGCGACTGGAATGATCCATTGGAAAGGCAATGACCGATACGAATGGTTCCAGTGCCGTCGCAGGAGCCACCAGAACGTTGCCATATACAGCCCCAAGCCGTTCTGGGACTCCAACTTCCCGATTTTTCCTCAGGGATGGTGTCTAAACACGACACCTGTGTGTGCATGCTGGTTTTTAATAATTTTGTCATCCGCTCCTACCGGCACACGATGGCCTGCTATTCCGAAAGGCGGAACGGGGTTTTCACGTGTGCGCAAGATGTTCTGCGTGCATTCGCACACGGGGCCTTGGTTTATAATCTCATCCGAATGACCAACTATCTATCTATCTATCTATCTATCTATCTATCTATCTATCTATCTATCTATCTATCTATCTATCTATCTATCTATCTATCTATCTATCTATCTATATACACACACACATACACACACACACACAGAGTATACCCCCCACCCACACGATAAACCCCCCCCCCCCCCCCACACACACACACACAAACATACTGAAATCAGGTATTATCCATCCTTTCTTGTGATCGAAGACCTTCAAGTCGACGTGCGGTAATCCGTGCTGATGAATATCTGGACAGGACAGAAAGGACTTCACTTCACTAGTAGGCCATCGTGTACCGGTGGGAACAGATGACATTTACAAAACTGCATATATACGGGGACTGGATGTAAAAAAAACATATGAATGCTTATTCCATTATCCTCGATATAAAAGAATGAATAAATAAAATGAATAAAAATAAAACACACACACACACACATACACGGCCATAAATCACCACACCTATTATATTCATCCCATTATCCTCGATATAAAAGAATAAATAAATAAAGAAATGAATAAAAACACACACACAAACACACTAACATACACACAAACACACACACACACCCCCGCACCCCCCCCCCTCACACACACACCCGCACACACATACACACCCACCCACCCACACACACACACACAACACACCCCCCCCCCCCCCCACACCCCACACACAAACACACACACCCCCATACCCCACACACCCCTACACCCCCCACACACCCAAACACCCCCCTCACACACACCCCACACCCACACACCCCACACAACACCCCCCCACCCCACCCAACACCTCCACAAGCCTCTATAATAGAGTAGGTACTGTAGTTGTCCCAAGTCGCGAAGGTCTTCTCGCCGTCCACGAAGCCCACGCACTGGCTCTTGTCAAAGTTGCCCACTTGGCCCCCGCGCAATGCTGGAAGCAACGCCAGTCATCCACACGATGCCCCATGTCGTGCGTCTCCCAGCGTCGCGTGCCGCAGCAACACTCCTCTGTCGACTGGGGTAATAATGAGGATGATGATGATGATAATCGTGAGGGTCGTGAGGAGGAGGAGGAGGAGGAGGAGGAGGAGGAGGAAGAGGATGGTGATGGTAGTGGTGGTTGTGGTGGTTGATGGTGGTGGTGGTTGATGGTGGTGATGATGGTGCTGGTGGTGGTGGTGGTGGTGGTGGTGGGTGCAAGGATGGAGGTAGTGGATGTCCACACACAAAGGAAGACAGAAAGACAAACAGACAGACAGACAAGACAGATAGACAGACAGACAGACAAGACCGACAGACAAGACCGACAGACAAGACAGACAGACAAGACAGACCGACAAGAACATAGAGTGACTGTGACTGAAGGAACAGACCATGAAGGCACTGATAGGCAGACGCTCGTCGCCCTTCCCAGCGAAGCAGTACATGGTGCACATGTAAGGAGTCATCCGCGGCGTCTTCAGGGGCGGCTTCAGGCTTTGCTTGTTGCACGCCTGCCCCAGTACCCTTCGCCTGAAGCAGCCAATGTACCCTGCCATCACACACAGCTGTCAGCTTCCCCCACTGTCAGCTCCTCTCAGCTGCTCATTAATCCAGCCCATCCCAATCCAGTTGGCTGGTGCTAATTATCAGCAGGAACTGACCACACTTGGACTAGGTAAAAGGAAAAGGCGCGCTAACTATAGCACTCTGGACTGAGTGATGTTGGATTTGTGCGCTGTGTGCACAGCATATTAATTTTGTGACGTTCCACCTCATAATGATTCGCATTGCACCTGAAGTTATTTTAAAAATTTTATTGACATGATATTCATCTGCAATAAAAAGGCTATTCAATACCAAAAATCCACAAAAAAACAGTTAGAAAATCGGACAATTCTGTGCAAAGTTGGACTGCAGGACGTGACAAAATTGAGGAACGGACAAGTTTATTTTCGTAACAGGTGGCCAGAATAGGGGTTTGGGTATTTTCAAAACACATTTAAAAGCAAAAGGAATAAAAGTTATGCCTTGATATTTCATTACAAGGTAGAATAACAGATATGGTGTAATCATCAATCAAAATCTCAAAATTGGCAAGTTGACCCCCACCTCCCTTTAATGGCTCCTAGCTCAAAATTGGGTAATGTGCTAAGCGACTCATTTCATGGTGGAGCGTCCCATATATATATATATATATATATATATAAAGAGAGAGAGAGAGAGAGAGATTGTAATAAAAACAAAGACACCTAAATATATGTGTAACAGAGTGCAGATTTTTGATCTGCCGCGACTCTGTACAACTTCTCGGCAACGACAGCACGGTCAGACAGTGGGAATGTGGCCTCTAAAAAGAGGCTGCACAAATACTACATTTTACCGCTACGGGCAAAGTGCATGCAGAGACGGCTTTCGACCACCCCCCAACGATGCAGAACATCGCACAATTCACAGGTGTGGATCCAAACGTTACACCCACGACGCTGCGATTGGCAGTTCCGATCGCAAGGGAAGTAATCTAATTACCGCCCTGCCACATATGTAATATATAAATATACATATAAATATACATAAAGTCATTTGGGTTTAATTAAAAAGGGGTACCCCCCCAAGTCAGAATGCGGATGACTACCTTCATGGTGGGGCAAAAACTGGTCGCCAACCAACCAACCAACCAACCAACCACCCACCCACCCACCCACCCAACCAACCAACCAACCAACCAACCAACCACCCAACCACCCAACCAACCAACCAACCAACACATAATTATGGATGGATGTCACTGACGTAAAAATATGTGTGTATGCGCGCGCGTGTGTGTAGGGGGGGGGGGGGGAGGGGTTAGGTAAGGGACACTACACAGACAGAGGGACAGTGTGGAAGGACTTGAACTGTTGACCCACCCTGATCCAGAGTCCACTTGCCAAAGAATAAATAGGGCTCCCTCTGATAACCTGTGAAAAAAAACAACAACAACAGAACAAGAGCAGATCAATAATGACACAAAATTCTCACTCACCGTGCACACTTTGGTTGTTATTTGTTTGTTTTCCACATTGCAGTGGATCGGGGTCTTGAGGTAACACACTTGCCTAGAAAGCGGAAAGTTTGTGTTCAAAGTGTGCGGTGGTTCAAACCCTGTTTGAGCCTGAAACTTCTCCCTGATCCATTGTATCGTGAGTCTGAGTGCTGGTCCTTCAGATGAGATAATAAATCGAGGTTCCGTGTGAGGCACACATTTAGTGCATGTGACAGAACCCGCAGCAACACGAGAGTTGTTCCTTGACAAATTCTGTAGAAAAAGCTACTCTGATAGGGAAACAAATACGGTTGCAGACAGGAAAAGAAAAGAAAATAATGGGTGGCGCTGCTCTTGTGGCTAATTGCCCTCCCCGGGGAGAGAATCTCACCACTGGTGAATCTCGAAGATTCATTAGAAGATCCCCCCCACCTCCCGACCCCCCTACCCCCCCCCCAAAAAAAAAAAAGAAAGCCCGCAAAACTTGTGCAGTACGTACAGCGGATTTCTTTTGTGATTAACTGAGACAGCTCTCCATAGAGAGAGTGCGTCGCCGCATGAGCAGTGCCACATTCTTTCCCTGTCAGTATGGCTGAGTGCTGATTTCTGTATTATCATAAGAGAGGCTTCTTTTTCTGCACAATTTGGCCAGAGACTAGTCTCTTGTTCATGGGGTTTCTCTGTCGTTCTCTCTCTGTCTCTGTCTGTCTGTCTGTCTGTCTCTCTCTCTCTTATTTACATGCACTACATATATGCTGCACACGAGACTTCATGTTCATCATCTCATCCGAAACATTAGTTAGTACCCAAACCACCACTCAATACTCTCTCTCTCTCTCTCTCTCTCTCTCTCTCTCTCCTCTCTCTCTCTCTCTCTCTCTCTCTCTCTCTCTCTTCTCTCTCTCGGGGGGACGGATAGCCTAGTGGTCAGAACATTGCGCTGGCAATTTGACGACCCGGGTTCGAGTCCGGTCGAGGAGATTTTTTCTCCTGGAGTTAACATCAGTGCTGACTCCACTCTCCCCCAAAGACCTTCGGATGAGACTTTAAACCGAGGCCCCGTGTGTGAACGCACGCAGAACATCTTGCGCACACGTTAAATCCTGTTCCGCTTTTCGTAAGAGTAGGGCCATTGTGTGCCGGTGGGAACAGATGACAAAATCTACAAAACTGCATACACACGCACGGGGACTGGATGTTTAAAAAACAAACAAGAGTGCTTATCCCATTATCCTCGATATAAAAGACTAAAAAAAACAACCATTCTGGAAGGCTTGTCTGTGGGTTTCTGGAGAGGTGCTCTGCGCCCTGTCCCGTGTGTGCCCCTCACCTGTCTGGTAGATGGAGAGGTGCTCTGCGCCCTGCCCCGTGTGTGCCCCTCACCTGTCCTGGTAGAGGAGAGGTGCCCTGCGCCCTGTCCCGTGTGTGCCCCTCACCTGTCCTGGTAGATGGAGAGGTGCCCTGCGCCCTGTCCCGTGTGTGCCCCTCACCTGTCTGGTAGATGGAGAGGTGCCCTGCGCCCTGCCCCGTGTGTGCCCCTCACCTGTCTGGTAGATGGAGAGGTGCTCTGCGCCCTGCCCCGTGTGTGCCCCTCACCTGTCTGGTAGATGGAGAGGTGCTCTGCGCCCTGCCCCGTGTGTGCCCCTCACCTGTCTGGTAGATGGAGAGGTGCTCTGCGCCCTGCCCCGTGTGTGCCCCTCACCTGTCTGGTAGATGGAGAGGTGCTCTGCGCCCTGCCCCGTGTGTGCCCCTCACCTGTCTGGTAGATGGAGAGGTGCTCTGCGCCCTGCCCCGTGTGTGCCCCTCACCTGTCTGGTAATGGAGAGGTGCTCTGCGCCCTGCCCCGTGTGTGCCCCTCACCTGTCTGGTAGATGGAGAGGGCCTGGAGCCCCCCACAGCGCTGGTGGCAGTTGCCCAGGCAGGGTACGAAGCAGAAGTCATCGCTCCGGGTCACCAGCCGTTTGGTACTGTAGCCACAGTAACACTCATTGCCTTTCTGCAAACCCCATCATTATTACACTTAACAGGAAGGAAGGTGGCAGGATAGGTAAGACGTTCGCCTGCCAACAAGTAAACCGTGAGGTTCTGGGTTGGTACCCAGCCTCGCTCTTTCTTCCCAGTTTGACGAAAAAATCGAACTGAATGTCAACGTCATTCGGATGAGACTAGAAACCGAGGCCCCGAGTGCGAACGCACGCAAGAACATCTTGCACACACGTTCAAACCCCGTTCTGCCTTTCGCAAGAGGAGGCCATCGTGTGCCGGTAGGAGCAGATGACAAAATTAAAAAAAACAACAACCCAGCATCCACACAAGGTGTGTTTAGACACCATCTATGAGGGGAAAAAATAATGGGTAGGCGCTGCACTTGTGGCGACGCGCTCTCCTCGGGGAGAGCAGCCCGGTGGGAACAGATGACAAGACTTACAAAACTGCATACACACGGGGACTGGGTGAAAAAAAGCACATGAGTGCATATTCCATTATCCTGGATATAAAAGAATTTATCAGTTTAATTAATTTAATTTAATTAATCTAACGACGACAACAACAACAACAACAGCAAAAAGTCTAAAAAGCCAACGTACCGTCATGGCGGCCATTTTAAACCTCTCAGCAAAGCACTTGTAGACGCAGGAATCCACGGAGACACGCGGCACCTTGTAGCGAGAGCGGAACGTGCCCACTGCATACTGCGCTTTGCTGCCCGACTCCGGCATCCAGCAGCCTAGGTACTTCACAGGGATGATCACACCCCGCGTCCATGACACTGGGGCAGACAAAAAAAAAAAAAAAAGAACGAAAAGAACAGCAAGAGAATATCATTTTAAAAACCTGGACACACAAAAGACATAGACATACACAAACGTACGTACATACATGCACGCACGCACGCATGCATGCATGCACACACAGACACAAACTCACGCACGCACTCACACACAAACGCACGCACGCATGCACGCTCGCACGCACCACACACACACACACACACAAACGCACGTACGCTCGCATGCACGCACGCACACACACACACACACACACACAAACACACACACACACACACACACACACACACACACACACACACACACAACCACACACACACAGCAAAACATGGATGCTTTACTGATCATGACAATGTACAAATGATAGTAAGAAAAGTTATGAGTACCGGATCTTCTCCAAGGAGAGCATCTCGCCACAAGAGCAACGCCACCCGTCAACAAAAAAGGTTTTATTTGCTTGTTTTTCGTTCCTGGGCTAGAGCTCTGACGTTCACTAATGATGGGATTTTTGCATATGCGACCCCCCCCCCCCCCCCACCACCATTAAGGTAGCTGCATTCTAACTTCGGGGATGTAATTGTGTTTAATTTTCCCCATCTGTATGTGCATTACTTTCCCTATTATGATGCCTTTTTTTCTACAGAAGTTTGCCAAGGGCAAGTTTTAGTGCCATGAGTTCTTTTAGATGTGCAAAATGTATGCAGTGCACGGGACATCTGTTTATGTCTAATCCAGAAGACTAGCACCCAGACCACCACAAAAGGTCTACTGATGGTGGAAAAACTCAGATTTAAACGAGGATCAAACCTGCGCTGCTCGATTTCAAGATAGATACATTACCTCTAAACCAACGATCCTGTGGATTTTCTGACGATGTAGATATAAGTAAACATGGAGGATTTTCTGGTCCTGACCATGTAAATATGATTGAACATGAGGGTTTTCTGTCCTGACCATGTAAAAATGATTGAACATGAGGTTTTCTGTCCTGACCATGTAAATAGATTGAACATGGAGGTTTTCTGGTCCTGACCATGTAAATATGATTGAACATGGAGGATTTTCTGGTCCTGATCATGTAAATAGATGAACATGAGGATTTTCTGTCCTGACCATGTAAATATGATTGAAACAAAGGAGGATTTTCTGATCTGAGGATGTGAATACGACTGATCATAGAGGATTTGGATCCTGATGATGTAAAAATGACTGATCGTACAGATTTCCTGACCGACGATGTAAATATGACTGGACACAGATGATTTCTGATCCTAAACCATTTTTCCCACGCCAAAGTCGACAGCGCAACGCCTTTTTGCTCATATGACAGACAACAGTAGCTGATGTCTGAGTGTTCTACAACGTAGAATACAAAACCTGGCTGCAGACAAAGCAATCTTGTATAGCAATATCAATATCTGAAGATTGCAGATTAAAAAAAAAAAAAAGCTCAGAGAGAGAGAGAGAGAGAGAGAGAGAGAGAGAGAGAGAGAGAGAGAGAGAGAGAGAGAGGAAGAGGAGGAGGAAGAGGAGGAGGAAGAATAGGAGACAGAAGTAGACGTTGAAGAATACAGACTCTAGATAATACCCTCCAAGTAAAATCGAAAGTTAGTCGGCATCAACAGGCTAGCCCCTGACGTCCTTATAAACGTGGCTAATCTAAAATTGAATTGTCGGTGCTTTGCAAGATTGCAAATCTATTATTGTGCTCTAATTAACAATCAACCTAACAAGAAATAATCACGGTGGACACTTACTGCAGAAAAACAGAACGAGAACACTCCATTTCGCCATCATTGCTAAAACTGTCAGGAACAAGTCCCTAGTTTCTATTTATGACGCAAGATGAGGTTTTCTACATTGCGTCACTTTTGTTCCAACCTGAAGCGTCATTCACAAAAAAACACGTAATAAACAAGACACCGAGAGGAAGGAACCTCAGACTGGCTGTTTAGAGTGAAAGAGTTGTTGCGTCAGTGCTGTTGGACTTACCTTTGTGTGGACAGTAATCAAGTTCAGACACCGTAACCAGCATTTTTCTTCTTCCAATGCTCAGACAGCAACTATTCTTGTCTGTCATCTGAGCGAAAATGCGTTGCTCTGCCTTTAAGCGGCTGACAAGTCAGGAAACCCAGTGCATCCAATATTGGCGTGGCTGAGAATGGTTATTTTTAAGTCTGTGGAGAAAAGGGCAGGAGAGTGGACCAATAAGGCAGAAAATGGACAAGAAGGAGGTCACAGGAAGGGAAAAAAAAACCATGGCAGAAATAGAGGGATAGAAAAGAGAGAATCGCATCACATTATTTCCAGAAAGTGGGGATGCTGTTTTTACTGACAGACCCCAGCATCTCCACGGCGGGAAAGCAGCTAACCATCGTAGTTGGCAGACTACATTGACTCCTCAAACCGCAAAAAAATCCTCCAAAAAGCAAATCGTAGATTTCTTACGATGAATTTTTTTAAAAAACCGTCATTATTTTTTTTCAGTTTAAAAGAAACATGTTTTCGGCAGTATCCCTGCAGTGTAATCGATCTGTCTTTTCTTATTGTAATCCGCATACACATCGAAAGACCGTTCTGGTTGAAATTTTTCCTCATTCTGAACATTGATTATCTTGAAATGAGTCATCTACAAAGTACACTTATGAAAATTAAAAAAAAAAGAAAAAAGGTAAAGGTGTTCCATAACCTATGTGGTCGTAGGGGAGCGAAGGATCAATGACAACTTCTCCAGAGGCCAGCATTTTGAAGGCAGAGCCCATCCTCCCCTCGCAGCTTTCCCTTCCCTGACCCTAAAGAGGCATGTGCCCATTTACAGCTGGGTGAACTGGGGGACTGTACTGAAGCCAAGGCGTGCAAACGGTCACCCATCCAACTGGTAACCACACTCAATGCTACTTAACATTGGCTGGGAGAATGCTAGTGCTCAGACCACTGAGCTATTTCATCCCCTATAGAAATAATCAACTGTAGGCTAAATAGTTCCCTTACACTTTATCGTTCATGTTGATCCACGTAAAGCTGTCTTCAGTTTAACAGTTGCAGGAATGCAGTGTTGAGGAGAGGGCAGCTTTCGTCTTGCATCGATAGAAGAAAATGAAGAGATGGAAAAACCCAATGCTATTGACCATCCAGATTAGCAATGGGAACAGGATGGCCCAGTGGTTAGAGCGTTGTGCTCGTGATCTGCCGGCCTGGGATCAAGCCCCCACAGAGGAGTCTGATTTAGGGGATTTTACCCTGGAGTCAACATTAGTACTACGCCACTCCCCCGATGTCCTTTGAATGAGACTATAAACCGAAGGCCCCATGTGCAAACGCATATAGAATATCTTGCGTACACGTTAAAAACCTGCTCCGCCTTTTGGAAGAGTCGGTCATTTCGTGCCTGGAGGAAGGGATGACAACATTAAAAAACAAACACAAGGCATGCATAGGCCTACATGTGACATGTCTACACACGATCCTCAAAGTAGGATTGTGGCTACTTTAATGGTGTAAAAATGGTCGCAAACACAACAATTTTACCATTGGTGGACCTCGGAGTTCTCGCCGAGGAACGACATTAAAATTTTTTTTAAAAAAAGGATATAGAAATGCAGGCCTGCTTTGGGTCTCTGACGTGTGCAGACATAGTATAGAACGATGAACAGCTTGTAACCAACAAGCTGCCACTAGATCTAGCTAGATCTGGTTGGTGAGAGAGTTGTGCTTGTGCATTGAGCTCGTGATCTGCTGACCTGGGTTTGAACCCGTTCAAGGGCCTATTCCCGCTGGAGTTAACATCAGTGCCAACTCCACTTCCCCAAATGTCCTTTGATGTGTAGGACTATATATGCCAGTGGAAACGGATGACAAAACTTATCAAAAACCGCATGCGACATGGGGACTAAATGCACCCCCCCAACCCCCCCCCCCCCCCCCCACAAAACAAACGAAAAAACACCCCCCTCCCCCCAAAAAAAACCAGAAAAAAACCAACAACACATGGGTGCTTATTCCATTATTCTCGGAATAAAAGAAAAGGCAGATGCATTTTATTTTTTGCGTTTGTAGAATCTTTTCGTTTGTGTTGTTACTTTCTGAACTCGTAAAGTCTCTAATCCGTGGCACTCAGATGACCATGATTGTGTGTGATGGCTTGACTGCTTCATCTAGCCACTCTCTCTCCAATACAATAAAACTCTGCCGCTCCAGTTGTTTCCAAGAAGATTTTGAAAAATTTGAATATCATTTTTTTAACGCCCGGTGCACTCTATATATAATAATACTCAGTGGCTTTCGAACTCACACAGTGAATTGTAAGTGTCCTTGGGCATCCATGATTCCTAAAAGGCCTTCTTTGTATCGGATTTTGTCATTGTACTTGCTGTTACAGCGTTGTGCTTGCGATTTGACGGCCCAAGCCAGGATTCGAGGTGTATTTATCCCCTGGAGTTAACATCAGTGCAGACTCCACACCTCCTAAAGTCCTTCGGATGAGACTGTTAATCGAGGCCCCGAGTGCAAACGCACGCAGACATCTTGAAAAAAAAAGAAAAGAAAAAGACAAAAAACAAACCCAAACAAAAAAGAAAACCCAACAACAACAACAAAATGTCATGCACTTTGGTATCACGTTTAGGCACAGTTCCCGAGGTCGGGGCTGTCTTTATGGTGGGCAAAAAAAAAGTCGTGTCATAAGATCAACATCACCCATTGTTGTTTTTTTCTTTTCCTGTCTGCATGTGTATTTGTGTCCTTATCGTGCGGCTTCATAATTTTGCCAGGGACAACTCTTCTGTTACCGTGGGTTCTTTTACGTGCGCTAAATGCGTGTCACACACGGGACCTTGGTTTATCGTCTCAACCGAAAGACTAGCACCCAGACCATCACTCACGGTCTGGTGGATGGGGAAAAAGTTTGGGGCACAAACGGGGATTGGACCACCACTCACTTCGAAATTCGAATCCAGACTTTTTCGCTTTCCAGGCAGGTGTACTACCTGTAGACCAGGATCTAGGTAGAGTCTGATAAAATGAGGAAATAAAAGCCTACTCCAAAGCACAACCAGCCCACTGATCTCTTTCGTGGACGCGTGCGTTAGAATCTAGGCAACAAAACCAGCACAGGCCTCCAGGCTACCAAAGAATATTTATTACTCCTGCGGTTTCTTTCGCATTGCCATTCAGTGTGCTGCTTTGACCTAACCCTACAATCACACTGCCATCGTCCATCTGATGTGTTTGGCCGATCAATTATTCTGTCCTTTAGTGTCCAAATCCTCTCTAATCGCGGTGTGTGGCACACTATTCAGAGGCAACAGAAAGAGCGGGAAGCTACGAGGAACAGAGGTGTATTTTTGCTCGGAACGTGACCCGCCGTTTTGCACTGTCGACGTTTGACCAACTGAATACTGTCGTTTGGTCAATCCAGTAAACACCACCTGTGACTTTCGTATAATTATGTGGGTGATGTGGACGAATATTCCAGGTACAAATTCTATGTTAAGAAATGAATAAAGTATGGATATGAAAAGGTGACTGCATACATACATTTATGGTTTCTGTCCCTAAAGTTGGCTAAGTGCTTTAGGGTTTTAATTCTTATTACTGTCAATTCCTTATTTTGAGAGTCAAACATGAAACAAAATGATATAAAAAGCCTCTATAAACATCACACAAGAAGAGGAATAGTGAACATAGGGGAGAGGGCTTTTTTAAAATCGTAGAAACAGGAATTCTTGACGTTGACAAGGAACATTGACCACGCAACGGCAGCTATTTTCCTCCTCCGTTAGAGGTCGTTTCGTTCCTCAGCCAGGGCTTCGAAATTCAGCAACGGAGAGATTTTACATGCGACTGTTTTTGTCCACCATTAATATAAACTAACCGCTTTCCGACTTAGCAGAAATTACAGATTCATATCATGAAAAGAAATTTTGTTTAGCATAAACAAACAACTGTTAAATCTTGAAAAAAATATCTATTTATATGTTGAAAATGATTATAATATAAAAAGCCATTTTTATATAAATCTTTACATTTCTGATCCACGACATTGTCATTTAAAAGACAAAACTGAGCTGTAGTCTTAACATTTGACAGAAGATTACATTTTTGAAATCTTGAAAATTGCCTTTTATATTGAAGTTTGCAGTGTTGTTTCTTTTGCTATGCTTAAACATGATCCAAATATTGTTTTTTTTTTTTTTTTTAAGCTAAAGAAATAGGCTGTTGGGAATGGTTATTCTCGCGATATTTAAAATACCGATCATTTGACACAAGGACGTTTCCATAGGGTGTCCAAGGATCAAAGTTAATGTAGCGTCACAAACGAGGTTTTTGTCACTGCAGGAGACAAGTGTACACAGCTGAAGAGAGAGAGAGTGAGGAGAAATTGATTTTGAACTGATTGGCACGTCCTTTTTCATGCAAAAACCACTATTATAAACATCACAAAATGCCCAGAAACAGACTGAAGTTTATGAAATATTCACTACAAAGGGGACTGGATAGCTCAGTGGTCAGAGCACTTGCTTTACCCTAGCCAGTGTTAAGCAGCGTCAAGAATGATTATAAAGTGGATGGGTGAACGTTTGCGCGCCTTAGTTTAGTACAGTCCCCCGGTTCACCCAGCTGTAAATAGGTATCTGCCATCTTTAGGGTCAGGGAAGGTAAAGCCGCGAAGGAGAGGATATGGTCGCCGCCCTCAATATATACTGGCCCCTTGAGAAACTAAAGTCTCTGACATCTCGCTCCCCTAACGACCACATTGGTTATGGGACACCTTTACCTTTTTACACTACAAAGCTTTACACATTACATTCGTAGTTCTCCTATTTAGATAAAAAAATTTGTTTACCCAGAAATGTATCTCGTATACATGACTGCTGTTGAGGAGTAGGCACTGTCAGCTATGGCCGATACTACGGATGACTCAAGCAAACCCGGCAGAGACCTCGTCACCTGGAGAGGGATGGGCTCTGTCACATTCAGCTTGCCCAAGACACCCCACCTGAAAAGTCACTCATTGCAGTGTCCCAAAGACTCTTCAAGGAGTTAATTGAGAAGACAGTCAATTATTCAGAGTAAGATATGTCAACCAGTTCAAACTTACACCCTGTAAAATCTGACTTCATTTTTTTAAGTTGAACATTTTGTTTCTGTTAAGGATAGTTATTCCAGTTAGTGACAACAACCTCTTGTCAGGGACAGCAGTTCTTGTTAAGAACACCACCAGGTCATGAACCGTTGGGGGAAGGGGGGGGGGGGGGGGGTGTCTGAAAGCTGAACGTTTTGTGCCTGTTAAGGACATGCATTCCAGTTAAGGACACCAACCTCTGGTTAAGGACAGGAGTTCTAGTTAAGAACACCACCGAGCCAATGAACCGTTGTAGGGAAAGTCTGAAAGCAAGGCGGTGCTCTTTTGTCCCCGGGACTTTTGCCAACATCAGATTTATGGCGCGATTATCAAGCCTGTGTCAGACTTGGACAGCTCTTGTGTTCGCTCGCTCGAGAGGTCCCCTTTTATTTATTTAATTTTACAACACGACTATGAGTCCTCTGTGTGTGTGTGTTCGTATCAGACATAATATAATATAGCACCAAGCAGAAGCGTTTCGCTCTTTAAGCCATGAAGTTCTAAGTTTTGTTGCTGGTGAATACGAAACAAAGATTTTTTTCTATTGTGGTGTGACTTGAAGTGAAATCAATATTCTCAAAGGATGTCTTAGTTTGAGAAGAAGCAACGAAAAGAAACACAGATCTATAAAAATACAGATCTGCGTTTTCAAAAGTCAGGATATATGCCATGAGGAGTAGATCTATATCCTGTCTGTGAAAATGTTCAGTACTAATTTATTTTACATCCAGTCTTTATAAAAAAAAAAAAATCAGTAATCATTTGTTGACCTTTCTACTGAAAAGTATAAAATAAATTGCTGCGTAGTTTCTGTATAGGTGGCAATTTTTGCAATTCCATGTTGGGATGTGAGTTTGTACAGGTTTTAAATTCTTCTTCTT
The DNA here is from genome assembly GCA_030674155.1 of Stramonita haemastoma. Lineage (NCBI taxonomy): Eukaryota > Metazoa > Mollusca > Gastropoda > Neogastropoda > Muricidae > Stramonita > Stramonita haemastoma. The sequence goes on along the minus strand of CM060324.1, from coordinate 25,302,327 downwards.
CTTCTTCGTCAAACGCCCAGGCAGCAAATACTGTTTTCTGTCGTATGAGCAAAAATGCGTTGTGCTGCCGTTAGGCGCCTGAGAAGTCAGACCCAGCACACCCGACTTCGGCGTGGTGCTAATTTTCAAGTGGTTCATGCTGGTTGTAGTGTCATCATTTTCGTGTATTATTGATTATACAGTGTCTGGACTTTATATCATTTTTCTGGCATGTTTTGGGATTACTGTATAGTGCGTTTACAAGCGTACCTCTTATCCTGACAGGTGAGTGATATGCTAGTCTACTTGGATTCTTTATTCCCCACCGTACCTTTACCACACCCTACTTATCTGTCTGTGTGTCTGTGTGACTGTCATCTGTCTGTGTGATTGCC
>CM060324.1:25279453-25286953 GCA_030674155.1 Stramonita haemastoma | reverse complement strand
CACACACACACACACACACACACACACACACACACACACACACGCACACACGCACGCACGCACGCACGCACGACGCACACACACACACACTTAGACACATGCACACACGCTCGCGCGCACGCGCGCAAGCACTTAATTAAACACTGTATTTTGGACAAGTTGATGGGATACAGGGGGACAGCGTTAATATAAGAAACAGTCAATTTCACGCACTGGCGAGTTAGGACATGAAGGTATACCCCCCTCCCCCGTCCCAACCCTCCCTCCCAAACAGCAACCCCCACTGTGTCATTAATTGAATTCTTGTACTGTTTTATGGTAATAAGACACTGCTGTAATCACCAAAATGGCGTCTGTGAGTATGTGAGATTGTCTCTTCTATATCCTCCAAATATACAGCTATAATTAAGCCATCATAACCGTTACATGGTGTCAGAAGTCTTCTAACAACTTCTTCTAACAAGTTATCAATATATTTTGACGGACATGGCAAAATTTAGCCCACCAGAGAATTTTGATTTCTCCAGACCAACCATGTGGCCAGAGTGGAGAGAACGTTTTGTAAGGTACCGTACTGCCACCAAGCTGAAAGCAGAGGCGGGCGATGTACAAGTCAGCTGTCTTATTTATGCTATGGGCAGGGAGGCTGACAAGATATTTTCTTCATTTACGTTCCAGCCACATGGTGATGATGAGCCGGACCCAAGAGAAAATTTTGATATTGTTTTGGGGAAATTTGACGCACATTTTATCCCCAAACGCAACGTCATCCATGAGAGGGCCAAATTTTATAGTCGGCAGCAGCAGCCTGGGGAATCTGTGGAGCAGTTCCTCAGAGTGTTGCATGATCTGGCTGCGACATGCAATTTTGGCACCAGAGAAGAGGAAGACATCCGAGACAGACTTGTCATTGGCTTGCTTGACACTGAAGTCTCACAGAAGCTCCAGCTGGAAGCAGACCTGACCCTACAGACAGCAGTCGACACAGCCCGACATTATGAGCTGGTAAAGGCCCAACTGCAAGACCAGCGCAGCAAAGCAGTCGAAGCAGTGAGGGGGCATCCATTCCCACGGCACTCACGCGGACGAGGAGCACGTGATGTTGGACAGAAAGACAGCCACCACACAGAGAGACAGCAACAGTGTGGAAAATGCGGACACCAACATGACCGGGACAGATGTCCTGCGAAGGGCAAACGATGTAGAAAATGCCAAAAATTAAATCATTTCTCATCAGTTTGCAGATCCAGAGACATCCACGGCATCAGCAACAGTGCAGGCATTGACATGAGTCAAGAAACATATAGCTTAGGATCTATTCAGCAGATTGGCGAAACATCATCCACGGAGGGTCCCTGGAGAGTGACACTGGACTTATGTGGCCAAGCTGCCACTTTCAAGATCGACACAGGAGCAGATGTCTCTGTCATCTCCAAGGCCACCTACAACTCCCTGAGCCCAAAGCCCAAACTGAAGAAATCTACGACCATTCTTCGTGGCCCAGGGGGAATCATTACGAATGAAGGAGAGTTTTCAGCCACTATTCAACGGCGCAGCAAATCCTACAACATGAGATGCTTTGTCGTCAACATGGACACCGACAACTTACTCAGTAGAGAGGCTGCTACACATCTGGAACTGGTCCAGCGTTTGGACTCCATTGATCCAGAAGACCCCCTGTATGCACAGCTGAACAAAGAACCAGTTCAATGCAATCCTGTGCACATCACGATGAAGGAGGGACACAGACCGTACGCCATCACTGCTGCCAGACGCGTGCCTATTCCTCTCATGCAGAAGGTAAAAGAGGAGCTGCAGAGAATGGAAGACGCTGGAATCATTCAGAGCATCCAGGAACCAACAGACTGGTGTGCAGGGATGGTTCCTGTACTGAAAAAGGATGGGTCTGTCAGAATCTGTACAGACTTCAAGCAGCTAAACAAAGCTGTCAAGAGGGAGAGATATGTCCTACCTACAATAGAGGATATCCTCCACAAGCTGAAAAATGCCACAGTCTTCAGCAAGTTGGATGCAACATCAGGGTTTTTTCAACTACCCTTGGACGAGGAATCCAGGAAACTGACCGCCTTCATTACGCCATTCGGGAGGTACATCTACAATCGTCTGCCTCAGGGGATCACATCAGCCCCAGAAATCTTCCAACGCACAGTAGAGCAACTCTTGAATGACCAGCCCAACACAGTATGTTTCTTTGATGACATCCTCGTCTTCAGTGAAGACAGAGAGAGCCACAGCAGTCACTTGGAATCTGCAGAGAAGAAACTGAGAAGCGTTGGACTGAAATTGAACCGCCAAAAATGTGAGTTCATCAAAGAGGAGATAGAGTTCCTGGGTTACCTCATCAGTGGAGATGGAATCCGCATAGACCCTTCTAAAACGGACGCTGTTGTTGGAATGCCAGACCCAACAAATGTCACGGAGCTGAGGCGATTCATGGGGATGGTCAATTTCCTAGGACGTCACCTCCCCAATCTGTCCACAACAATGCATCCTCTGACGCAACTTCTGGAAAAGGACAAAGCTTGGGTGTGGGGTCCACCACAAGCTGATGCGCTTAAACGGATCAAAGACCTGATAACGACTGCGCCAACCCTTGCGTTTTATGATCCGTCAAAGCCAACAACTGTCAGTTCTGATGCCAGCAGCTATGGCATGGGAGGAGTGCTCCTCCAGGACCAGGGAGATGGCACCCAGCGACCAGTGGCCTACTGTTCAAGAACGCTGACAGCAACAGAAAAGAATTATGCCCAGATAGAGAAAGAATGCCTGGCTGCAGTATGGTCATGTGAGAGATTTGACCGGTATCTGGTTGGATTGCCAACGTTTGCATTAGAAACTGACCACAAGCCTCTAGTTCCCCTGGTGAACACAAAGGATTTATCGGACACTCCTCTCCGATGCCAACGCATGCTGATGCGCCTTGCTCGCTTCAACGTTGTTGCCTACTACACGCAGAGCAAGAACATGTTTGTGGCCGACACCTTATCAAGGAGTCCACTCAGTTCACAGGGAGAAGGAGCCATGCTGAATGAAATAGCAGAGCATGTGGACACCCTCACAGCGGCATGGCCAGCTTCTGATGCCTACCTAGAGAAGGTGCGGAAGGAAACAGAGAAGGATACCAGTTTACAAATAGCACTGGAGTACACCCAAACCGGCTGGCCTCGATACAAGGAGGATGTCAAACTCGGAGCTCGACACCTTTTTGCAATACGAGGACAACTTAGTGTCTGGCAGGGAATCCTCATCAATGGAGACAGGATTGTCATCCCCCTCTCGTTGCAGCAAGGCGTGCTGGAAAGGATCCATGAGGGCCACATGGGGATCCACAAGTGCAGAGAACGAGCACAACACTCCGTTTGGTGGCCCCACATAAGCCAGGACATAAAAGACCATGTTACACATTGTCGGTTCTGCCAGGAGAAGCAACCCTCACAGAGAAAAGAACCGCTTCTTGCTTCTCATCTTCCAGACAGACCATTTCAACGGATTGGTGTCGACATCTGTGAGACCAAGAACACCCACTTCTTGGTTGCGGTCGACTACTATTCCAGATACCTCGACATTGCCCACCTTCCAAACATCTCATCAAAGACAGTCGTATCCAAAATGAAGAATTGGTTCTCCCATCATGGTGTTCCAGAAACAGTGATTTCTGACAATGGGACCCAGTTCACAGCATCTGAATTTAAAGCATTTGCTGCTGACTGGAATTTTCACCATGTCACAACAAGCCCTTACTACCCACAGGCTAATGGTGCTGCTGAGAAAGCAGTTCAGACAGCCAAGAAGCTCCTGAAACAGGACGACGTCTTCAGAGCTCTGCTGGCGTACAGAGCTACCCCTATTCCTGAGCTGGGATACAGCCCAGCTGAGCTGGCATTAGGAAGAAGACTGCGTACAACTCTACCAGTGCACCCCCACACATTGTCTCCCGGGTGGTTCCCCGCAGAACACTGCAGAGGAGAGACACTGCCTACAAAAGCCAGCAGAAAGTGAACTTTGACCGACGTCATGGTGTCCAGCCACTCTCTGCTCTCCTCCCTGGTGATCCAGTCATCGTGAAATTGGATGGAGAAAAAGGGTGGAAACAACCGGCAGTGGTGGTGGAGCCATGTGCTCAACGTTCCTATCTTCTCAAGACACCGGAAGGAAGTGAGCTGCGACGAAATCGTCGCCACATCAGGCTGCAGAAAGAGCCTGGTGAAGCCTCCAGCACAAGTCCACCTCAGGGTACGGCTGTAGGGGCTACACCTTCACCTCCCCCTTCAGTCAGTGCAGCACCTGGACCGTCTCCACTGTCATCTCAGTCCCCAACGGTTGAGCAGCAGCCTTGCGAAGACAACCCATCCACATCAAGGCAGTCTTTACCACCTCAACCTCCAGGGCAAATCTTCACCCGCAGTGGCAGACAAGTCAAGCGACCAACAAGATTTCAGGATTAGTACCTGTTGTGTTGTGCATGGCCTGTCTCCAAAAGGCAACGTGTAGCTAGGTTGCTCTTTTGGTTAGTTAGCTGCCTCTAAGCAACAGTGTAGTTTGGTTGTTTATTTGGCAGAATGTCTGTGTTCTAGTCATGTAGAGAGCAGCAGACTGCTCTGTAGGAAACATGAATGAAAATGACCCATGGCCTGTACAAGTGAGCAGTTGTGTAGTTAGGCTGTATCACTTGTTCATTAAGTAACCGTGTAGTTTGGTTACCATTATAGGACACGTGAGTAGGATATTTCAAGGATGGTTTTCTTTCAATATATTTTCATATGTATTATTACTATAAATATGTATTTGTCAATTTTAACAAGAACGCTTTGCTGAAAGAATCATTGGTCATTGCAAACCGAGAGTTTGACATAGACGCTTTGCTGGAAAATCATTGTTTCATGTTTTTATTATCATTGATCAAAAGAAAAAAAATAGCATGTTTAAATGCAAGTCATTTCTTTAACTTTAGAGGGGAGATGTGTCATTAATTGAATTCTTGTACTGTTTTATGGTAATAAGACACTGCTGTAATCACCAAAATGGCGTCTGTGAGTATGTGAGATTGTCTCTTCTATATCCTCCAAATATACAGCTATAATTAAGCCATCATAACCGTTACACCCACCATCACCATTATCACCACCACCATCACAACCGCCACCACCACTACCACCATCACCATCATCACCTCTACCACCACCACCACCATCACCATCATGAATGAATAAAGAAAAGGCTTCTAGCAAAGAAAAACAACCAGACACAAAACAAGCACGGACAAATATACAAATCAAAACAAAGTAATAAAAAAAATATAATAATAATAATACATGGAATTTGTATAGCGCTATATCTTGCAAAAACAAATCAAAGCGCTTAAGTACCCCTCCCCCCAAAAAAAAAAAAAAAATCATGATCTGAACCCATTTTACACACCCAACCCCTCGAAAAAAAATAATGAACCCGACCAAAGAAAACCCAAACCATAAGCAAGTAATAGTTGAAACGAGAAATTCACACACACGGAAAGAAAACATAAATAATAGACACACAACAGAGAACAGAAGAATGAACAAACACTGATCGAAATCGCTACCAGAACGATTCAATATTGCTGACCACATTTTCCCACCGACATCGGACGATTTCATAATACGGGCCTTCAGATTGGGGACATAATAACTGATATAAGAGAAGGAGAAGAATAACAAAAGCAGCCATTATTACTTTGCAACATGCAATGTGACATAATGAAGATCACCGCCCTGTCTCTCTCTCTCTCTCTTCTCTCTCTCTCTCTCTCTCTCTCTCTCTCTCTCTCTCTCTCTCTCTCCTCTCTCTCTCTCTTTCTCACACACACACACACACACATACACACACACACACACACACGCGCGCGCGCGCGCGCGCACACTTTATTGATAAGGAGAGCTCTGAAAAAGATAAGAAATTCTAAAGTATAGTTTCCCCCGTAGGGATGTCAGGGGCGTAGCTATAAGTATAAACATCATTCGCACCTTCTGAAAATTATGTGTTAGGAATTCCCTCTTTTTCATCCCTCTCCTTGTTTCAACCTTGTTCCTTTTTTCCTGTCACCTCCTTGTCTATTTTCTGCCTTCTTGGTTCATTCTCCTGCCCCTTTTTCACCCAGAAAGACTTAAAAGATCTTAATTATCTCCCATGCTGAAGTCGGATGCGCTAGGCCTGACTTCTCAAGCGCCTAATGGCAGCGCTACGCATTTTTGCTCATATGACAGACAACTCACTATATTTGCTGCTTCAGCGTTCGACGAAGAAGAAAAAAAGAAAACAAATTATCAGTGTAGGCAAGCACAGTACAGGACTCCTTGGTGTGTAAGGAGGAAGAGGAGGAAGATAAAGGATATAATGATGAGGATGCGTGTAGCCTGTCTGTCCTATCATTGTTCGTGTTGCTACACGCAGCTTGGACAAGGCAGGCCATAAAGATTGTATACTGTCCTACTCTTCCTTTTAAATAGAGAGAGAGAGAGAGAGAGAGAGAGAGAGAGAGGGGGGGGGGGGGGGGGAGGGGGGAGAGAGGGAGGCGGAAACTGACAGATAGACACACATACAGTCACACAGACACACAAAGAAAGACAGAGACAAGAGACACAAAGGGAGAGATACAAGCAATGATAAGTGATAAGCACACACACACACACACACACACACACACACACACACACACACACACACACACACACCACACACACACACACACAGAGGTTTTTCCTCCTCTCCTTAACTTCGTCGATAGTGAATGGGGCACTGAACCAAATAGTTGTTCATCATTTCACTTCCCTCCCCCAAACCCCGCCCTCCCCTCCCCCAACCGCCCCCCCCCCTGCAACCCCTCCCCCCCCATCCTCTGGATGTCTGGAAACAGTTTTGCTGTCCACTTTACGAGATTGTTCATCCTCTGTGTTTTTGTTCCCTCTACCGGGGGTGGGGGTGGGGGTAGACTAGTGGTTAGAGTGTAGGGGTTGCGATCTGACAGCCTGGGTTCCACCTAGGACCGAGACACCAATTCGAGGGTATTTTTCCCCTGGAGGTAAGGATCAGTATTGACCCCACTGTCCCCGAAAGTCCCTTTGCGTTTATTCGGTCCTCTGGAGTTAACATGAGTATCGACGCCACTCCCCTCAAAAGTCCTTCAGATGAAGCCATAAACCGAGGTCCCGTGTGTAAACGTACACAAATCTGTAACAATGTCCGTTCTGCCTTTGGGGAAGATTAGGCGATTGTGTGCTGGTAGGAAAGTGTGACCATTAAAAATATCAACATGCACACAGGTTTCGTTGTTTAGAATCATCCCCAAAGTCGGAATGCAGCTACCTAAATGGAAGACAAAAACGGTCGCATACATACAAAAAATTCACCAATGGTGAACCTCGGAGATCTCGCTTAGGAACAAGTAAGAAAATCTGTTTACATTTTTGTTCTTTCCCTTAACAGTTCCCTGGTAAATGGTTTGAA
>CM060324.1:25264453-25269453 GCA_030674155.1 Stramonita haemastoma | reverse complement strand
AAAAGCACACTCACACACACACACACACACACACACACACACACACACACACACACACACACACACACACACACACACACACACACACACCACACCAGCTTATATCAATTACAATGTAACCAAAAAACATTAAGACTTAATAATAATGATAATAATAATAATAATAGTAATAATAATAATAATAATAATAATAATAATAATATAATAATAATAATAATAATAATAATAAAAAAAAAACAAATTTTAAAAAAAATGAATAAATACAACAACAACAACAAATTTTTAAAAAAATAAATAAGTAAAAAAAAAAAAAAATCTATAAGCAATTTATGTCAAATTACAATATCTCTATACTTCAATTCATACTTTATATTTTTAAAAGAAGATAAGGATAAAACAACAAACACAACGATACCTTATGATAATACCCATCATCACTGAGAGGAAATAACATATACGCTAACAAACATACAATCAAACAAAAGAAAAACAAAAACAAACAAACAAACAAAAAACACATAAAAAACACACCAAAAAACAAACAATCAAACCAAAACATCAAAAAACCAATCCACACGGATTATATATTAGAAGGAAGAAAAGAAAAAAACAACTTAAAGCAACAATACCATATGATAATACCCATCACCACTGAGTGGAATAACATAACAAACATATGGGCATGCACACATTTAAAAAATTTTTTTTTTAAAATCATATGGTGTCAAACAGCTTATATCAATACAATGTCACCAACCATTATTTAAGACTTAAAAAAAAACAAAAAAAACAAAAACAACAACAACAAAAAAAAAACAACCACCAAAAAACAAACAATCAGACCAAAACATCAAAAAACCAATCCACACGGATTATATAGTAGAAGGAAGGAAAAGAAAAAAACAACTAAAGCAACAATACCATATGATAATACCCATCACCACTGAGTGGAATAACATAACAAACATATGGGCATGCACACATTTAAAATTGTTTTAAAAAAAAAATCATATGGTGTCAACAGCTTATATCAATACAATGTCACCAACCATTATTTAAGACTTTAAAAAAAAAAAAAAAAAAAAAAAATCCATGAAATGTCAATAAGCAACTTATGTCAGATTACATTATCTCCACACTTCAATTCATACTTATGTTATGAGGAAGAAAAGAAAAAACAAAACAAAACAAAACAAACAAACAAAAAAACAAAAATAAAACCCCGAAAAACAAACGCAACAATACATATGATAATACCAATCTCCACTGAGAGGAAATAACATATACACTAACAAACATTCAAACTAACCAAAAAACTAATGAACAAACAAAAGCAACAGAGAACCAAACAAACATAATGAACGAAAAAAAAAAAAAACCAAGCAAAACAAAACTAAAGCAAAAAACAAACAAAAAACAAGCAAACAAACAAACACAACCCCCCCAAAAAAACACACACACAAAAAAACCCCACACACTCAAAAAAGAAAAAAATTTGGAGGGGGAGTGGGAACGGGTGGGGAGGGGGTATCAAGAGGAAGGGGGAAAACACAAACAGCAACCAGAAGAATTATAATAATGATTTATGATTATATTTCATAAATAAAAAACCCTACACATATTGAACAAAAACAAACAAACAAACATTCAAACAAACAAACAAAAAACAAACAAAAACACAACAAAAAACATACACAACAACAACCAGAACAAAAAAGTAAGGCCTTTCTTAAAAATAATATAAATATAATAGTGCTAATAGTCTCATTAGTATAATTAATAAAATAAAAAAAAATAAATATTTATCATGAAACTATTAAACTGGGTAAGTGGGAAAAAAAAAAAAAATCCAATCTAGTCGTCAAATCAGTGGTTTGGTTTTCTCCTTGTGAATTTGCAGAATATACACGTGTTTACATACATCACTTATTCCCTATCCTGTTCAAAATTAAATTATATATTAAAAAAAATACAAAAAAACAACAACCCTTTCTCCACCTTTTCCCCCTTCCACATACATATATAGCAAGCAAAGTGTAGCTTTTTCAGTCACAGTGAGCCACACGTGAAAGATTTTTCGGGGTTAGCAGAGAGTATCAATATCTTTAGTCTGTTCTAAGTATGGTTGATTGGATTGATGTGTAGTTCTTAAACATTTTTGCATAAGCCCATTAAGTGATTTTTGAACTGATTTTTTAACTGATTTTTATTTTTGATACATTTTAAATGTTTTGGGAGCTTGTTCCATAAATCACTACCTGAATATAGGAAGCTTGTTTTGTAAAGATTGTTTCTGGGTCTGGGAAATGTTAGTAGATGGTTATGCCTGTGCTCATTAATTTTGAATCTATTGGTGATCTTGGGAGGGGCATTTCCATTGACAACTTTTTGTACAAATAGAGCTTTATTGAGATAAAGCCTGTTTTGAAATGTAAGAATATTTGTTAGCTTATAATCATTGATGGTTAGGGAGCTTGATTTTAATAGGACAAGTTTTAGCGCTCTTTTATATAATCGATGGATGAATTTCAAATTAGTTTCACTGCAGTTGTCCCAAAGAGATGAGGCATAGTCAACTATAGGCAAGATGTGTCCACAAAAAAAGAGTTTGCGTGAATGACTATCTAGAAAGTGTTTTATTTTTGATAGCTGACGTACCTTGTTTGTAAGACGTTTTCCTTGTGCCATCACATGGTCAGTCCAAGTAAGATTATTGTCGATAATTACACCCAGAATTTTGTGTGAGTCAACTTCTTCAATGATTTTTTGATCTATCAACAGAGGTTGAAATTTACTTTTCATTTTTTGCCTCTTTTGTCGTGCTAGTACGTACATACTTTTAGTTTTTTGAGCATTTAAGGACATATGGTTTAATTGAGTCCAAGTAATCAATTTGTTGATATTGTTTTGAAGTTTGAGTGTTAGTCTGTGGGGGTCAGTATCACTACAATAGAGGGATGTGTCATCAGCAAACATTTCCAGCTACAATCTAGAAATAAGGGTAAGTCATTTACATATATTGAGAACAAAAGAGGACCCAATATTGATCCTTGTGGTACTCCATATCTAATAGATACTAATTCTGATGTTTGATTATTTGCAGTTACCAACTGCTGTCTATCTAACAAAAAACTTTTTAAAAGATTGATTATTTCAGGTGTTAGTTTGTATAGGTGAAGTTTACGCACTAGCAGGGAGTGATTAATTACATCAAATGCTTTTTCAAAGTCAACAAAAATTAGGCCTGTATAGTTATTTTCATTTATGTTGTGTAAGAGACTGTCTGTTAGTTGAGTTAGAGCTGTGTGACAAGAATAGTTTTTGCGAAAGCCTGACTGATCTTCATTTATTAGGTTGTTGTTAACAAAGTAGGAATATAAAGATTTTTGGATATGTTTTTCAATGGGTTTGGATAAGACCGATAGGATTGAAATTGGTCTGTAATTTGAAGGACAAGAAGAATCTCCAGATTTGTGGACTGGTATGACTTTTGCCTTTTTAAATATGAGAGGAATGTTGCTTTTATCTATACACAAGTTATATAGATATGTCAGTGTTTCAGCTATAATAGGACCAGAAAGGTTCAATATTTTTCCATCCAGATTGTCAAGGTCACGTGTTCTGGAATTTTTTTTGAGAGATAGACTTTCCAACACGTCTTTAATTGTCATTGGCAATAATTCAACTGGGAATTTAATTTCTTTTGATTCAATATATTGTTCTAAGTATTGGAGATCATTTTCATTTGACTTATCACATGATATGATTTTAGTAGCGATGTTTGAGAAATGGGTGTTCAGTTCATCAGCTGTTATGTCTTTAACTGTCTTTTGGCTTTTTGATATAGGTCTATTACATAAAATATTGATGGCTTTCCATACCTGGCGAGAGTCGGTAGTTGTAATTAACAGTTTTTGAAAGTAATCACGTTTTGATCTCCGTTTTAGTGAAGTTACTTTGTTTCTTTGCATTTTAAATTCTTCTTTTGTACCATGGGTTTTCAAATAGTCTCTTAAGCGCATTTCTGACTCTATGTGACTCTATGTGTGTGTGTGTGTGTGTGTGTGTGTGTGTGTGTGTGTGTGTGTGTGTGTGTGTGTGTGTGTGTGTGTGTGTGTGTGTGTGTGTGTCTCCTAGTGACGGGAAACGCTGTGTACATTGAACCCTATTTGTACTTGAAGGAATAGAAAAAAAAAGAAAGATGAATTTTGAATCTACTATGCCCTAAAAGATGCTTTGTCAGAGGAGAAAGGCTGAAAGAGTGAATTAGTGATGACAACAGTGTGTTTCGGGGTTATGCGTGTGGACAAAAGGAGGCTGTTTGTTTGTTGCTGTCTCTGTGTCTGTCTGTCTATGTCTGTCTGTCGTCTGTCTGTCTGTCTGTCGTCGTCTGTCTGTATCTCTCTCTGTCTGTGTCAGTCTCCATCTCTCTTTCCTGCTGTGTCTCTCTCCGTCTTTCTCCCTCCGAGTGTGTGTGTGTGTGTGTGTGTGTGTGTGTGTGTGTGTGTGTGTGTGTGTGTGTGTGTGTGTGTGTGTGTGTGTGTGTGTACTCTCCTTTAATGATTATCTGTCATATCATGTCTATATTTCGATTTGTTTATAACTGTCTTTGCTTCTTTTCCCGTCGTCTTGTCCCTTTGTCTGTCTGTCTTTTAAACAACACACAACACACACACACACACACACACACACACACACACACACACACCACACACACACACACAACACACACACACACACACACACTACATCACACACAAACACACACCACACACACACAACACACACACAACACACACACAACACACAACACACACACAACACACACAACAATCACACAACCACACACACACACACACACAACACACCACACACAACACACAGGTAGGTCCGCCCTGTGTTTTCGAGGAGGTAGTAGAGTGACGTGAATCAGCAGTGAAGGGGAATCAGTGTGCGCACTGTATTGACACAGCTTGTTGTGTGGACGGGTTGTTGTCGTC
>CM060324.1:25251953-25259453 GCA_030674155.1 Stramonita haemastoma | reverse complement strand
ATTGTAAGTGTACAGCTACAACAAAGTATGGACATCAGTTGTGCTTTTCCTTCCTGATGAAAAGTACAGGTATAAATCTTCCTCATAAAAATGTCAGACATTTTTCAAGTGTAAGTCAAGCAGCCAATGCCTGTCTCAGTGACCTAAAGTCCTTCTATACAGACACTTTTGTTTTACTGCTGTATCTATCTTTGCCTTAAGCTAGAAAGCAGGCCATCACAGAGGCAGGTGATTGAATTTTCCCAACAATGTTGACAGCTTTTCCTATAGCACTGTCTCGCTACCCTTCAGGACTGTATTGGAGGAATGGTCGTCAATACAATTGCTGTAATGGGATCTCCTGTCATCAATAAAAAAAAATACCTCGAAGGAACAGATAATCTCAAAGACTGAATGCAGCTACCTAAATGATGGACAAAAACGGTGTCATACGCAAAAATTTCACCATAGGTGAACATCGGAGCTCTAGCCGAGGAACGAAAAAAGAAAAAGGGACAGGTGTGTCGGCTAACACATCTGTGACTACAGGCGTGTTTGGCCACTACCTACCTACCTACCTACCTGCCTGCTTTCTGACCCTCATCACTGTGCATGGTGCCTATGTATGCTATTGTACAGTAGACTGCCTTGTCCTATGGAGTCTGTGCAGCCTATTGACAGGTCTACCCATCACTCCCCAGGTCTGTCACAAGATTTTATTGCCAGCTATTCTTTAGGCTGCCTCTTTCTCTCTTCTGCAGAAATTCAATATGAGGAATTGCTAGGTAATGATCAAAGTTTTTTTTTTTTCCAAAAGAGACCCACCCATCACCATTAAAGAGGAACAGTAAAACTTCTCTGCCTTTCACTTGTTGCTTAAACTTTTGCTAAAAAAAAAGAACACCAACAAGAAGGTCTATATAAAAAAAAAAGCTTGAGAGAGACAGCCCTGTGAAGAGAACGGTACCATGCTGATTACAAATCTTTACTCACTCTTCCTGCAGGCTTTTGCAGTACTTCTGCATTTCCTTGGTAAGAGACATAGTACAGCAAAGATGTTCTTCCAGGACAACTAACTTTCAGTCACTGCTAAACTCGCGTTTATTCAGAGACACATATGCAGCAATGACTCGATAATTGACTGCCTACAGCCGTGACTCCTGCAATGTTAGACACTCAGGAAGAAGAAGAAGGAATGAAACGTGATGGGATGACTGGTGTGCAGTTACAGAGAGGAGGAGGAGAAAGTGTGAAATATGTTTGATGAGACCGTTGTGACAGAAAGAAACGTGAAGCGCAGATACGGATCAATCAGAGGTGGATAGCTGGTTTATTTCCTTTTTAGTTTGCTTTCTGCTGTCTTCTGCGTTGTTACGTTTTGTTGTTGCTGTAGAAATGAGATTATGCATTGGTTATGCCTTGACGTTCTTTTGCTGAATTATTCATGATGTTTTTTATTATTATTGTTGTTGTCATTAGTGTTGATCTTTTTATTATTATTATTTGTGTGTCTTCATTAGACTTCCCATATTTCAATCAACAATCAACAGGAATACTTCTGCATGGATGTCTTAGATACAGGGAAGGATGGCAGTCTCTCAGTTTCTCTATCGATTTACGTGTATGTGTGTGTGTTGTGTGTGGTGTGTGTGTGTGTGTGTGTGTGTGTGTGTGGTGTGTGGTGTGTGTGCGTGCGTGCGTGCGTGCGTGCGTGCGTGTGTGTGAGTGTGTGTGTGTGTGTTTGTGTGTGCGCATGTGTGTGCATGCATGCATGCGCGCACGTGTATGTGTGAGCTTGTGTGTGTACATGCATATGTGTGTGTGCGCGCGCGTGTGCGTGCGTGCGTGTTTTTTCCCTCAAATCTGCGATGTACTTAGCGTTTCTGTGTCAATTCCCTCCTCTTCAACATCTTTTCTATCTGACTCTCCAGTTACGTTCCCATTTCAGTGCTAACTTTCTCATTTGCGAACCGTATACTGCCGAAATCCCCCAGGATAAGATTCCAGACCTAAGCGTAAGAGAAGCTGCCAATGACTGATCTCTTCAGTGTCTCATTGAACCTTTATCCTATTCACAGCTTTTTTTTTAAGTCACAGGTGTCTCGAGGCTTTGTCTTTTGCCAGGGAAAATGTCACCAGAGTCAGACTATTGACTCTCTCCCACAATCTTGCCAATTTTCTTCTGGTGGCACTGTCTTGCTAACCTTAAGGTCTTTAGGGAAGAATGGATGGCCGATACAGCCACAGTCGAGGGTGAAAGTGGAGGAGACTCAGTCATGTTTGCCAGACAGTTTTCTCAGAAAGAACGGTTGCCTAAGCTTACTTACTTATTTGTCATGGTTTTAGCTCTGTGAAAATCATATTCTTTTAAGAAGGGCTAGACAGTTAGTCAGGAGGCGCTGGATAGCTCAGTGGTCAGAGCGCTCGCTTTCCCCCAGTCAAGTTAAGCAGCGTCGAGCGTTGGATGGTTGGTTGGATTGGTGACCGTTTGCGCGCCTTGGCTTCAATACAGTCCCCCTAGTTCACTCACTCACTCACTCACTCAGTCCCATGTCCCAAAGGACGTAGGGGGGACATGAGAGAAGACGCAACAGAGATCTTTTTCCATGCTTCACGATCCTGTGTGGCTAGTAGGAGGTGTTGCAGGGGTTGGGCGGTCCAACTTTGATGTTGTCAACCCATGATTTCTTTTGGCGGCCTCTTCTTCTCTTGCCCTCGACTGTTCCTTGCAGGATGGTTTTTGCTAGGGTGTTGTGTCTTGTGGTGTGACCAAACCACATCAGCTTTCTCCTCTTTATGGTGGAGAGCAAAGACTCTTGGGGGCCCACACGCTTTTTGATTCCATAGTTCACCCAGCTGTAAATGGGTACCTACCCTCTTTAGGGTCACGAAAGGTTTAAGCAGCGAGGGAGAGGAGATGGGTGCGCCCTTAATATGGTGGCCCGTAGAGAAGCTGAGCTCTCTGATGCCAAATAGGTTATGGGACACTTTTACCCTTTTCTTTTTTTTACCCAAGGTAGAAAACATTGTTTCATTTGGTGTTCTCCACAGGTCATCATTGCTTAACGTATGTAACTGTTCAGAAAAGAAATTCTGTGAAGCCTGTTCTATTTTCCAAGAAAAACATGTATTTATCCTTATTTCATTTATATAAAGCACCAGAAAGCACATTTACAATTCCATTTTGTCTTGCCCAGTGCTGAAAAAATATCTCCACAGCCCAGACCACTCGTTTCTTCTGTCAGTCAGGAAAGACATCTTTTGTATGTAAAAAAAGAGCAAACTAAAGCAACCCCCCCCCCCCAAAACCCAAACCCAAAAAACCCAGGAGGGTTATACAGAGAGGCAGACAGACTGAACTGTGGTTGACTGGTGTGTGGTTACAGTACAGGGGGAAGACACACAGTTGGGAACTTTGCTGGATACAGCCAGTGTTGGGGAGACAGGGAGAGGGATGAGAGAGGGATCGATGTGAGATAGATTTTTCCTCAGCAGAGGGTAGGTGGGTAGGTGGGTTCGGCTATTGTTTTGTTTTTATTTCTATTTGTTGTAGTCTGTAGTTGTTGGTATTGATCTTTATCTTAAATGTTCTTTGGCAACATTACATTGTCCATAATTCTTTTCTGCACATCTTCGGTGATGCTTCCCTGTTTTAATGAGAAATGTCTACTAGAAATGCCACGATGTGTTTTTATGGGTGAGACAGTCGTAGTTCTCTCTCTCTGTCTCTCTCTCTGTCTCTCTCTCTGTCTCTCTCTCTCTATCTGTATGTGTGTGTGTGTGTGTGTGTGTGTGTGTGTGTGTGTGTGTGTGTGTGTGTGTGTGTGTGTGTGTGTGTGTGTGTGTGTGTGTGTGAACTTGAAAATGCGTGTCACATTTTCATACAATTTCCCTGCCCTTATACAAATTTTTAATCAAGAATTAAATATTCACTATATATATATATATATATATATATATATATATATATATATATATATATATATATATATATATATATATAATAAATAATATGTTTCACTTATGAAATATACAAGTTCAGGTTTGTTTGGACAAATCTTCCGATAACTTTTAAAGCATAAGTTTTTTTTAAAAAGCCTATGAAGAATCTCACTTCTCTCCAACGTCTGTCTCCCTGGCTTTCTGGTTCTTTATAACACCCATGCATTAGTCATGGCTCTGTCTTCTGCAAGGGAAAAAGGTCACAATCAATCAGACCTGGATTTTTCCACCAGTCCTGCTTGCCACACTTCCTCAGAGCGCTATCTTTCTCCGCTTCAGGTCTTTACTGACGCATGGATTTCCAGCAGAGTCCCTGTCATGGCTTCTTTTGTCCTCCTTCCACTGCAAACATCTTAGTAAGGAGAGTTGTACTTGCCAGCACATCTCTGGCTTGGGGTCTGCTGCCGGCCACTTTTATGTGTATTCCTGTTCGTTCCCCCAGCTAGGAACCTGAAGTTCACCAATGAAGAAAGTTTCTCGTAAGTAACCATTTTTGCTCACCTTTAAAATACCTGTATTCCAACTTCGGGAATGATGTGTATTCATGACACAAGTATGCATGCATAAAAACCCAACTTGTCGTCTATTCTTATTGATATGCACGGTCTTCTCTTCCAAATGGCAGAACAGGTTTTGACGTGTGCACAAGGTGCTCTGCATGCGTTCAAAGATGGGAAAGTCTCATTCCAAGGACTTTCAGGGGATCAGAGTCGGTACTGATGTTTTTAACTCTAGGGGAAAAAATCTATTTGAACGGGTGCCTTGGTAGGGGCTGAAACCTGGCCCATCAGATTGTCAGCTCAGTGCTCTAACCTCTGAGCTATTCCTCCCCACCCCACTGCCACTAATGAAATTAACTCTTTAGCTCTGTATAGAGTGTGTGTGGCTGTACAACATACTGCCCTATCCTGGACAGCTGCACATCTTTCTGCAGGTCTGCCCACATCTCAAGATGTCATTGCCAGGTGTTCTATGGTCCGCTGTCTCTTCTCTCTCCATGCCAGTTCTATATGAGGGCTTGTTCGGTAACGTTGTCCAAACTTCTATTTTTCTTGCGAGACCCGTCACTCTATTCCTTTAAGGTTAAAGGTCAAACTTCAACGCTTAAGGAATCTGGTTTCGGTTTCATCTCATTTGATGTGTGGTTGATGTAGTTATTCTGACAACGAGATGCCTACCCTGGGTTGACCCTTATGGTTGACCAGGGCGTTGATACTAGCAAGGACAGCAGAGTTGCGTTTATACCCTGTTTAATCTGTATATAGTTGCACAGTTTTATTCTGAGATTTAAAATCTTACGAGGTGACAGCCTCGATATGGCCTGTGTGGTCGGTATGGCTATAAACATTGAATTGAATTGAAGGAAACAAGTGAACCTCAAAACAAAAAATTCTGCAAAGAACTTTCTTCCTCAAGTCTTTATCTGTTCTTCCTTCCTCCACCGCAGACATTTTCATTACGTCTGCATTTCCTTGTTAAAAAATAAAACAAACGAAAGTTAAGCTAAGATTTATCCCCAAACCAGCGTGTAGCAGCTGCTAAACTTGCTCCGTTTGCAGAAAAAAGTGCACTCTACACCTTGTATCGATTCAAGCCTGACTGCAGGAAGGTAAGGCATTTAGGGAGACAGAGTGCAGTGGGATTGACTGCTGTGTGGTTACACAGAGGAACAAGATGGGAAGCAAAGCGTGCCTGGGGAGGTGATGGTTTTCAGGAAGAAGGAGAGCAGGGATAGGGGTAGGGGTGGCTGAGTCTGGGGTGAGAGATGGGAGAGGTTTCTTTCTCTTGTGTTGTTTTGCCTTTTGCCTTATGTGTGTGGGTATGGATTTGAGGCTTTATTTAATGTTTATGGGATGTTCTGTTTTGCTGTCTTATATAGTACGTGTCTGCTTCAGTTTCTCTCTCTGTGTCTCTCTCTGTCTCTGTCTCTCTCTATGCGCGTGTGTGCATGGGTGCAAATGTGTGTGTGTGTGTGTGTGTGTGTGTGTGTGTGTGTGTGTGTGTTGTGTGTGTGTGTGTGTGTGTGTGTGTGTGTGTGTGTGTGGTGTGTGTGTGTGTGTGTGTTTGTTGTGTGTGTGTGTGTGGTGTGTGTGTGTGTGTGTGTGTGTGTGTGTGTGTGTGTGTGTGTGGTTCTGTCTGTGTGAGATTTTTGTTTTAACACCTAAGACGTATGAGCATTTCTGTGTCAATTTTCTTTTGTTCAGCAAATTCTACATCTGAATCTTTATTGACTCTCTACACAAACCAGTGCTGACTTTCTTATTACGAAACACACACACACACACACACACACACACACACACACACACACACACACACACACACACACACACACACACACACACACACACACACACACACACGCAAATCCCCCAGGGCAGGCGGATCCAGACATCAGGAAAAGAGGGGCTGTCAAAAAACGATCTGTCTCATCGACATTCCAGTCCTAAACAGCTGCTTTTTGGGTAACAGGTGTCTAGAAACTTGGCTTTATGCCAGTGAAAAGGTTACCACAGTGGCAGAATATTGAACCTTTCTTTCCGAAAATCATACCACTTTTTTCTTGTAGCACTGCCTTGCTAACCTTAAGGTCTGATGGAAGAATGGATAGCCGATACAGCCACCACTGTCATGGGTCCTTTTGTCAGCCAGTGAAGATAATACAGTAACAGAATAATGTTGGCTAGTCTGTCTTCTCTCAGAGAAATGTTGGCCATTGTTTACTTACTTAAAGAGGCAAAGGTGTCCCATAACCTGTGTGGTCCTAGGGGAGCGAGGCATTAGAGGCTTCAGCTTCTCTAGGGGCCAGCATTTTGAGGGCGGCGCCCATCTCCTCTCCCTCACTGCTTTACCTTCCATGACCCTTAAGAGGGTATGTACCCATTTACAGCTGGGTGAACTGGGGTAAGGAAGCCAAGGAGAACAAACGGTCACCCATCCAATTGGTAACCGTGCTTGATGCTGCTTAACCTTATTTTTAGGAAAGTGAGTGCTCTGCCTACTGAGCTATCCTCTGGTCCTTACTTACTCATTGAAAACATAGAGTTTTCTGGCACATTTTCATCCTACTCTTTTGTGAGCAGTCTGCGTAGTCTTGTTTCAGGTAGGTTCAAAATTTTGTTTCACATTTTCTTTAGTCAGCGTTTTTTTCCTGCTTTTTCTATTTGTTTTTATATATTGTAGGCTTTTAGAAATATTTTTTCTGGATGGTTTTCCTGGTGAGACGAAGTAACAATCATTTTCTTCTAAGATTAAAAGAAAAAAAACTTTGTTTACAGGCAGTTAACTTTTAACTTACATAAAACCAGGGATAAGAAAATCCACAAAAATAATAGTATGATCACAATGCTTTGATTTAATTCTTCATTTGACATTTTTGGAAATACATTTATATTTCTCTTGTCTCTCCTACTGGTGAAAAATCTCTCCACAGTCAGTCAGCTGATTTTTCTGTCATCCATGGCAAACATCATTGAGTGGCGAAAAAAACAACCTAAAGCAAAAGACCCACCCAGAAAC
>CM060324.1:25229453-25231953 GCA_030674155.1 Stramonita haemastoma | reverse complement strand
ATATTTTTTGTATATAAACTCTCTCTCTCTCTCTCTCTCTCTCTCTCTCTCTCTCTCTCTCTCTCTCTCTCTCTCTCTCTCTCTCTCTCTCTCTCTCCTCTCTCTCTCTCTCTCTCTCTCTCTCTGGATCCTAAATAGCAATAAGTACCATAATAGTAAGTCTCTTAATTGAAAAAATAAAACGAAGATAGAAGTACAGAAACGACATTATAACTCTACCTTAACAACTTTTTTGATTCGTTTTCTTTCTCTTTTTTTCCAGATGCGGAGAAGATCCACACACACACACACACACACACACACACACACACACACACACACACACACACCACACACCACACACACACACACACACAGAGCGCACGATTTCTTGTGTAGGCGATCCCTCCAATAGGCTTGTGGCTGTGCCTGCTGCAGTATTGTCACTTTTGTCACTCTCGCTTCCTCTGTTGTGCAACAAAGCAGCGTTTGTGACAAGGAGAAGAGAGAGGAAAATGTGGGGAAAAAGTTTAGCCACAGTAACCTGCTTCATGTTATCTACCGTTTGAAGGGCAAGGAAAAAAGAGCAAGGTGATTTATGTATAAGGACGTCAGAGATAGACCCACGGAGGAAAGTGAAGAAAAAGTGGATTTGTGCTTGGGATGAAAACTGAAAGAAAAATATGTAGGAAAAAATGGTAACCTACAATAATTCGAGTGTGTGTGTGTCTGCTTGCAAACTGGAATATTATGTGGACTACGAGGAAGATCCTGCTTCTTTCTGGTAACCTGCGGTGGATATTGTGATTGTGGAGTATTGATTATGAACACCAGTGTCTTGAAGGGAGTGGATAAGTTCTTACACAGCACAAATTTTACTTTTTGCTTCTATGCCACCTTATTTTTGCTAGATTTGTTTTATATATCTATTCCTTTTTAACAACTTTACTCTAGTCTTTTCTGACTTTTTGAAGGATTTTATTCTACTACAGAAAACAGAAAGAGGAAAAAAAAATCCCCTCCCCTCTGTACTATCACCGTTTTAAGAACTACTACCAGCCACACACACACAACACACACACACACACACACACACACACAACACACACCACAAACACACCACACACACCACACACATGGACGAAAACAAAAAATAGCAGTCAACATAGACCATGATAAACCAAACCGAAAATACAATTAACTGTCAGTGTCACCTCGCTGAAGGGGAGGTCACCTATTGAGCCACACAAAGCCAACAAAAGCGATTTTCTTAACCCCCCCCACCAAAAAAAAAAAAAAAAAAAAGTTCCTCCAAAATATGCCCTCTGCAGTAGAAAGGGAAGTAAGTGTAGCACCACCACCACCACCACCCAGACGACAGCGGAGCGCGCGGATTCAGCCCCGACACTGGGGATTGACAGGCAAGGCCGCGTCCAGGCGACGCAGCAGTTGATGGTTTCGTCGTCGTCAGTTGAAAGTCGTCTGCTGTGGACGCATGTCTTCGCTGAGAGTGCAGATACCCTGGCAACGGTGCGGGCAGGGAGCAGCCAGCACCAGACGACACAGTCGTGCCAACGCCTCCATTTTTCATCAACAACAGCAAGTAAGTTTGTTTTTTGGGGTGCGTGTGTGATTTTTTTCCATTTTTTTGGGTAAAATTGTCATGTCGTTTTTTTGTTTTTGTTTGTTGGTGTTTTATTCATTTTTTTATTCATTTTTTTCAAGGGAAACCTCTACAGAAATGATGAGAGTGTTGCGTGGGAAGTCACGATCATCATTAGCAAGTAATGACTTTTCTGTGATTTTTTTGGGGAAAAACTTTGTTTTTTATGAACGTGTAGTTTTTAGGAGATACGAAATAACGATTTTTTTAAAAACGTAAAGTCTAGATATTATTTATTCGTTTATTTTTTTCATCTATCCAAATCCGTCATTCGTGTATGAATCGAATTATCTTTAATATAGATCTGGTAGGGCTGACTATATTCCATATAATTATCTTCAGAATCATGTCATACATTTCCTGTGTTCGTGTAGGCCTACCTTCCGTGTAACGCTTAAAAAACCAACACAATACACTACACTAGAAGGAAAACACCCACGAAACCCAATGAGACTTGTAAAAGTATTGTTCTTCTGCTTGTTTCTGCATCCAGTCCCGTGCAACCGGCTGTCTATCGACTTTGCAGTCACAGTATAGTAGGGTGTTGCTGTCATGGTCTGTCTCCATTCATAGTATTTCCATTTCCCCCTAAACAGTTCTCGTTATTTCTGCCCTTTCCGCTGTCTCATGTAATCGATTCTTTAACTTTCTCCCTTATCCGATGTTATGTTTCCAAAACATATACAAAAAATATTCATTTATTGAAAAAACAACAACCCAGACCCGCCGACTTCCATCCATCAGATTTTTTTTCATACGCACGCATAAACGCACACACATACACATTTACACACACACACACACACACACACACACACACACACACACACACACACACACACACACACACACACACAC
>CM060324.1:25219453-25224453 GCA_030674155.1 Stramonita haemastoma | reverse complement strand
CCCACTACTTTCGATTACTCAAGATTGATCATTTCGTACCCTCCGCGACTGACCACGATTGATCAAAATCGAAAGCATTTGTGGTCAAAATGAGAACATGGTCACTCTGGTTTAAAGCAACGCAAAACAACAGCAAACAACAGCAGTAATATACATACACGAGGCAGCAGGGTACATATGCAAAATTGCAAGCTTGACCCCCCCCCCCCAAAAAAAAAAAAAAAAAAAAGTCGAAGAAAATATAAAACAGTGGCGTGCAAGGTCATTAACTTCATAAAAAACCCAAACATCAGGCACAAACACACTTATTTTGTACGTCACTCTTAAAGCAGGCGACTACTCAAGACAACTAACTTTATTTAAGGGAGAGAGGGGTATGTAATGATGTTAGCTTGAGGCAGGTAATAACGTTAAAGACCTGCATAATTAAATACATCGAAAAAAGGTGGAGAGGGGGGAGGGGTAAACAGGGCGTCGATACGAGCAAGGACAGTCAAGTGGGTTTTATACCCCATTTTAATCTGTATATAGTTGCACAATTTTAATATGAGTTTTAAAATGTGACGATGTGACAGCCCCGATATGGCCTGTGTGGTCGGCGGGGCTCTGAGCAACATCATTGGATTGGTTTAGGTGGGGGTAGGAGGAAGCTAAAAGTTTAAGGTTTTTTAATAACGTCATAATCTCATTCAGTACGTCACGCTGTGACGTAAAACAGACAAATGCGTGAACAAGGTAAACAAAGCAACACTCAAAGACGTCACTCTGGCTTCAAGGCTGGGCAGATTGTTTAGACTTGTTTCCGTTGGCATGGCCTAAAAAGAACACTGTGGTCGGAATCAGCGAGGAATGGCAGCAACGAGAGGAAGACATCACCTCCAGCAAGTGTGGGGTCATGGAGTTAGCCGCTTCAGAGCTGCTGCGAGAGAGGTATTTGGCAGATTTGATGAGCAGTGCCATAAGATAGAACTAGAGCCTTTAGATCAAAACGTTTATAGATATTCTCCATGGGTTGGTCGCCCAGCAAAGTGTGTGTCACGTTTTATAAAGCGATACAATCGCTGTTCTTAAACACTGGAGTGATGGTCTTGATTTGAAGTATGCTAGCCTGGGGGCCCGGGATAGCTCAGTGGTCAGGGCACTCGCTTTCCCCAAGCTAAAGGCTAAGCAGCATTGAATACTGGATGGGTGACCGTTTGCGCGCCTTGGCTTCTGTGCAATTCCCCAGTTCACCCAGCTGTAAATCGGTACCTGCCCTCTCTAGGGTCAGAAAAGGTAAAACAGCGAGGGAGAGGAGATGGGCGCCGCCCTCAATATGCTGGCCCCTAGAGAAGCTGAGGTCTCCGACACCTCGCTCCCCCACGACCACAAAGGTTATGGACACCTCTGCCTCTTCCTTTTATCCTGCAAAGCTAGGGGTGTTTTTTCAGTGATTGCTAACGTAGAAGATGTGGTATAGGGTTGGCATATTTTGGGGTTCCCAAGTTACTTAGATATAAGTTACGGATTATTTTTTCACGAGCATGTTTCTATACAGTTCATTTTCACACAGATAGAGAGAGGGGCTGGTAGCTCTGCACTTGGCCAATGACGTGGTGTGTGCGTGCGTGCGTCTCTCTCTCTCTCTCTCTCTCCTCTCTCTCTCTCTCTCTCTCCTCTCTCTCTCTCTCTCTCTCTCTCTCTCTCTCTCTCTCTCTCTCTCTCTCTCTCTCTCTCTCTCTCTCTCTCTCTCCTCTCCTTACCACCCCACAACACACACACACACACACACACACACACACACACACACACACACACACACACGCACAAAAGAAAACCACACCAAAACACAAAAGACCAAATAATTTATGCAGACACTATAACTGTTGTGCTATCTGGCACCAAACTGATAGCAAGTGAAGCGATGAAAAAAAAATCAAAAGAAACACAGAATATGCGCACTTGTGTCGATTTGGTAGGTGACAGTTTTTACTTATGCGCTGAGGGATCATTAGGACTAATTAAGCCACGCATTCGACCTTCATCCACTTTACGAACGCGATTTTGAGAGTAGTGTGTTGCTCAAACTAATTACCTGACCAGCACTGCAGGTGTCTGGATCTCTCAGGCCCCATTGAATTGATGCACATTGAAGAAGGTGACAATGTGTGTGATGTGAAGTGATTGATGTAAAGGAGGCAAACTCAACAGAGAAGAGCTCCTCACAGGGTCTGGGCACTTTCTATGGACACTGACCTTCTCCTTTCCTCCACCAGCTGGCTTGCCAATACACAGACTGAAGAACTAATAGACTATCGATTTCAAATCAGAAATTTCCGTTCGTTTTTGTGAGCATGCGAATCAAGTAAAACAGTAAACTGTCCCATTGGCAGTCGTGACTTGCATTTGATTTATGAAATGTAATTTACTACCATTATTTTTGGCCGTGTTTTCATGTGTATTGATAGAAATCGATTTGCTAAGCAGTTTTAAACAAGAATTTTCAGTTACATTGAAATCAGTTTTGTGCAGTTAAAGGTTTTAAATCCGGTTAGCGACAAGACATTTATTTAATGCCACGTTGCAAGCATGTTTTCAGGGTTGAAAGGTGATGAATGAGTTGTAGCCAGTGATTTGAATGATTTAGGCTGAAATGTTTTTGGGACTAAAAATTGACTAGTCACAAAACAATGGGATTTTTGGTGCTTACTTTATTTGCGTTTCGCATGCGTTGGAGACATTTCAGCTGTAGCATTTTACAGCAAGAATTAATGTTGACTGCACAAATCAGAGGGCTGGTGCTCAAACATGCTTCTGAGAATATTTACAAATCGCCCTTATCAGGAAGAAAAACCCCCACCACAGTCTGCGTTCGCTGACACATGATTTATAAGAAAGCAGACAATATTTTACTTAGATCTGGATCTGTAGCTGTATCCAGCTCCTTTTCCGGCCATCGGCTGGACACTGGATGAGTGATGTCACCATCCCAGGGGTTGCGAAAATCATATCACGAAAGTTCGGTAGAGTAACATCCTGAAGATCTTGCCACCAGAACTATCTTATGAAGGGATTGCAGATAAATCCAAGCAGCTGTCATTCCTAACCGTTCTTTCACAAGATATGCTGATATTCTTGTTTTTTTCTTCTCAATTTTTATCTTAAATATAAACATGCAATGAAAACAAAGGAGGAGCACAAAAAGCTGTAACCTAGCTGTAAACACGTCCCGCAACACATATCTTAACCATTAAAGTGCTTTATTTACCAGTAATTGCACGTTCTTCTATCGTTCTTTTTTAGTTTGCTTAAAAAAAATTTTTTTTTTACTTCCGTTTTCTAAACATTTGTACTATATATTTTTTTACACTACTGCATTGGGCACCGAAAGTAAATGCGAAGTAAGATATATATGTACAAATGTGGAACTTGCAAGACACCTTTTATGGTGAAGCATTTGGGTTAAAAAAAGATTTTAGGCGCTCTGAAATCTATGAACATAATCAATACTATTCATTACTATTCTGCTCTTCTATTTCAGGAGCTGATAATTCTAGTTAATCTGAAATAATTTTGGAACATTCTGAACACAAGTAAACTTCAATACTCCATTAAGAGCATTTGATTAAGCTGGACTTTGTTTGGTTTAAATACAAGGCCTTCGTGAAAAGGGGGAAAAGTCATTAAATGCAGAGAGAGAGAGAGAGAGAGAGAGAGAGAGAGAGAGAGAGAGAGAGAGAGAGAGAGAGAGAGAGAGAGAATTTTTCTCTCGAGATGAACAAAGAAGTGGACAGAGACTGAAGAGACGTAGACATCCAGGGACTGCTTTTTCGATCCCCCCCCCCCCCCCCCCCCTCTCTCTCTCTCTCTCTCTCTCTCTCTCTCTCTCTCTCTCTCTCTCTTCTCTCTCCTCCCTCTCTCTCTCCTCTCTCTCTCTCTCTCTCTCTCTCTCTCTCTCATATAGTATTGTGGGGCTGCGTCCGTTCGTTACCTCTGCTGACCGTTGATGCTATTAATCAATTAACCTGCCGGAGGCCCAGCCTTCTAACGGACAATCTCATTAGCCATGAACTACCATACCGCCCGCCCCTTGCTCTTGCCGATCGAGCGAGTACTGTAGGAAATTCCTGCAGAATACTGGAGCCATGTTATTTGGTACCAACATAGAGTCGGAAGAAGGTATTCTAGGGATTCGGGTGTATTCTGATTGCAGACGCGCTCGCCACGGATGCAGACATACATACATACACACACCACACACGCACCGCACGCACGCACACGCACCACACACCACACACGTACACGTGCACAAACACACACACAACACAACACATACACACAGACACAGACACACACACACACACAACACACACACACACACACACACACACACACACACCACACACACACACAAGTACACACACGTACACATGCACTAACACGCACACATACACACGTACATGTGCACTAACAGTAACACACACACACATACACACACACACACACACACACACACACACACACACACACACACACACACACACACACACACACACACACACACACACAACAAACAACAAACAAGCAGGTGTCGCGTGCAAGTGCGTGCACATGCACGCTCGCACGCAACCCCCCCTCCCTCCCTATTACAAACCCATTTTTGAGGCTCTATGCCTACGTGTGGCTAAATCCATGCTTTTAGCCAGAAAACAAGCCGTGTAGACTGAAACGGAACAGAGAAGTAAACGATTTTCTACATTTGCATGAAAACAACAAATTGGGCTCTTTTTTTTTTGTAATGGGCACAATTTTAAGACATAGCGTGTTATGTTCTTTTATACTGACGAAAGTGGTGATGATGATATTGAAATGATGTCACAGATTAATTATTTTTTTGCGGTTTTCTTAATATATGCTACAGCGATTTTGCTTGATTTTTCTTTTCTTTTTTATTTAGCCAGAGATCTGTCTGTATATATTACCTGTTGTTTGAAGAGTAGATCGTATACAATGCTGTTGAT
>CM060324.1:25206953-25211953 GCA_030674155.1 Stramonita haemastoma | reverse complement strand
TTTCTCCTTTGGGTGGGAAAGGGTGTGGAGGTGTTCAGGAGATGAAGGGACTCTAGAACTGAAGGTGACTTTAAGGCGTGGATTTGAGTCATCACCCAGCTGTCTGAAGGGGATTGTGTTCCTTGAAATTAAAAGGGTGTCGGTGGTCTAAAGGTAATTCATCTTCCTTGAAAGCGAAAAGTCTAGGTTCGCAGTGTGTAGGGGTTTGATCCCCGTTTATGCCCGAAACTTTTCCCCCATCCACTAGACCGTGATTGGTCGTCAGGGTGCTAGTCTTTGGGGATGAGACGATAAACTGAGTCCCGAGTGTATCACGCATTTAGCGTACGTAAAAGAACCACGGCAACATGAGAGTTGTACCTGGTAAAATTCTGTAGAAAAAAAGCCACTCTGATAGGGAAACAAATACATATGCTGGCAGGAAAAGAAAAGAAATGGGTGGCGTTGCTTTTGTGGCGACGCACTCTCCCCGAGGAGACCTGCCAAATTTCACACCCTGACATAAAGTGGTGTAGTGTACAATACAACGGAATCCGACTTTACGCCTCTTGCCAATCCTACACATAAAACTGAAAACCTATCGCCCATCGTGCACAGGCATGCAGAACATCTTCACTCCACCTATCTTTGGTAGCAGAGCGGATCAGCCATGGTGGGTGGTATGGATGATACGGACATACCCAGCATTTGGTCTGCAAGGAGCAGAAGGCTGGGCTCCGCCAGGGTCAACTTTCTTAGATACTCCTGTCAGGAAATGTTAATGCTCGAGCTAGCTCCCATAACTTCTCAGGGAGTTGAGGGAGAAGTCATTCCCTCTACACGACTTGTACGTTAGTCAAACACAGGTGGCTGAGTTACACACACTCCCTGAAAGCAGAACCATAACTGACAGACGCCACAGCCGAGTGGATAACACCGTTCAACTTCAATCCCATAGGTCTAGGAAGTCGTGGGTTTGAATCTCAGGGGCGTGTGGTGGATTAAAAGTGGGGATTTTACGATCTCCCAGGTCAACTTCAAGTGCAGACCTGCCAGTGCCGTAATTCCTTTCGTGTATATACACATACAGAAGATCAGATATGCACGTTAAAAGATACCGTAATTCATGTCAGCGTTCGGTGGGTGACGGAAACATGAGCATACCCGGCATACATTCCCGAAGTCAGAGTGCGGCTACCTTCATGGTGGGCAACAACAGTTGCATACGCAGGATTTCATCATTGGTGAACCTCAGAGCTCTAGCCGTTGAACGAAAAAAACAAAGAAAAGAAGGTTCTGTCACCTAATCCAAATCATGACATGCATTGCTGGACTTTTCACATGCATATTTTGATCATGTGCGGCAGACATGTAAGGGCGAAAGGGCAGAAGGGTAATGGCAGGTCTGCAGAAAAGCTGATCTGGGAAATTTGCAAAGTCGGCTGTGCCTTGACAGGCGGTATAAGGTTTGATTGGGGAGGGGGGGGGGGGATTTGAGAATTGGAAATAAGGCACAGTATGAATAATGCACCATTGCTTTCAAAGAAAGGGCTTGTGACGCAATGTATTTTTTTTTCTTGAATTTTCATTCCCGTCTTGACTTTCAATCTGTGATGCCAAGTTTTATTATTTTCTTTTAATGTAATCTCTATTCTCAACTTCTTCTGTTTCCTTTTTCCCCTGGCATAATTTTTTTAAAAACTCTTGTTGACGACAGGGTGGAGATTTTGTATGCATTAATCATATGTATTTATTCACTAATTCTCTCTCTCCTCTCTCTCTCTCTCTCTCTCTCTCTCTCTCTCTCTCTCTCTCTCTCTCCTCTCTCTCTCTCTCTCTTCTCTCTCTCTTTCTCTCTCTCTCTCTCTCATTCTCTCTCTCTCTCTCTCTCTCTCTCTCTCTCTCTCTCTCTCTCTCTCTCTCTCTCTCTCTCTCTCTCTCTCTCTCTCTCTCTTATTGTGACTTCTGATTTTTGTCTTCTGATCGAGTGCATTTTTATCACCTTATCATGTATAGTGTCCTTATTCTTGTGTGTTGTTTGGTACTGCGTAAAGTTTTATTGTTTAGTATCTTTTCATCTTGATGTATCCCTGAAAAGGGCGGGGACTGGATGTAAAAAAGCACACGAGTGCTTATCTATTATCCTCGAATAAAATACTTTGCCTTGCCTTGCCTTGCCTTGCCTGCCTTGCTTGCTTCCTTCTTCTTCTACTCTCTCGTTAATACTCCTCTCTCTCTCTTCCTCTCTTCTCTCTCTCTCTCTCTCTCTCTCTCTCTCTCTCTCTCTCTCTCTCTCTCTCTCTCTCTCCCCTCTCTCTCACATCATCACTTTCACTTACACACACACACACATACACACACACACACACACACACACACACACACACACACACACACACACACACACACACCACACACACACACATAATACACCTTCGAATGAAACTATCAACTGAGGCCATGTGCGCAAACGCAAGCAGTACATCTTACCCATTCGTCACCCCCGTATCACCTTTCGAAAGACGCCTTTTCGTAGAGGTAGGAACGGGTGACAATTAAAAAAAAACCCAAACCCGCATGGATACAGATGTCGTGTTTAGACACCATCATCGAAGTCGGAATGCAGCTACCTTAATGGTGTGGAAAAGCAGTCGCATACGCAAAATCTCAGTATTGGTGAACCTTGGAACTTTAGCCGAAGAATGAAAAAAAATGTATCTATAAAGCATAAATATTTTTTAACTTAAAGGGTGGTGCTTTTTATACGATGCAGTGTACAGTTATTGCATTTCAGATTTGTACTCCTTAAAGTGGTATAAAACAATAGACGTAGGGACTGCACTAATTAACAATCTCATCAAGCTTACCACAAAATACAAATAAAATGTTTTATTTTGTTTTGAATAAACACTAACGCTTCTTTCTTGCGTGATGCTTTCAGTTTCCTACATATCTGTTAGTAAGCCTAGCTATCTCTACCGTATTGCCTGTCTGTCTGCCAGTCTGAATGTCTCAGCGTCTGTTGTCAGTCTAAATCCGTTTTCCGTACCGCTCTTTTATTCCTGTTTTATCCTCCTTTGTTCCAAAGAAGACACAAATTTCAGTATCGTAAAACTGGTACTGGACATAAATAAAACCCAAGCTGAAACTCTTTTAATGGGGAATTAATTGAAGCCCCCCCCCTCCCCCCCCCTAACGTTTCCCCCCGCTGCCTCGATGTTTCTGCATCTTTTTGTCTGTGCCTCAGTCTCTGGCTTGTTTCCGTCTCTGACTCCCCACTTTTCCCCCACACTCCCTCTCTTACATTCCCCCGTCCCCAATTATTGATGTCTTTACGAAACAAGATCGTGAATAAAGTTTAAAATATTATTCATCTTGGCGCATACGTTTAAAAACCCGTTCCGCCTTTCGGAAGAGAAGGTCCTTTCGTACCAGTAGGAACGGACGACAAATTAAAACAACAACAACAAACCTTTAAGAAACCCATGGACACAGATGTCGTGTTAAGACATTATCCCCGAAATCGGAATAAGGCTACCTAAACAGTGGGGGGTGAAGGTGGGCGGGCAGAGCAGGGAACGGTCGCATACGTAGAAATCTCACCATTGGTGAACCTCGGAGCACTAGTCGAAGAAAAAAAATACAACATATTATTCATCACCATGATTATTATCCTCATGTGCTTGTTCTGTGGCCAGTTTTCAGAAGCCAAATGTTCTGCGAAACGTCGGCGAGTTATGCATTTCTATTCATAAGTGTTCTAGCTTTTGCCTCAGCAGTTAATTCAGTGTTTGCATGGTGTTCAAACATTCATTGATTTGATTTCCTTCTTTGATGCCTGGTCAAAAGAAAGTAGATAATTCGTGCTAGAGTTTTTAGTCTTTGATATATACTGTTTGTGTCGCTGTCTCTCTGTTCCCGTTTAAATCTGTCTGTCTTTCTTTCTGTCTCTCTCTGTCCGTCTGTCTGTCTGTCTGTCTGTCTGTCTCTCAGTTACTCTGTCCTCTCTCTGTCTCTGTCTCTGTCTCTGTCTCTCTGTCTCTCTGTCTCTCTGTCTCTCTGTCTCTCTCCTCTCTCTCTCTCTCTCTCTCTCTCTCTCTCTCTCTCTCTCTCTCTCTCTCTCACCCCCTCTCTCTCTTTCTTTCTTTACGTGTAGTTATATTTCATTTTCTTCATTTTTTCTTCTTCCCTTTGTATTGTGGCCAAAGAACGAAGTACAATAAGATTTCAGTGTTCGGTGTTCAGTTCTTTCTCTCTCTGTCTTTCTGTCTGTATTGTCTTCAAGAAAGTTATGATTTTCTTCCTTTTTTCTTATTCTGTTTTACAATGTACATTTTTTGGGTCATGGTTTACGTTTGTCATGTTATTTTTTTAAATAGTTTTTTATGCTATCTTTTGTCCCATCCTTATGACTGTGATTATATATCATTTCTTATTAATGATAACAGTATCTAATTAAGAGGGGACTTGGTTTCCCCCCCCCTCCCCACCAAAAAACACCCCAACAAAACAACTCACAATCAAGAAAAACAAGCACAAAAAATCCCCAAACCCCAACCACATTAGCGATTATTTATGATCATCAAAATAACGCATTTGCTCTCTGTCTGTCTGTCTGTCCCGTCTGTCTGTCTGTCTGTCCTGTCTGTCTGTCTGTCTCTGTCTCTGTCGTCTGTCTGTCTGCTCTCTCTTCTCTCTCTCTCTCTCTCTTCTCTCTCTCTCTCCTCTCTCTCTCTCTCTCTCTCTCTCTCTCTCTCTCTCTCAAACAACATGATAAATATATTAATAGTGACAGCATAGAAACAAGCAAAAAATCGTAGGGTTAAACAAACTGGTTTCAACATTCCAGATACTAGAAAATGCAGAAAATACATATTTGCTTAAAAACTTTTCTGGATAAAAAAAAATGTATGGTAACAGAGCACAAGTGGGAAAATATTGGTATAAAAAACCAACCCATTTCTTAAACATCTAGAATGCTACGGGGAAGCATATACTTAAAATATACAAGTAGGAACCCT
>CM060324.1:25186953-25201953 GCA_030674155.1 Stramonita haemastoma | reverse complement strand
TTTATTGTATTGTATTGTATTGTATTGTATTGTATTATTGTATTGT
Source organism: Stramonita haemastoma (assembly GCA_030674155.1). NCBI lineage: Eukaryota > Metazoa > Mollusca > Gastropoda > Neogastropoda > Muricidae > Stramonita > Stramonita haemastoma. The sequence goes on along the minus strand of CM060324.1, from coordinate 25,201,907 downwards.
ATTGTATGTATTGTATTGTATTGTAATTGGATTGTATTGTATTGGATTGTATTGTATTTTATGCCTCTTTAAGTCATGGTAGATTTTTCTGCGTGAAATTCAGGCTGCTCCCTCGGGGAGAGCGCGTCGCCACAAAGCAGCGACACCCCTTTCTTTTCTTTTCCTGTCTGCGACTGTAGATCTATTTGTTTCCCCATTAGGGTGAGTTTTTTTCTACAGATTTTTTGCTTGGGACAACTCCCTTGTTGCCTTGGTTTCTTTTACATGCACTAAATGCGCGTTGTACACGAGGTCTTAGTTTATAGTGCCGTCCAAAGGACTAGCGCCCAGACCACCACTCAGTCTAGTGGATGGGGGTAAATGTTTCGGCATAAATGGGGATCGAACCACAACACACTTGAATTGGAACCCGGACTTTTCGCTTTTTAGGCAGAGGCGTTACCTCTAGACCTCCAATTAACATAGATTTGGCGTTGATTCCAGGCTTTCGAGCCCTGTGTTATAGGAAAGGAGTTACGCAGGAATACATTCCGTATCGGGGAAAAGATTAAATCAAAAGGAGCGAACACTGTCTTCTGTGGAGTGGATGTGATATGGCCGATGGGATATGGCTGTGGCTAGTGTTCCTGATGAGAAAGCGTGCTGTCACGGGAACTACTTGTGACAGTATTGTCTTTAAAGCGTCGCTCAATTCCCATTATTTTACTCTGCCGCTTTCAATCTACTGAAAGCACGACACTGTCGCGCTTGTACAGTGTGAAAGAGAAAGTTTTATCATCTGGAGAATAGCTCATTTCCATCTCGAGTCTTCTCTGATTTTTTTTTTTTTTTTTGGGGGGGGGTTGGTTTAGGAGGAGGGGGGGGGGTCGTCCAAGTGCTTTTTTTCCTCTTAGAATAGTGTGAATTTAAAGCGACGATTTTTTTTAAAATTTCCATCAAATTTTGTTGTTGCTTTTTTTTTTCTAGATAGAGAGGATATTTCAGCATAAATCAAAATTTAAACATGCCCTATAAAGAGCATTTTGAGGCCGATGTGGTCAACTGACTGTCTCCTTTTTATTTTATTTATTTATTTTATGTATTTATCAACTCTTTTATATCGAGGATAATACAATAAGCTTGTAAGCTCATATGCTTTCTTTTAATATCCAGTCCCCGTGTGTATGCAGTTTTGTGAATTTTGTCATCTGTTTCCACCGGCACACAATGGCCGGAACAGGATTTAACGTGTGCGCAAGATGTTCTGTGTGCGTTCGCGCACGGGGCCTCTTAAGACCACCAGAGCAATCCCCTCTCCGGAGACAGTTCAGCGTGGTGTTTTCAGGCTTGGTTTTGCTCAGTTTCTTACTGGATCTTCCTATAAACAGATGCGTAATTAACGTACATGTACCCATCCATCAGCATGAACTTAGTGCTTGTGCGAATACAAACATTACACACCACGCACGCACGCACGCACGCACGCACGCACGCACGCACGCACGCACACCACGCACACACACACCACACACACACACACACACACACACACACACACACACACACACACACACACACACACACACACACACACACACACAAATGAGCGTGTTTTTTTGCGTGAACTTAATCCCGGCTTTTCCAAGTGGGAAAAGCTTAAATGAACAGGGATACTTTCACTTTAAAGTAGACATGTAAATATCCAGCACAGTACCAGAAACTGACAATCATTCCCACCAGAGTCGTTCACCACAAGCACTGTACGTTACCCCAAAGTGACATGCAAATCAATAAGATACCAGACAAATTCCAGCATTCCGGAATCCGCGCCACACTACACTGGTATTAAATGCTTCAAGTACAGAGAAACATTTCCATAATACATCCCAGAAGACCAATAAAAGGCGTTATGTGAAACCATGACTGGACATGGTAGTAATAATAAGAGAGAACTGTCTTTGCGAAAAATTCCTTGCATATACATCTGTAACCTGACTACACTGCAGAGAAGATTTATGCGTTCTGTGGAAAAGCAGACAGGCATATAATATGATATATGATGTTCCCGTTTATTAAGCGTTGGGTGGGAAGGAAGATGCGCTATTGTACAAAATGAGTTTGTGTTGGTAACTGTGTGTAGAGGCTTGTTGTGGGAAGAGATGCTCTATAATCTAGTGGAATTGTGTCATTATAGTAAGAATTTTTCTAAAAAGATAATCAAATAATGGTGAATTATTCCTAGAAAGTGCTGAATCTTTCATATATCAGCAACTTGATGTGCTGTGCTCACATCTTTCACTGTAGAACGTTAGATTATCCAATAGAAAATAGCCACAGACACACAGACACACACACATACATACATGCGCGCGCATACACGCACTTATGCACATACACGTTGTAGCATGGTGGTTAAAACGCTGCGCCCGCAAATCTGACGGCCCTGGTTCAAAGCCAACACGATACTCATTCAGGAGGATTCTTCCCTGCAGTTAACGCAAGTACAGACCCCACATCCCCCCAAAATCCCTCGGAATACACTATCGGTCACTGATGAGGTGTTAATTTCAAGACAAGATTCTGGGCAGTATGTTGTCAATGCTCACTTTCTTGGAAAGTACAATCAGGTTTGTCAAATTCTGCATAAATATTAGACAAAAACCTCCCCGTGGTTTTGAAATAAGTTAACAATATATTGTAAGAAAACTAGCATTGTTTCAACTTTAACATTTTGTTCGTTATCATCAGCCGTTTGATGTTGCTGTTATTTCGTGGCAGAAAGAGTGTTAGCCAAGGCTAGGGCTACATCACATGGCAGGCGGAAGAAAGTGGACTTTTACTCGCTGTAGTGGTCAAAAGTGGAGTGGTTAAGACTCTGTCTTGTAGTGCTTTTTGCATGGGACTGGATTATAATATGAACAAAACCCAAACAGCGATCTTTCAACGTCGCACGGGAACTAGACCTACATGTAAGAAGTCAAAATACTGCTGGGCTTGTTTTCAATTTTTTGTTTTTCGTTCCTCGGCTAGAGCTCCGAAGTTCATCAATGGTGACATCTTTCGCGTATGCAACTGGTTTTTGCCCACCATTAAGGTACCCTCATTCCGACTTCGGGGTGCTGCTGTTAAATCTTTTTTTCAGCCCAACCTCAAAAACAAGTTTGTGATGAGTAAACGAGGTGGTGAAGACCTCTTTGTGAAAGAAAAGCTAAGCTTCGGTTCTGTGTCCCAACCCATTGAGTGTGTGGTCAGTTCAGCCAGTGCTCCAACACGCACGCTGTTACTGCGCCCATCCATCATGTAATGTCATCGTACCGCCACAGCTCGCTCACTGCCTCTCCTGGGGGGTTGCAGAGGCTGAAGCGAGAGAGAAGTGGAGATGAGGCGGAATGGTTCCAGAGATCATTTTTCCTGTTAGCGCCAGACAATGGGCCTTCAGAGGGCGCGGGCAGAGAAGGACATTTGCATGAGGCCCTGTCGTCACGACAGGCATGCAAGCTCCTGATCATTTAGATAACTCGATACACTACCACTCTTTCATTAGAAGGTGCCAGCCGCCGCCCTGTGGGAACGACTGTGTATTGATGAGCGAGTAAGAAACAATGTGGATCGATATAGGAGCCCTCCATAGTGGTCAGCTGAAAAAGCCCTGGTCAGCAGAATTTAAAAAAAAAATGCAGCTTCGAAGCTGTACGCTAGACTGTGATGGGGTAACTATTCAGTGACAAAGAACCTTGTTTTGACCAGACATTTGAGTTAGCACAGTAGACTCCCTTGCTGGAAGATGATCGGTTTAATATCCATTCAACCCCATCCCTCATTACAAGCTTTTGTTCTTTTTTCTTTCCTTTCTTAATTAGAGGGGATGTTTAGGCTTTCGCTGGCTTCTGCTAAAGGTTCTGGCTAGCTCATATCAAGGCTCTGGTCAGACCCTAAAGGCTCTGGTTAACTTATTTATTTATTTATCTATTTCTTTTATATCGAGGATAAATTAACTCAAGACTCTTGCCACCTCCTACTAAAGACTTGCCACCTCCTACTAAAGACTTGCCACCTCCTACTAAAGACTTGCCACCTCCTACTAAAGACTTGTCACCTCCTTTTAAAGACTTGCCACCTTTTACTAAAGACTTGCCACCTCCTCTAAAGACTTGGCACCTCCTACTAAAGGCTCTGGCCATCTCCTACTAAAGGCTCTGGCCATCTCCTACTAAAGGCTCTGGCCATCTCCTACTAAAGGCTCTGGCCATCTCCTACTAAAGACTCGTGCCAAATCTGACTAAAGGATCTGTCCAGCTCCTACGAAAGGGTCTGGCCCAGTCTTAATAAAGGCTCTGGCCCAGTCTTAATAAAGGCTCTGGCCCAGTCTTAATAAAGGCTCTGGCCCAGTCTTAATAAAGGCTCTGGCCCAGTCTTAAAAAGGCTCTGGCCCAGTCTTAATAAAGGCTCTGGCCCAGTCTTAAAAAAGGCTCTGGCCAGTTCTTACTGAAGACTTTGGCCAGCTCCTACTAAAGGCTCTGGCTGGCTCCTTCACAAATCTGAGTATGCCAAGAGCTCTGTGAACAAACAGATTGGGACAACCCCGCTCCATTTGCTTTAAGGAACCGATTTACTTTTTTGTTGCTTAGTACTACTTCTTCAGCAGTCTGTATTTCTCAGACGTACTAAGTATTAGGATATTTATCAAAGTATTCAGACAGTTCAGAATTCACGTGATGTCAAAACGTAATTGTGCCTCTATGACTTTTTCATTTTAATGTTCACCTTCAGTAATCATCAGATGATATAGTTATAGAAAAAAATGTCTTAGATTTGTGGAGCCGTCATGCACTTATCTAAAATCTCTCTCTCTCTCTCTCTCTCTCTCTTCTCTCTCTCTCTCTCTCTCTCTCTCTCTCTCTCTTCTCTCTCTCTCTCTCTCTCTCTCTCTCTCTCTCTCTCTCTCTCTCTCTGTGTCTCTGTCTCTCTTTCTCTCTTAGATGATATAGAATTCGTATTCATACTCGTCCCATTATACCCTCAGCTTTTGTTTCATTTTGATTTCTATCCAAGTGATTGGTTTGTGTCGAAGTCTTCAGTCTTCATTCTGTAGAATCTCTATGAAAAACGCCATTAAAGAAACGTGATGATGATTGGTTACTACTCCAGAATGAGCATCTCAGCGTGGAAGAACGGCGAAAGGCTGTTGTTGTTGTTGCTGCTGTTGTTGTTATCAGTTGCGGGCTTAGTAGGGGGCTCAAACTTTGACTGTCGTTTTAGATCGTGCACCTCTGAACACCACCGAACCAGTTCAGCAACAGTGCAGGAACTCTTTTGGCGGGTGGCCGTTTTGTGGCCTGATATTGGTAGTTCCCGGTGTTGGTTCTGAGGGGTTTTATAGAACTGTCCTGCGGTGTGGCTGTGTGTGATGAGGTCACATGAATGGGTTGAGTGGCGTGGGGGGGGGGGGGGGGGGGGGGGGAGTATGGTAGGTGAAAGATGAGGCAGAAAAATCACACACAGAGACACACACACAGACACACACAGACACACACAGACACGACACACAGACACACAGACACACACACACACACACACACACACACACACACACACACACACACACACACACACACACACACACACAGAGGCAGATAGAGTAGCAATCATACTGTTGTACAAAATAATAGTTTTCTTTCCAAACTCTACAAACTACCATAGGATACTTTCTCTTTTCTTCTTTCCGCCATTCACCCTCATCACCCTCTTCTTCCACGGCCAGTTCAGAAAAAACCCTCTGATGATAGCCAATAACAACAACAAAATCTGAAAAGCAAGCATCTAGAACATTACAATTCATACACTAAGAGAACTGCCGAGACAGACTGCATTCACAATGTGCCAAGGAATCAATAACGTCTGGAGGGAACAGTCTACTCCAGCTCCCAGTTCCTAAGACTGGTGTTCATGGGGAAATGTTAGGAGACGACACAACCTATTAGCGGGCTGTTATTCTCTGAATGTGTAGGCGTATAAAATAAACTAAAAGTTCATGTGACTTTTGTGAAAGAAAAAGCGTCTCTTAAATTGAACCAAAGTAGACTTTTTTTGTTGAAAACAAGGGGGCGGCACTTAGCAGTGTAACTTAACTCCCCTCCTCTCTCTCTCTCCCCCCCCCCTCCCCCCGTTACACTGTTTCACTGCTAGAGCTGCGTGGTGTACCGATTCAATTCCATTCAGTACTTTTAATGCCCTCTAGGACAATGGTCAGATCTTTGTGTATGCAACTGTTTGTATCCCGCCATTGAGGTAGCAGTATTCTGACTTCGGAGATGGTGTCCAAACACTACATAATGCGCATGTGTTCTGTACATTTTGTCATCTGTTCCTATATTCAAGAAATGGCTTCCTTTTCCAAAGAGACTTAAATGGTTTTTAATGTTATTTGTACGTTTGCACATGGAACCTCGGTTTATAGCCTTATCTGCAGAATCTTTCAGGGAGTGGAATGGGCACTGATGTTAACAGTAGGGGAAAAACCACCTGGAACAGGCGTCTCGGTGGTGACTCGAACTCGGGCCGTCAGATCGCGAGCTCAACACTCATCATCATTATCATCACCATCATCATCACTATCACCGTCATCATCCCCATCATCATCCCCATCCCCATCATCATCATCATCATCATCATCATCATCATCATCATCATCATCATCATCATCATCATCATCACTATTAGCATTATCATAGACACCATTATCAGCACTAAGACCATCATCGCTGACATTATCGTCGTCAGCACCGTTACTTTATTCCCCGTTCTCTCCCATCATTATCAGCATTATCGCTGTTGTCGTTGTTTACGCTTTGTTTGCTAGGAATTGTGTATGTCAATCCTAAAGTACTTGGTTGCTTTGTCCTGTATATACATTGCAGCTTTACAAAGAAGGCGGCAACCGATTCTGTGATCTGCCTTGTAAAGCTTCTTTAAAAGAACACAGGACGGTGCCAAATACAGCCCCTGTAAGTTTACTACAGTCAGCCCGAGGGGGCAACAAACTGTGTTAGTGTAATGAGATCGGCTGTCAGCAGCACAGGCTAATTCACTCACAGACAGCACAAGCCCACATTGACAGACAGTCCTCTTCACTCATACAGTCGCTAATTAAGACATAACAGACGCATGCGTGCATAAGCACGCACGCGCGAACACACACACATATGCGCGCACTCGCACACACAGACATATACACACACGCACACACACACGCCCCCCCCCACACACACACACTCGCACGCGCGCGCGCATGCACACACTCACACTCACACACACACACACACACACACACACACACACACACCTGCTCCAAACGCGCACACACACACACACAATGCACGCATACGAGCTTATCCAAGTTTTTCTTTTTTTTCCCCTTTGTCTTCTTTTGTATGTGCAGTTCAATGAATTTCTCATGGTTACATGTTTTTTCCTGGTATTATTCATTCAACTTAACAAACAAACACACTTCTATTCACTTCTATCTCCTCCTTCCCGTGTCCAGTCTAAAAGCACTTGTTAGTGGACAGACGTTAAAACCAAGACGCACACGCACACACACACGACAAACCGAAGTCCACGCTAACGAAGAAAGGATTAGGATCGTCAGTGAGGCTGCCTTGTTGACTGTTACATCTGATACACTGTTTGGGGATTGGTGGCCTCATCAACAGAGAGAGAGAGAGAGAGAGAGAGAGAGAGAGAGAGAGAGAGAAGAGGAGAGAGAGAGAGAGAGAGAGAGAGAGAGAGAGAGAGAGAGATCAAAATTTTTATTTCAAGCAAATCAAAATTTTATTTCCAGATAGTGCATTGAGTAAGCAATGAATTTGCTTTTTTTCATCAAGCCATCTATCTAGCGAAAAAAAAGCACTTAAACAAAAAAGCACTTAAACAAAGAACAGACAAACTAACAGAAATAAAGCAGCAAGCAAACAAGAGAGAGAGAGAGAGAGAGAGAGAGAGAGAGAGAGAGAGAGAGAGAGAGAGAGAGAGAGGAGAGGAAAATGATCTTTTATTTTTTTGAAAAAAGCTATGTACAAATAATTGTTTTCATTCGACCTTTGTCCTAAATTGACACTACTACGGTACATTGCTACCCATGAATCAAGAACAGTATTTATTTATTCAATTTTTTTTTCGTTCTTTAATTTTCGAGGATAAAGGAATAAGCAATCATGTATTTAGTTCAATGTTCATGGGGTTCGTGTGTGTGTGTGTGTGTGGTGTGTGTGTGTGTGTGTGTGTGTGTGTGTGTGTGTGTGTGTGTGCGCATGTGTGTGCGCATGTGTGTGCGCATGTGTGTGTGTTTGTGTGCGTGTGTGTGTTTGTGTGTGACCTAAGGGGCGAGATGAAAAAATACATGCCACTAACAATTTTGCTGTCATTAGTATCCGCAGTACAAGGTGTGTTTATTCCGATAACAGACCCCCCCTCCCCTCGCTCTCTGTCTGTCTGTCTGTCTGTCTGTCTGTCTGTCTGTCTGTCTGTCTCACAGACACCGACACACTCACAGACAGACAGACAGACAGACAGACACACACACACACACACACACACACACACACGCAAGTACACACGCACACACACACGCACGCACGTAAGCACACACACGCACACACACACACACACACACACACACACACACACACACACACACACACACACACACACACACACACACACACACACACCACAGGGAGATAGAGAGGAAGAGAGAGAGAGACAAGCCAAATTGCAAGGCAAATTCTTTTATTCGAGGATAATAGATAAGCACACATGTGCTTTTTTACATCCAGTCCCCACCCTTTTCAGGGATAACATCAAAATAAAAGATATTAAACAATAAAACTATACGCAGTACCAAACAACATACAAGAAATAAGTACACTACATATAATAAGGTAAGAGAAATGCGATAGTACACGACATATAATAAGGTAAGAAAGGTGCACTCATTCAGAGAGAGAGAGAGAGAGAGAGAGAGAGAGACAGACAGACAGACAGACAGACAGACAGACAGACAGACAGACAGACAGACAGACAGACAGACAGACAGACAGACAGACAGACAGACAGACATCATAGAGATAGAGAGAGATAGACAAACAGATACAGACAGACAGAGAGGGGAGGAGGGAGGGAGACAGAGAGAATAGCCATTGTTTTCCTGAAGACTTTGGGTCTGCATCTGTTCCTAAGGCAAACAGTAAGAGAGAACGGGGTTTGCTTGTCCTGGGCTTAGATCCCCACCCCACCCCCTCTCCCAATACCATAAACCTGTTTACACAGGCAGCTGAAATATATTTTTTAAAAACACAGACAAAAGAAAAAAAACACACACTTAAATCCCGAAACTTAGCTGAAATCAAATATGAATCTGATCTGCTGACGGAGAGTGGCGCTAAAAGCCAAACTGTGTAGCTGTCCTGATCGGTATTTGTTTTCTTACAGGACAGAAAATGTTTCTGACTGTGTCCATCCCCTTTAGCGTATTTAGAATTAGTGTTAAAAATGCAGTAGAGAAATCCTCCGACTTGCTTTTACTACGGTGCAGTTTAGCACGTCCGTGTGGTTTGAAGGTTTTCTTGGTGTTTTTTTCCCTATTTGCTTCATGGGAGACAGGATAGGCTGGTGGTTAGAGCGTTGCGCTCGTGATCTGCAGACCCGGGTTCAAATACCGTTCAAGGGGATTTTTCCCTCTGGAATTAACATCAGTGCCGACTCCATCGCCGCCCCCCCCCCCCCCCACCCTTCCACCACCCAAAGTCCTTTGGATGAGACTATGAACGCATGCAGAACATCTTGTACACACGTTAAAAGCTGTTCCGCTTTTCGGAAGAATAGGCTTTTTTGTGCTGGTGGAAACGGATGACAAAATTTACAAAAACCGCATACATCCTGGGACTGAATGTAGAAACCCACATTTGTCTTTATTCTATTATCCTGGAAATAAAAGGAAAAAAAATCAATAAATAAAGCATGAATTTCTCTGTGATATACCTGTCATGCTGTTCTTGCCCTGATCATTCCGATTTTGCGTCCCCAGCCTTATCCAGGTGTATAATGTCTTACTCCTAGGTCAAGAAGTTCACAGGGGGGTTGTTCTTGTCAGACTGCCATAGCGCCCCAGGCACAATGGCTCTGCATGCATTCTGCTGGGTCACTTCAATAACACCTGTTCTGATCCAGCATAAACAGGGTGGGTAAAAGGTTAAGGTGTGCCCATAACCTATGCAGCTGTTGGCAGCGAGATGTCAGAGACCTCAGCTTCTCTAGGGGCCAGCATGTTGAGGGCGGCGCCCATCTCCTCCCTCGCTGCTTTACCTTCCCCGACCCTGTAGAGAGCAGGTACCCATTTACAGCTGGATGAACTGGGGAACTGTACTGAACCTAAGGTGCACAAACGGTCACCCATGATTTTTGTCATCCGCTCCCACGGGCACGTAATGGCCTGATCTTCCCAAAAGCGGAACAGGTTTTTAACATGTGCGCAAGATGGTTCGCGTATCGTCATTACCGAATCATACACAAGTTGCCTGCAGTGCCTGCTTGTCGGTGGTGATGGGGGTGGTTTGACAATGGGGCTCCATCTTTGAGACCGCTGGACGGGACTGTGCTCGTTGATTTTCACTGGTGCCCACTCCACTTCCCCAAAAGTCCTTCACGTGAGACTGTAAACCGAGAAGCGGTGTGTGAACACACAAGAACATCTTGTGCACATATTGTAACCTGTTCTGCTTTTCAAAAGAGTAGGCCACTGTGACGGTGGGAGCGGATGGTGATGATGTTTACAAACTGCGTGCACACACAGATGTAAAAAAAAAAAAAGAGCGTGAATGCTTATTCAGTATTTTCGAAATAAAAGTATTTAGATAAAAGGATTTATCATAAGGAGAATTTAGATAAAAGAATGTATCATAACGAATTTGTGCACCGGCGATTACCAGGCCCGAGAGATCGGGCACCTGCTGTGTTGACCCAGTGATTTGAGCAAGTCACATTTACTTCTGTAATTGGGATGATGTTGGACTGTGTGGTCCAGGTCTTCCCAATAAGCCCATAGCGAAGTGTAGTTTGCAACCACTACATCGAGAGGCCGAAAAATCCCCACAAAACAGCTGAACTATGGCTGCTTAGGGATTTGAACCCTTGGCCTTTTTAACAAGAATTTAATATGCTAACAACTGTGCAACAGTGGGTGGTCTTTGGCGCGCACGCGCGCATGTGTGTATGAGCGCGCGTGTGTGCGCACGTGCACGCTTGTTTGTGCAAATATGCACGCCTGTGTCCATATGCAAAGTAGTAAATCGAGTAGCATTATCTGCACGTGTGTGGTGATATAACGTCGGATACACTTTCAGGAAATGGTGACGTGAATAATGAGTTCTGAAATACAGACCAAACCAATATCATCATCATCACCACCACCACTACCACCACCACCACCACCACCACCACCACCACCACCACCACCATCATCATCAGCAGCAGCAGCAGCAGCAGCAGCAGCAGCAGCAGCAGCAGCAGCAGATAATAAGAGTCCTTAAGCCATTGTTTTCCAAGAGCTTCTTCCCCCCCCCCCCCCCATCCCATCCCTGTCCCCCCCCCCCCTTCATTTCCCTTTTCCAGAAGCAAAGAAGCGAGTTTTTCTCGTTCAGTGCTTTGATCACGACAGATATGTAGCCCTCTATAGAAGATTTACAACCCAAAACATTCTTTGTTTAGATCAAAGATTAAAGTCACAAACCTGATCCGCCCTGAAGACGAAACAAAGCAAAACAAATTGAGAAACAAAATAGATAAAGGCATAGGACGTTGCTGTCTCTGCTGAGCTTTTAAAGAGTGTTGGCTAAATAATGTTTCACGGTATTGATAAAGGTTTACCTTTAAGTTGTGGTTGGAACAATTCCTGAAAGGGCAACAGGGGCTGTCAGCGCAGATGCTTGGTTTTTTTTCTGACTTTTTAAGTTCTCGAATGAATGACGAGAGAGGGAGAGAAGAGAGAGAGAGAGAGAGAGAGAGAGAGAGAGAGAGAGAGAGAGAGAGAGAGAGAGAGAGAGAGAGTGTGTGTGTGTGCGTGCGTGCGTGCGTGCGTGTGTGTAAAAATATAATAAGCATAATCTGCAAAAACTTTGCTCTTCATAACCACGTCTGCTATGTACCTTTAGTCTAATATCACTAAATAATGTGAACATACTTTAAACGTTCGACAACAGTAACATATGTACTATTTTTGTCTGTAGTACATGAATAGAGATAAAAAAAACAACTCAAAACCAACACTAGCAGCCCATTAGGGCTGTGTAATCATTGTTTTTCCCTAGAAGATGTTTTTCTTTTGTTTTGTCCGTTTTTGTTGGTTTGTGTGGGGTTTTTTTTGTTTGTTTTGGTTGCACCCTCGCCAGAGGCTAAAAAATGTTTTAAGCTAAGTGCACTTTCTGTCCCTCCAGTTATTACAGACCTCTTTACATGCCATGGGGAAAAAGGAAACAAATTACAACACAGACCCCCCCCCCCCCCCACACACACACACACACAAAACTCGCAGATGTTTAAATCTGAGTCCTTTCCCATAGAACCTTCAAGTCTACAGTGTCTACCTGAATTTCTTTCGACGATTGTTAGTGGTTGCGGTTGTGCTTAATTGAAATTCCTGAAAGGTGTTAGAGGTGTGTAGTAATTGGAATCATTTCAGACAGAAAGCGGAAAGCGAGTTGTGTTTATAGTATTCATGTGTTTGAAGTATAATGTTTAAACACATGCTTGTGCTTTAAGGTCATTATTAAAAGTGTGTGCGTGTGTGTGTGTGTTGTGTGTGTGTGTGTGTGTGTGTGTGTGTGTGTGTGTGTGTGTGTGTGTGTGTGTGTGTGTGTTATTGTTTAAATTTGCTTAGAAGAACATGGTCGTCTCTCTATCTCTCTCTATCTCTGTGGTGTGCATGTGTGTGTGTGTGCGTGCGTGCGCGCGCGCATGTGTGTATATGTGTATGTGTATGCATGTTTGTGAAAATAGATAAGCTACAGGGAAAAAGACAACGAATAAAAGTGATGTCCAAATGTGTTATTCATAACTTTATTTGATACTCTTTTGGAAACGGTAAGGCGAATATCGATTGTGAGAGAGGGCCCAAAACCCACAGCCGCAGCGCAGACGGTAGGGAGTTTGGCCTCTGCCCACTTTCTGCCCATAGATTTGTTTCTGTCTTCTTTGCCCGCAGCTCTAAACCATTTTCGGATGTCTGCGCTTCCATTCCTGGTGTATCACACACCTCTTTACACACAGTGCAGTCACAGGGAAAAGACAGAGTTTAGAACCACCTTTTTCTTCTTCTTCTTCTTCTTCTTCGTCGTCGTTGTCGTCCTTGTTCTCTTCTTCTTCTTCTTCTTCTTCTCTTCTTCTTCTTCTTCTTCTTCTTCTTCTTCTTCTTCTTCTTTTCTTCTTCTTCTTCTTCTTCTTCTTCTTCTTCTTCTTCTTCTTCTTCTTCTTCTAGCAGGCAGTCCTGACAACATCCAGTCAAAGAAGGAAATCGCTCTCTATCAGCACCATGGGTGTAAATTAACACATTGGTTACTTTGGAGTGTCCTAGTTTAAAATTTGTTTAAACTTCTGGTTGATGTAGCATGTTTTCATTATGACCCACAGTGTTTCCGATCATACTCTGCCAGAATCTGGCAAGAGGCATTTTGGGTTATAATGCCTTCTTGAAATCTATGAAAAACGTGGTAGAACTCGCCTTGTCCTTGAAGGAGTAGTTTAACAGAGGGTAGACAGATTAAAAAAAAAAATCTGTTCAACGGTACTTTTACCTTTTGCGAACTCTAGCGTGCACATGGGCAATAGCGGCATCTGCTGACGGCTGTGATGTCTTTCCAGTGGAAAGAAAGCGAGAGCCATGATGTCACACAGTTTGTACTGGACTGTCTTTTTCTGTCATGGAAGTTTTTAGAGTCTGCGGACTTTTTTTCTTTTTGATTTGGAAGAGAAAGGGTGTTGGTGGTGGTGGCGGTGATGGTGGTGGTGGCGGTGGCAATGTGGCTATCGATCGTAGGAAACAGACCAAAAGCTAACAACAGCAGCAGACAATTCGTGTTCTGTAGCCATTGTTTTACCAACGGATTTCAGGTTTGAGTTTTTTGCCCCCTTTCCCCCCAACAGCAGAGAAAAAGCGTTTACTTGCCCGCGCTTTTAATCCCTCAGGATGACATTGTTCTCTTTACTTCAAATAGAAAAAAGTACAGGAAAAAATGCTAAAGAGTGGAATGGGTGAGTTGTTGCCGGTGTTAAAGCTCGTGATCAGATGTTATCTGAGGGTATGAGTTCGAATCGCTGCTCATTACAGGGGATTTTCTCCTCAGGATTTAATAGTGACTCTGATTTCGTATCCATACGGGCCCATGCCCAATGCTTTGTCTATATTGATGCAAGTAAAATACCAATGCCTACATAAAATGTTGCTATGTTTTGAAAAGTTAGGTTGAGATTGCCTTCTACCATGACAAGCTCCTGTCATAAGAATCTGTGCCCTCTACTAAAGGACAAAGATATTCTCATGAAGCAGGAATATGGCCGAGCTGCCTAAATAAATGGCAAGATATTTGAAAAAAAAAGCTATACATCCAAACTTTTCATCTAGTCTCAGTCAGGGATTCCTAGTTGTATGGTAGTGAGATGGAGGGATGCAGATGCTTTATACTGTAGAACACCCAGATTCAAACAATCCACGTTTGACCGTCACTCTTTCTCTATTTCTGGTCCATCCGTCTGGAATGACGTCCCTCTCTCACTTTGCCCAAAGCGTACACTTGATACCTTCAAATCCATCCTCAAGACGCACTTATTTCCGACCCAGGATTTTCCCTTATAGCTATTCCGTTTATCTGTTCCTACTTTCAACAGACAAATCCATCTCCATCACCCTGTCTAAGCACGTTTGTGTG
>CM060324.1:25166953-25171953 GCA_030674155.1 Stramonita haemastoma | reverse complement strand
ACTGGCTTTAAAAATATATCACCTGGAATTTATCAGTCTCATAATGAATTGACAGGCGAAATAATTATACTGTAAATGTAAGAATTTAGATCACTGTGACCCACATATTAGGCTAGTATGAACGGAATATTTGCTAATATACTAAGTTTGATTTCATAGCAAGATTTCATTGTAACTATCATAATGAAAACAACATCACCACTCTAAAATATTACATTGGTATCAGATGTATTGTTATTCAGCGACAACATATGGAATTTGACAACTAATGTATTTTTAACTTAACGTGCTGTTGATTGTAATTGAATTCAAGGTGTGACTTGTTAGTAACTGTGATTTTTAAAAAAAATAACTAGCTACTGTATTCTAAATTTTTTTTAAAGTTAGTTTTTGCCATCTGTTTGTTTATAGCCTGTAATTCTTTTCTATTATCTTTTTTTTTTTGCAGCCAACCTAGCATGCAATTCTTTGTATGAGTTATCACAAGAAGGGAACTCTGACACGGGCTGAACTCCCCATTCTGAATGCAACGAGGAAGTATTTAATCCCTAGATTTGCTACAGGGTCTGAAAACAATGGCCGAACTCGAGTTCGACTAAGCCATCGAAATTAATCATTCCAGCAGTGTTTAGTGAAAGAAATCAGTCAGTCGTGTTACAAGCCAGCCATTGAGCTAAACGACAATCCATGCTGGCGAACCAAAAAAAAACAACCCAACTCCAAATAAGCAATCACGTCACTAGTTCATTTTCAGTCGAGAGAGAAGAGAGGAGAGAGAGGAGAGAGAGAGAGAGAGAGAGAGAGAGGAGAGAGGAGAGAAGAGAGAGGATTTTAACCAAGGGTATAGGCTATGTAAGCATCAGGTAAACATCCTTTCATATGTCTATGTATGGATGGGCACAAAGATTGACGCTTATTATCTTCTCTCTCTCTCTCTCTCTCTCTCTCTCTCTCTCTCTCTCTCTCTTCTCTCTCTCTCTCTCTCTCTCTCTCTTCTCTTCTCTCTCTCTCTCTCTCTCTCTCTCTCTCCTCTCTCTCTTCTCTCTCAATAGTTTAGAAGAATTGCGTGAAGATCATTTGGGCTGCAACCGTATTTTGTTTCTTCTTGTTGTTTTTGTTCAATATGGTTATTTGTGTTGTGCCCAATCCCTTCCCACTGTCCCCTTGTGAATGGGCTGAAAAGCTTAAATCACAATAAACTATTGTCATTGTCATTGTCATTCTCTCTCTTCTCTCTCTCTCTCTCTCTCTCTCTCTCTCTCTCTCTCTCTCTCTCTCTCTCTCTCTCTCTCTCTCTCTCTCTCTCTCTCTCTCTCTCCTCTCTCTCTCTTCTCACACAGACGCACACAGACACACACACAGACACACACACACACATGCACGCGCGCGCACACACACACGCAGACACACACACACACACACATACTCACACATACACATACACGCGCGCGCGCGCACACACACACTCACACTCACACATACACAAATTACATGTGCCACATACCTTCCAAACATTTTTCTGTTTTTTCAACTTTTTGTCAAATCATTATTTTTATGAATTTTAGAAGGCAGGTTAATAAATTTATTGTGTTGTTGTTGTTGTTGTTGTTGTTGTTGTTTTTTTCTTGTTCTTTTCTTCGTTCTTTTCTTCTTCTTCTCTTCTTCTTCTTCTTCTTCTTCTTCTTTCTTCTTCTTCTTCTTCTTCTTCTTCTTCTTCTTCTTCTTCTTCTTCTTCTTCTTCTTCTTCTTTACGTTGTGCATTTTCCAGCTCGCTATTCTGGGCCATGGGGGTCACCTAGGTCACGCACTCTGTCTCACTCACCACACCTGGAAATCACTCTTAGCCTTTTAAGTCCACACTGGATGAGAGAAGTTTGTGTGTAGGTCATAAGCGACCTTCGGGTCATCAGCATAGCAATCACTAGAGTACAGACGGTGTGTGTGTGTGTGTGTGTGTGTGTGTGTGTGTGTGTGTGTGTGTGTGTGTGTGTGTGTGTGTGTGTGTGTGTTACTGGCAATATCATAATGTACATGACAATAAAACACTGGGGAATATTAACCTCCCCCCTCCCATCCTCCAAAACAGAATGCCCATACCCTATGAATTAGGCACGTAGATTGCCTGTGTCGGTCAATGGAAGAAGTCATAAAACAGACGGAAAAGAGATTTTAAGTAGGACTATGCATAGTAACAAGAAACGAAAAATCGTGAGATAAGCGATGTACCAGGCTCGCTCTTGTTCTTACTAACAAGTTTATCTCTTGGTTGTTTTTTTTTTTAAATGGGAACAGCTGATTTCTGTTGATGCTACACAACGTGGACGAGTTTTTGGTCGTGTGTGTGTGTGTGTGTGTGTGTGTGTGTGTGTGTGTGTGTGTGTGTGTGTGTGTGTGTGTGTGTGTGTGTGTGTGTGTTTAAAAAATATAAACTAATTGATGGTAGTGTGAGTCAGTTTGGTGACGGGGGTGGGGGTGGGGGTGGGGGGTGGGGGGTTCTTGCTGTTGGCTGATGCAGCACCCAATGAAGGATTTGTGTAGTGTTGATAATTGTTTTCAATGAGTGGACTGAATGTTTTTCATGTCAGCACATTGATTTTTCCAGGTGCAGTTTTCTGTGTGATGTAGACGATTGATTTGTTTGGTTTTGTTGTTTTTAATCTTAAAAAAATTATCGATCGCCGTTCATGTAGGCAGACCTGTTCTTACTGATGCAACATTCAATGAACATTTTCTTTTAAATTTTACTGGGTGGTTGATTGATGGATTATTATTTCTAATCGGCAGATTGATCGTTCTTGCTGATTATATGTTTGATATGAGAAGATTGATTATCATTGTTGATTATTGTTTGTTTAGGCAGATTTATTCTTCTTGCTGATTATTGTTTTATATGGGCCGATTGATTATTCTTGATAATTATAGTTTATGGGTATATTGATTATTTATGCTAATTATTCATATGGGCAGATTGATAACTCTTGGTGCAGCATTCCCAAAAAGGGGTGTTTCTTTTTTTTTTTTTTTTTAAATAATGGTTCTAATAAATGGTTTCGCGTAAGTTGATTGATTACATTTACTTAGATTGATTTTTGTTGATGCATCATCCCATGGACAATCTGACTGATTTTGGTTTTACTGCCACTAGTCGAAGAAAGATTGTTTATGTGAGCAGATTGATTTTTGATGTTCAACATCCCTTGGACTTTTTTGTTTTTAGATCAGTTAATTGATGAAATGTGGCTTATGTGGACACATATTATAATTCTTGTTGGTACTACATCCCATGGACTAATTGTTTTGGAGACGTTTGTTATCAATCATTGAGGACAGATTGTACATGTGGACAGTTTGACTCTTGTTGATTTAACCCCCCATGGACTATTTGTTTTGGTGTTGTTTGTCGTTGTCAGTGGACCATATTCATTATTGCTAGTATGCATTCCATGGAAAGTGTGTATGTTTTTGATTGCTGTTTGACAGTAGTTGACAGACGGTGGTTTATGTGAACAGATTCAGTGTTGGTGGTGGTGGTGGAGATCCTGTAGACAGTTGATTTGCTTTTTGTCTGCTGTCGTCGTCTGTAATTATGGAAAGGTTGTTTAGGTGGACTGATGACTTCTTGATAGTCTAGCCACTCGAGGACTATTTTCAATGGGTTTCTTTATTGCTTGTTGTCAGTTATTGATGTCATGTTACTGTTTCTGTGGACAGATTGATTCGTGTTGGTTCAACATCCCTGACATGTTCATGGATCCTGCCAGCAGAATGGCCTATTACTGGATGGTAAGTAAGAGACGGGGTAACTCAGTGGTCAGAGCACTCACTTTCCCAAAGCTATGGTTAAGCAGCATCAAATGTAATTACCTATTTGATGGGTGACCGTTTGCATACCTTGGCTTCAGTACAGTCCCCCCAGTTCACCCAGCTGTAAATGGGTACCTGTCCTCTTTAGGGTCAGAGAAGGTAAAGCAGCAAGGGAGAGGAGATGGGCGCCGCCCTCAATATGCTGGCCCCTAAATAAGCTGATGTCTCTGATGCCTCGTTCCCCTACGAACGCCTAGGTTATGTGACACCTTTACCTTTTACCTTTCACCTTTACCTAGGTAAGACATAGACGTCTGTATGCCAGAGGACTTTTTGCCTCTATACACTCCTCGACATTCATTTACTCATCATCATCATCATCATCATCATCATCATCATCATCATCATCATCATCATCATCATCATCATTATCTCTCTCTAACACACACACTCTCTCTCTCTCTCACACACACACACCACGCACGCACGCACGCACACACACATACACACACACACACACACACACACACACACACGCGCGCGTGCGCGCGATCTAGTGGTTGTTTACACTGTAAAGCCTAAATTTCAACATCCGGAGCTAGAGCAGACAGACCTAGGAAGGCTATCCTTTTAGCAGAGTCCTCTGATTGCTGTCATTGTCCCCCTTCATGCAGCGATCTTCTCTCCCCTGCTGTTCAGAGCTAATGGTCGTCTGTTAATTTGCCCTAGGCTGATTTGTGTTGTTGTTGTTGTTTGGTTGTTGTTGTTTTTCTTGGTGGGAGTTGCATTGAACATCGTTTTCTTTTCTGTGCTATTTTAGTTTATAGGTGGTCTTAATTTTGTTCCTGTTCAACACACACACACGCGCGCACGCGCATGCACACACACACACACATGCGCGCGCGCATGCACACGCACACACACACACACACACACGCACGCACACACACACACGTTCCGCTTTTCGTAAGAGTAGGCCATCGTGTGCCGGTGGGAACAGATGACATTTACAAAACTGCATACACACGGGGACTGGATGTAAAAAAGCACGAGTGCCTATCCCATTATCCTCTATATAAAAGAATAAAATGAAAAATAAATAAACACACAAACACACACACACACACGCACGCACGCACGCACGCGCACACACATACACACACACACACACACACACACACACACACACACACACA
>CM060324.1:25154453-25161953 GCA_030674155.1 Stramonita haemastoma | reverse complement strand
CACACACACACACACACACACACACACACACACACACACACACACACACACACACACACACACACACAGAGGGGACGGTTTTAGTTGGTGATAGTCATGTGTGTGTGTGTGTGTGTGTTGTGTGTGTGTGTGTGTGTGTGTGTGTGTGTTGTGTGTGTGTGTGTTTGGTGTGTCTGTGTGTGTGTGTGTGTGCGTCTGTGTGTGTGTGTGCGTCTGTGTGTGTGTGTGGCGTCTGTGTGTGTGTGGTTGTGTGTGTGTGTGTGTGCGCGCGCGGTGTGTGTGTGTGTATGTGTGTGTGTATTTCAGGTGAAATCTCTACCGGAGACAGTGCGGCATTACCGCAGTCAGCCCCATTTCGCTTTGGACGTGTTGTCTGTGGTGCCCCTCACCACTCTCCTCTCCTACCTGACCAGTGAGGCTTTGTTGGTCTGTCTGTCTGTCTGTCTGTCTGTCTGTCTGTCTGTCTATCAGTCTGTCTCTCTCTGTCTGTCTGACTGTCTCCGTCTGTCTGTCAGTCTCTCTCTCTCTCTGTCTATCTGTCTCTGTCTGTCTGTCTGTTCTGTCTGTCTGTCTCTGTCTGTCCTCCCCCCCCCCTCTCTCTCTCTCTCCGTTGACTTTACTATCTGGGTGATCAGGAATGCTAATTTAAGATTTTCACAATGAGTTGGACAGTGCTGTGCTCACCTTCCCAATCAAGCTCATCAACATTCATGAATCTGAGATTTCGAGCTTTTGTTTCCTGCTCATCTGTCTCTAGTCTGTTCTCCAGAGAACCTAGTTTCTCCATAATGGTGGTCTTGTCCTCTTTTAATTCTATTATATCTTCCCTATTAGACAGGACCATTTCTTTGAGTTGATTTATTTCAGCAATGAAATTAGATAGTTTTTCCTTCAGAGTGCACAACTTTTCCTCAATATTGTTCAGGATTAATAAATTCAGACATATTATGATCTGGTTTTGTACACATTTTTGGTCTCAGTCAGCACTTAATTTGTGTGTATGCAATATGCATGTATGGGTGTGCAATTTTGTGTTGCCAAAGTCTAGACAAAACTTGTGAGTTGTTATGTTTAATTTTCCCCCAAAGGCCGATGTACATTTGACAGTTTCAGAGTTTCAAAGAGTCCTCTCTCTCTCTCTCTCTCTCTCTCTCTCTCTCTCTCTCTCTCTCTCTCTCTCTCTCTCTCTCTCTCTCTCTCTCTCTCTCTCTTCTCTCTCTCCTCTCTCTCTCTCTCTCTCTCTCTTTCTCTCTCTTTCTCTCTTCTGCTTGTCAGTATCTCTCAGGATTTTCTTCTCTGTCTGTCATCTGTTGTTCTCTCTCTCTCAGAGAGGAGAGAGAGAGAGAGAGAGAGAGAGAGAGAGAGAGAGAGAGAGAGAGAGAGAGAGAGAGAGAGAGAGAGAGATTGAAATGTAAGAAACAAAGACAAGAGAGGAATCCCCCCTACATCATCAAACATATTGCAGAATTGAGATCTGCTGACAACATCTGTGATTGTGGCTGCCAATGGTGGATACGCATTGTCTGGAAACGACTCCAATGCATCGGGAAAAAATCAGACAGCTGTCTTGATAAATAGATGTGAATAACAAAACCCAAAACTGTTCACACTTAGAAGAGTTTGGGGAAAAATCAATCACGACCTAGTATGCCAATCCAATCTAGTCACGCTGCTGAAAGCCCTGCCGACCACAAACGCCATATCGAGGCTGTAACCTTGCAAGATCTTTAAATCTCAAATCAAAAAAATCTGCAACCATGTATAGAGTATAACAGGGTTTAAAACCGTCTCTACTGTCCTTCCTTGTATCAACGCCCCGGGCAACCATTAGGGTCAACCCAGGACGATCACTGTGTCGTGGGAGAAACGACACTAAACAGAAAAAAAAAATGTCAAAGTGAAGGACAAGTTGTTGTTGTGTTTTCAGAGATTGGCTTGCCATGTCCTTTCGTGTCTGGATTTAATTCCTTAAGTGAGTAACTGGAAGTGTTTTTGTTTTGATCATCCAACCATTTATCTATCGATCATGTCTGTCAGTATCTCTTTGATGTGTCTCGGTTTTCCCTTTCTGCTCATCAAAAAAAAATTGAATCGTGCGTTTGTTCACTTGAATCTGGTAAAAAGATATTTATTGTAATGAATACTTTTATTTGATAGTTTAGAATGAAAGATGTCCATATTCTTTTGATTTGTTAGATAGAGTCTGGTCTGAATTTCTCTGTATTGCCAGATAGTGTTCAAGAAAGAGGGTAGCAGGATGGTTAAGACGTTCGCCTGCCAACAAGTAAACCGTGAGGTTCTGGGTTTAATTCCTAGCCTCACCTTTTCTTCCCAGTTTGACGAAAACAATGGAACTGAATGTCGAAGTCTTTCGGATGAGAATTTAAACCGAGGCACCGTGTGCGAACGCACGCAGAATATCTTTCGTATGCACATTAAAAACAAAACAAAACCCGTTCCGCCTTTCAAAGAGTAGGCTGTAGTGTGCCTGTAGAAACGGATGGCAGGAAAGAAAACCAGCATGCACACTGGTGTCGTGTTTAGACACTGTCCCTAAAGTCGGAATGTGGCTACCTAAATGGGGGGTGGGAGGGAGGAGGAACGGCATGTAGTTAAATGTTGTAAACGTGTTGTGTCTTTTTCTTCCAGCAACGCCAGGTCTGCGAATTCTCCGCCTGCTGAAGTACCCCTCCATGACCAGGTTTTTCGAGAAGACGGATAGGTGAGTTGTTTGTTGGGAAATGGTTATGGTTGTTGTATGCAAACTTTGCCTTTCAATGATACGTCTGCTTGTTCTGTTTTGGGGTGTTGGCTGAAAAATATTCAGTTCTATCGTCCCATTATCAAGAATTGTAGTTTATTTTATTTACTTATTATTTTTTGGTTGTTACTCCTCGGCTAGTGCTCCGAGCTTCACCAATGGTGAGATTGTGTGTGTGTGTGTGTGTGTGTGTGTGTGTGTGTGTGTGTGTGTGTGTGTGTGTGTGTGTGTGTGTGTGAAGGTTTTTTGTTCTCCATAAGGTGGCCGCATTCCGACTTCGGGGATATGTAGTTCAGTTTCATGAGTGATAAAAGTTATCGTTTGTTATGAATCGCAAATATCAGTTTTCCTGTTTGAAAATCTGTTGAAATATGTCTATGGAAATATGTCTATGGAAATATATATATATATATATATATATATATATATATATATATATATATATATATATATATATATATATATATATATATATATATATGTAGATTGTGCGTGTGGTGTGTACATGGTACACATTGTGGGGTGTTTATATATTGCATGGTGTGTGTGTGTGTGTGTGTGTGTGTGTGTGTGTGTGTTGTGTGGTGTGTGTGTGTGTGTGTGTGTGTGTGTACAGTCGCACCAACAACCCCAACGTGTTGAGGGCTTTTCGTCTGTCGCTGCACCTGTGGCTGGTCATTCACTGGATTGGGTGTTTCTACTACCTTCTGTCTCAGGTCTGTCTGCTGGGGTTCTTTTTTTAGCGTTGTCGTCGTCGTCGTCGTCGTCGTCGTCATAGTCATCATCATCATCATCATCATCATCATCATCATCATCATCATCATCATCATCATCATCACACCACTCTCGTCGTCGGTCGTCGTCGTCGTCGTCGTTTATCATCGTTATTGTCGTTATCATCGTTGTCATATTCATCATCATCGTCGCGTCGTCGTCGTCGTCATCATCATCATCATCATCATCATCATCATCATCATCATCATCTCATCTCGTCAGTTCATCTCTTCTTCTTCTTTTTCTTCTTCTTCTTCTTCTTCTTCTTCTTCTTCTTCTTCTTCCTTCTGTGCCATCTTTTTTTTTCTTCTTATTTTTCTCTTCTTCTACTACTTCTTTTTCTTCTCCTTTTTCTCCTTCTCCTTCCTCCTTTTGTTCTACTTTTTCTTCTCCTTTACCATAACCCTTGTCATCGCCATCATTATTACTACCTCTGCACACCACTACCATTTTTTTCTGCCGTGTGTGTGTGTGTGTGTGTGTGTGTGTGTGTGTGTGTGTGCGTGCGTGTGCGTGCGTGCGTGCGTGCGTGCGTGCGTGCGTGCATGCGTGTGTGTGTGTGCGTGCGTGCGTGCGTGCGTGCATGCGTGCGCGCGCATGTTTCATTTTATCATTACTTTTATTCCGAGGATAATAGAGTAAGCATTAATTTTTTTACCAGTTCCCGTGTGTGAGCAGGTTTTGTAAATTTTGTTATTCATTCCCACCGGCACACAAAGGCATACGTGTTTGCAAAATGTTCTGCATACGTTCGCAAACAGGACCTTGGTTTATAGTCTCGTTCGAAGGACTTTTGTATTGTGTGTGTGTGTGTGTGTGTGTGTGTGTGTGTGTGTGTGTGTGTGTGTGTGTGTGTGTGTGTGTGTTGTGTGTGTGTGTGTGTGTGTGTGTGTGTGTGTGTGTGTGTGTGTGTGTGTGTGTTGTGATGGAAAGGGGTATACAATACAATGCAATCCAAAGGAGCTGTTATCAATTGACTTTCTATACTGTCAAAATGTCACGGGGTTTTTTTTAGAAGCTCTCTTTCTTCAGTCACAATTTGGTCATAACCAGATGGCAATTCTAAATAAATAGATGTGGATACTGATGATGGCACGATGGGTTTGATTTCAGTTTGAAGGTCTGGGCTCCAATGATTGGGTCTATCCTAACACGACTGAATTTGCCCCATTCAGAAGGTAGTTACTGCAGCTCTGTTGCTTTGTCTTTATTTGTCTGTCTGTCTGTTTCTGTTTGTCTTTCTGTCTGTCTGTCTGTCTTTGTCTGTCTGTCTGTCTGTCTGTCTGTCTGTCTGTCTGAGTGTGTGTGTCTCTCTCTGTCTGTCTCTCTTTCAGTCTTTGTCTCTATCTCTGTCTCTCTCTCTCTCTGTGTTTCTGTCTGTCTGTCTGTCTGTCTGTCTGTCTGTCCTGTCTCTTTAAACATATATATATATATACATATATATATACTATATATATATAATATATATATATATATATATATATATATATATATAATAAGTATTAGTATACACATGCACATAATTTATAATATAATTATATATATATATATATATATATATAATATATATATATATATATAATATATATAATTGTTGTCGGCTTATGATGTTTGTGTATTGAAAACCCAATGTTTAATCCACAGTGAGAGAGGGGGGTGGGCTGGTAGTGGAGGGATGTGTTAGTGTACCTTGTGTGTGTGTGTTGTGTGTGTGTGTGTGTGTGTGTGTGTGTGTGTGTGTGTGTGTGTGTGTGTGTGTGAATGCTATACAGAAAGTCTTGTGTTTGCCGCATTCCGACTACGAGATATCTCAATCCAGCTCCAGAGCACATACGGTTTAAAAGGAGATTTCATCCGTTCCCACCGGTTCGCAGTTGTCCATTCTCTCAAAAAGATGGAACGGATTTTAACGCGCGTACAGTGTACAAGATGTTCTACGTGTGTTTGCGCACAGGGATACGGTTTATAGTCACATCAACAGGACTTTTGGGGAAGTGGAGTCAATATCGATGTTAACTCCAGGGGAAAGAATCCCTTCGAACAGGTGGCTCGAACCCAGGCCACAAGATCACGAGCTCAACACTATAACCACCAGGCTATCTATACCTCTCTACAGCCCCCTTCCGCCCCGCCCCTTCCCCTGCCGCCCCCCCCCCCCCCCCCCTTTCAGTACCGATGGTAACTCAAGGGGAAAATCCCCTGGAACGGGCGTCTGGGTGGTGACTCAAACCACAGCCGTCAGATGACGAGCTTAATGCTAGCAAAGGCAAGGCAAGGCAAGGCAAGGCAAGGCAAGGCAAAGCAAATTCTTTTATTTCGAGGATAATGAATAAGCCACTCGTGTGCCTTTTTACATGCAGTCCCAGCCTTTATTAATGTTCAAACAATAAGGCTATCCCCCTCTACTCCACCCCCCCCCCCTTTCCCGGTAAAAATGTGTCTTGGACAAGACCCCATTTCAATTTTTTTGGACAGTTTACTATTAATTGATTGTGGATTGATTTGATTTCAGGAAGTACATTTACTGCATGTATTGGTCCACTATGACACTGACCACCATTGGAGAGCGACCCTGGCCGGTCACTGATGTGGTCAGTAGGGGTACCGTCCATGTTTCTGTATAAACTAGACTGTCTTGTTCATATACCTCTAATTGTGTGTGTGTGTGTGTGTGTGTGTGTGTGTGTGTGTGTGTGTGTGTGTGTGTGTGTGTGTGTTGTGTGTGTGTGTGTGGCGCGCGCGCGCGCGCGGGGTGTGTGTGTGTGTGCGTGTTTGCGTGTGTTCTTTTAATTTTACGTCTTTTGGCATAAAATGATATTAGATTAAATAGTATGTGTGTGCTTATTTTTGTCATTTATATTTTTAGTTCGAGGATAATGGAATAAGCACGCATGTCTTTTGTACATCCAGTCCCAGCGTTTATGCAGTTTTGTAAAATTTTGTCAGCCGTTCCCACCGGCACACAATGGTTTACTCTTTCAAAAAGCCGAACGGGTTTTCACATGTGTGCAGGATGTTCTGCGTGCGTTCACACACGGGACCTCGGCTTATAGTCTCATCCGAAGGACTGGGGGGGGGGGGGGGATGGAGTGGGCACTGATGACAACTCCAGGGGAAATTATCCACTTGAACATGGAAACCGGGTCAGCAGATCACCAGCACATACATGTCTGTGGTTACTTATGACAAAGTGCATAATTATGTACTGTTATCATTTGCACAGTCAAGATAGTTATTATTATCATCATCATTAAAACTATCGTTACCATTATCGTCATTATACTCCTCTATGTTCTATTAATCAGTATTGCTAATAACATGTTATTTATTTATTTTATTCTTTTATATCGAGGATAATAGAATAAGCATTCATATGCTTTTCTACATCCAGTCCCCGGCGTGTATGCAGTTTTGTAAATGTCATCAGTTCCCACCGGCACATAATGGCCTACTCTTACGAAAAGCGGAACAGGATTTAACGTGTGCGCAAGATGTTCTGCGTGCGTTCGCACACGGGGCCTCGGTTTACAGTCTCATCCGAAAAACTATCATTACCATTATCGTCATTATAGTTCTCTATGTTCTATCAATTAATATTGCTAATAACATTTGACGTAGTTAGAGCAAAAATGAAGAAAAGTAAAAGACGGTGTAGTAGTACCATTGTAGTAATTTTAATTATCGTCACTAAAAGTAATAGTATTACCATTGTTGTTATTGTTTGTTCTTGTTTCTAACATAACTCTCTTGGTCAACAAGCTTTCTCTGATAAAATCTGCCAGGAGTACATCTTCACGGGGGTGACATTTCTAATCGGGGTCTTCGTCTTTGCCGCTGTCGTCGGCAACGTGGGTGACGTCATCAGCAACATGAATGCCGCCAGACACGACTTCCAGGCCCGGTGTGTGTGTGTGTGTGTGTGTGTGTGTGTGTTGTGTGTGTGTGTGTGTGTGTGTGTGTGTGTG
>CM060324.1:25129453-25149453 GCA_030674155.1 Stramonita haemastoma | reverse complement strand
TTTTTGTGATGTGTGTTACATTTATTTCAAGTATTTAAAAAAAAACAACTACTTGCCAATGGAAAACATTGAAATAAAGCAGCAACGACGACGAAAAACAAAGAAGAAAACGAAAATAATGATTAAAAAAAAAGAAAACGACGACGACAACAAAAAAAAGAGAACACAACAATGAAGAAAAAAATAGAAGAAAAAGCTGATACTAAAGATCAGTATCATAATCAGAAAGCAATTAGTAATCATAATTAGTCTAGTAAGGGTCAATGCCCCTGCTAGAAGTAGTAACCTTGTCTCCTTAGCATGATGATTGGGTCATCCGATTTGTTTCCCTTTTTTTTTTTTTTTTTTTACATTCCTCGGCTAGAGCTCCGAGATTTACTGATGGTGCTACTTTGCGTATGGGTGACCATTTGTACACCTTGGCTTCGGTACAGTTCCCCAGTTCACCCAGCTGTGAATGGGTACCTGTCCTCTTGAGGGTCAGGGAAGGTAAAGCAGCGAGGGAGAGGAGATGGGCGCCGCCCTCAATATGCTGGCTCCTAGAGAAGCTGTCTGATGCCTTGCTTCCCCTACGACCACAAAGATTATGGGACGCCATTTACCTTTACCTTTAAGATGTTCTGCATGCGTTTGCACAGGTGGCCTGGGTTTATAGTCTCATTGGAAGGAATTTTGAGGGAGTGGAATCGGTACTGATGTTAACTCCAGAGGAAAAATCCCCCTGAGCAGGTGTCTTGTTGGTAGTTCAAACCTGGATCAATCCCGGGCCATCAGATCAGGAGCACAACTCTCTAACCACCAGGCTATCCCGTCCTCCTGTTTCTCTCCATGAGTGAACAAAACATTTATGTGTCAATTTTCGAGGGAAAAAATTATTAACTGGTAATGATCCTATTATGACATTTGTTGTTGTAGTTTATTTCTTGATCATTCGGAGTTGTTGTTTTTTCTGTTTTTTTTCCAGAGGATAGGCCTGCATGATGGTTGTTCAGTTTTGTCTCATATTATAGTATAGAGATTTTAACTGTATTAAGTTTCTTTCTTTTTAAAACTGTGTCGTTTATGGAGTTACTTTGTGTTGCAGTAATATATATATATTATATAATATATAAAATTTTATATATATATAATAATATATAGTAG
Organism: Stramonita haemastoma; assembly: GCA_030674155.1. Classification (NCBI taxonomy): domain Eukaryota; kingdom Metazoa; phylum Mollusca; class Gastropoda; order Neogastropoda; family Muricidae; genus Stramonita; species Stramonita haemastoma. The sequence continues at coordinate 25,148,310 of CM060324.1, read as the reverse complement.
TAGTAGGCACTCATCAGTCTCGGAAGACTAAGGAGTTGCGCTCTAGTCTTTAGAGCGCAAAGCCTGGGCAAGTATGTATGGAGGGCAAGCTGTTACCCATGCAGCAGACCCCCCCTCTCCACGGCCCTGGAATGATCCATTGGAAGGGCATTGACCGATACGAATGGTTCCAGTACCGTCGCAGGAGCCACCAGAACGTTGCCATATACCTACAGCCCCGAGCCGCTCTGGGACTCCAACTCCCCGATTTTTCCTCAGGGATGGTGTCTAAACACGACACCTGTGTGCATGCTGGTTTGTTATAATTTTGTCATCCGCTCCTACCGGCACACGATGGCCTACTCTTCCGAAAGGTGGAACGGTGTTTTAACGTGAGCGCAAGATGTTCTGCGTGCATTCGCACACGGGGCCTCGGTTTCGAGTCTCATCCGAATGACTTTGACATTCAGTTCGATTTTTTCGTCAAACTAGGAAGAAAGGGCGAGGCTGGGTACGAACCCAGAAACTCACGATTTACATATTGGCAGGCGAACGTCTTAACCATCCTGCCACCGTCCTTTTGTTTATATATATATATATATATATATATATATATATATATATATATATATATATATATATATATATATATATATATATATTATATAATTTTATATAAGTGTGTTGTGTGGTTCTGTGTGTGTGTCTGTGTGTGTGTGCGAGTATTCACCTACATAAGCCTACCTGTTTTGTTACAGGTCGAGAAATGTACATAATCGACCACGGGAAAGTGGAGGTACGTAACTGTTGTTGACCCCCAAAAAGCTTACGCCACATTACCATAATAATTATGCAAACCATGAGTACAGCCACATCGAAACAGCGATTATTCTCACTTCGCTGGGGACTTATGTTGCTTTTTTTTTTTTAATTTGAAAGTTAAAAAGTGTAAACTGCTTAATCAACATCAAACATACCTGCTCAGAATGCACAGAATATGTTTATGCAGGAGGGGTTGTTTAGGGCCAATTTCTCTCTCTCTCTCTCTTCTCTCTCTCCTCTCTCTCTCTCTCTCTCTCTCTCTCTCTCTCTCTCTCTCTCTCTCTCTCTCTCTCTCTCTCTCTCTCTCTCTCTCTCTCTCGCCTGCCAGAAATCGTGTCTGTAAGTGTGGACATCTTCCATTTGCAGAACACCGATTACAATGTAGAAGAAGAATATGCACTGTGTCTCACTCATCATACCTGGGAATCATTGTGAGATTGTAAATGCACACTGGACGAGGACTTGGTTTGCATTCTTCATCATCTTCGAACGCTCAGAAAGCAACTATTGTTGTCTATCATATGAGCGAAAATTCGTTGCGCAGCCGTGAAGGGCCTGACAAGTCCGGACCATCGCATCCGACTTTTGCGTGGGAGAGAATATAGCCTTTTAAGTATTTCTGGGGGAAAAAAGGTAGGAGAATGAACCAAGATTGCTGAAGATTGGCAAGAAAGGGGTTGCAGGAAGAAAGGGGATAAGGCAGAAACAAAGAGAGAGGGATAGGAAAGAAGGGATGTCTAGCACAGAATTTCCAGAAGGTGGGGATGCTATTTCTACTGACAGGCCCCCAGCATCCCCGCGGGGGAATAAACAGTCTCAGCCTAACACTTAAATTCTTCTCCTTCTTCTTCTTCTTCTTCTTCTTCTTCTTCTTCTTCTTCTTCTTCTTCTTCTTCTTCTTCTCTTCTTCTTCTTCTTCTTCTTCTTCTTCTTCTTCTTCTCTCCTCTTCTTCTTCTTCTTCTTCTCTTCTTCTTCTTCTTCTTCTTCTTCTTCTTCTTCTTCTTCTTCTTCTTCTTCTTCTTCTTCTTCTTCCTCTTCTATACAATTTACACCACCTTAAGTCACGGCAGATTTCTTTGCGTGAAACTCGGGCTGCTCTCCCGCGGGGAGAGCGCGTCGCCACATGAGCAGTGCCACCCATTTATTTGGTCTTTTCCTGTCTGCAACTGTATTTGTTTCCATATCAGAAAGGGTTACCGTGGGCTCTTTTACGTGCGCTAAATAATTTTGTGTAACACACGGGATCTCGGTTTGTCGTCTCATCCGAAAGACTAGTACCCAGACTACCACTCATGGTCTAATGGATGGGGGGAAAGCCTTGGGCCCAAACGGGGTTCAAACCACCGCACACTTCCGACCCGGACTTCTCGCTTTCTAGGCAGACGCGTTACCTCCTAGACCACCCACCGATCCACTTCACAACATACCACTATCTAATATGGGCCTTGGCATCTGTTAGCTTGCATAGATGACTGACAAAGCTGTTGGCCGTTGTCAGACCCGTTGTGTGTGTGTGTGTGTGTGTGTGTGTGTGTGTGTGTGTGTGTGTGGGGTGTGTGTGTGTGTGTGTGTGTGTGTGTGCACAGATCTTGTTCCCGGAGCACGGCACGGGGCAAATGAAGCAGGTAGCCATCATGATGCCCGGCAACTACTTCGGGGAGATCTCCCTCCTCAAACTGGACGATGGTCAGAACAGGTCAGGGGCACCCCCCCCTTCCTCCCACTCCTTGCCACCACCACCGTCTCTATTCCCCCCACCTGTTCTGTGTATCTCTGGTGTATACTGTTGACATGAATTTTGTCTTGTATTTTTGTTCCAATTCTAGTAATTCATCATCTTTCTCTCTATCGCTAATCTGTTTCTGTTTCTGCGCCTCTGTAATCGTCTGTTTTATTTTCCTCTGGTTTTGAATAGTTATGTTCCTTTCTACCTGTTTGTATCTTTGTGTCTATATGTGTCTTTTCGTAAGAGTAGGCCATTTGTGTGCTAGTGGGAACAGATGACAGTATTTACACAACTGCATACACACGGGGACTGGATGAAAAAAGCACATGAGTGATTCTTCCATTATCCTCGATCTAAAAAGAATAAAGTAAATAAATAAATGAATAAATAAATAAATATGTTCCTCCCTAATCTCTTGGTCTCTATCACTATGTGTGTATGTGTCTGTCATTTCGCCCATTTTGCCGCTTCTGACTCACTCTGTCTATGTATCTATCTGTTTGCCCTATTTTCTTTCAATTGGGAGTGTTTTCCTACATATGGACTGTTTGATCCTGGTGTGCAGGCGAACTGCCGATGTCCGCTCTGTGGGCTTCTCTGAACTGCTGTGTCTGTCCAGGAGAGATCTGATGGCGGTCAGTGCTGACCTTTGTCTGTTATAGCAGTAGTAGTGGTGGTAGTAGTAGTAGGAGGAGGAGTAGGAGTAGTAGTAGGAGTAGGAGAAGTAGTGGTAGTAGTAGTAGTAGTGGTAGTAGTAGTGATGGTGGTGGTGGGTGGTAGTACTAATAGTGGTAGTAGTAGTAGTATTGGCTGCAGTAGTACTGTTGCAGTAGTAGTAGTAGTAGTAGTAGTAGTAGTAGTAGTAGTAGTAGTAGTAGTAGTAGTAGTGGTGGTGGTGTTTCTGTTGATAATGGCACACACACACGCACGCACGCACGCACGCACGCACGCACACACACACACACATTTGAAATAAAATTTTCATTTTAGCCTGAATGACTTATACACACATACGTACGTGCGTACATAGAAGCAGTTCACAATTTTTTTCTTTTGCTGGTTGTTGTTCCAGGCACTAATGGAAATATCCAGAAGCAAAGAAAATCCTGGAGGCACAAGCTCGGCAAAGGTATGTTAAGCCTGATGTTTCTACCTGATACTCATAATAATACGATCCCCGAAGTCGGAATACAGCTACCTTCATTGTGGGGAAAAAATCGATCGCAGATGCAAAATCCCGCCATTGGTGAGCCTTGGAGCTCGCTCTAGCCGAGGAACGAAGGAAAAAAAAGCAGTTTCAAATTTTACCTGGCTACTTTGTTGGTTGGGTTAAATGGATTGAATTGAAGTAAATGGAATTGATGCCACAGCATTGCTTTGCGTGAAACTCAGGCTGCTCTCCCCGGGGAGAGTGATGCGTCACCACAAGAGCAGCGCCACTCGTTATATGTTTTCATATCAGCTGGTTTAAAAAAAAATTCTACAGAGTTTTTGCTAAGGAAAACTCTCTTGTTGCTCTGGGTTTTGTTTTACTACCACAGAATGCGTGTTGCACATAGGACCTCGGTTGATCGTTTTATCTGAAAGACTTGAACCCAGACCACTACTCCAGAGTTAAGTGGATGGGGGAAAAGTTTGGATTCAAACAGGGATGGAACCAGCACCATTCGCTTTCTAGGCAGGTGTGTTACCTCCAGACCACCTATCCACCTGACTTAGTGGTTGGTTCGCTAGTTCATTGTTGATTTGTGGGTCGGATGAGTAAGTGATTGATTGACTTATTGTTTGGTTAATCGATTGAAGGGCTGATTGTATGATTTGTTGATTGATTGATTGATCGATCGATTGATTGATCGGTCGGTATTTCCTTAAATTCATTTCTTAATTGTTGGTTTGCGCTTTCCTCAATGCAAAGTTTTCCCTTTATCAACACACACACACACACACACACACACACAACACACCACACACACCACACCACCCCAACCCCCCCCCCCCTTACACAAACACACACACCACCACCTAAACTGACCCCACTTAATCAAACCTTGCCACTTTTTCAGGATACTGCAGACAAAGCGATCTCCACGGGAAGAGACGGAGGCGGACTCTCTCTCGGCGTACGCGGGCCATTCGGAGTCCGGCCACAGTGTCAGCAGTTCCGAGTTCAGATCTGGGCGCCGCTCCGCAAGGGCCATCTTTGCTCAGGTCATGAGGCAGGAAGGCTTCTCCAAACTTCTGGCCAGCACAGGTATAAAAATTTATCCCGATTTGTGTTTTTTTTGGGGGAGCGTTGTTGGGGGGTATGTGTGTGTGTGTGTGTGTGTGTGTGTGTGTGTGTGTGTGTGTGGTGTGTGTGTGTGTGTGTGGTCACTCTGTGTGTGTGTGTGTGTGTGTGTGTGTGTGTGTGTGTGTGTGTGTGTGTGTGTGTGTGTGTGTGTGTCACTGTGTGTGTGTGTGTGTGTGTGTGGTGTGTGTGTGTGTGTGTGTGTGTGTTTTGTTGGGTTTTTTTTTTTGGGGGGGGGGGTCTGTTTCTTGAATTAAAAAAACATTTTTTTAGTTGTAGTGATGGATGTTACTGGTGATAGTGATGGTGGTGGTGATGGAAGTGGTGATGGCGTGTAATAATGGGTTGGAGGAGGGAAGGTGGGGTTCAAGAGAGGACGGGGGTTTCAGGGGTTCCAGTGATGGTGGTGGTAGTGGTGGTAGTATGATGTTTGTTATATGGGAAGAGGTATGTGTGTGTGTGTGTGTGTGTGTGTGGTGTGTGTGTGTGTGTGTGTAAGTGTGAGTGTGTATGTGTTAGTGTGCGTGTGTGTGTGTGTGCGTGCGCGCGCGCGCGTGTGTGTGTGTGTGCGTGTGTATGCATGCAAGCATGCATGTATGTGCGCGCATACATGTTTGTTTATGTACACGTGTGTGTGTGTGTAGATGGGTGTGTGTGCGTGTGTGCGTACGTGCGTGTGTGTGTGCATTTATAAGTGTGTATGCATGCAGGTATGTGCGTGCACTCATGTTCGTTTGTGTACGCTAGCGATTATGTATGTGTTGTTTTTGTGTGTGTGTGCATGTGCGTACCTCAATCTCTAAAGAGAGCGCACAACTTACAGTAAGAGTAGTGATAGCACTACTAGAAGGTTGACGGTATATATATTAATTCTGTGTGTGTGCAGCCAATGAGGAACTCAATGAGATGAGGAAAATTCTACAGGAACTGAGAGAAATCAAGAGCCAGGTGAGGTACTAACGTTTTTTTTTTGTTTTTTGTTGTTGTAGGTTTCATCCATTCCAGAGGTAGATGATGTTTCAGTTTCATCACTATTCTCCCCCGTAGGGATGCTGGATGCTTATCAACAAAACTAGCATTCCCTCTTTCTGGAATTTCTGTGCTAGCATATCCCTTTTTTTTCCATCTTTTTTTTGTTTCTGCCTTCTTCCTTTTCTTCCTGTCACCTCCTTCCTGACTGTTTCCTGCCTCCTTGGTCCATTCTCCAGCTTTTCTACTTGTTTTTTATTTTTTCCTGGAAAGACTTAAACGATACCAATTCTCTCCCACGCCGAAGTCGGATGCGCTAGGGCTGACTTGTCAGACTCTTAATGGTAGCGCAATCTACTTTCACTTACATGGCAGACTTCAATTGTTGCTATCGGAGTGTTCGAAGACGAAGAAGAAGTGAACTTTTCCTTGGCAAGAATTAAGCCTGTCGTAATATAGTGTTCACTGTAATATTGATTTGATTTCTTGACTTGATTAGTGTCGTTAAGTAGTTTCTTGTCAATAATTGGATTCAAGACGTCCAGCTGCATGAACAGGGTGTAAAACATAACTGGAAATTATTTTGAAACTGTTAACCGTATCGCTTTTTAAAAAAATCAGTACACATGAAAACACGACTCGACTCAAATAAATGGCTAAAAAATAATATTACATAGATACAAAAACTAAGTTGAGACTGCGAACATCAGACCAGTACTCGGCAACTTTTTTTTTTGAAAATCGTTCATTTTACTGATTTGTACGCTCACAGAGATACTAGGTATTTCCCAGATTTGGAATCGTTTGTCTTGCAATGTGCAGTTTGTGCATTGGCAGCCCACCTGGTGAAATAAGTGAGAAGTTATTTCTTTTGTGCTTGTCCACTTTCCGACAATAACCACTTTACGACACAGCAGACCCCATATTGAAATGACTGTTCAGGCAGTGTGTTATGGCCGCAGTAAATTGAAGCCTGCAGGGGTCATCCCTCGTTATGTATAGCGTATACTTTTATTGCAAAGTGACTGTGTGCTTGTCATCTGTACCACCAGCCATAAACTAGCTTGCTTATCTTCACAAAATGAATGAGGGTTTTTTGGTTGTTTTTTTTTTAAGTATGTGCCAAGATGCTTTACGCTATGTGCGTTCTCATCCGTGATCTCAGCTTATAATTTCTTCTGAATGACTTGCAAGAAAAGTGACACAGTAAATAAAAAAAAAAAAAAAAAACAGCAAACAAAAAACCCCAAAACAAACAAAACTTGCAGGGGACAATTCCTCTCAAACAGATACTGAGGTCTAGACTGGAACCTGTAACATCAGTCATCATCAGATAGGGAGTTCAGCGCTTTTGATAATAATAATAATGATAATATTAATCCCCATCATCAACATCATCATCATCATCATCATCATCATCATCATCATCATCATCATCATTATCCTACTACCTACTACTACTACTACTACTACTACTACTACTACTACTACTACTACTACTACTACTACTACTACTAAAATGGAATAAGTATGTAGCGCTGAATCTTGTAAAGTAAATAAATCAAAGCGGCTGCATTCAAATAATTCACACGCATACAACCGTTCTCAAATACATTTACACAGACACAGACACACACAAACACACACAGACACACACAGACACACACAGACACACACACACACACACACACACACACACACACACACACACACACACACACAACACACAACACACTAACACACATAACAATAACACACACATACAATTACACACACATACAGATACACACACACACAAACATACGCACACACACACGTCAACACACATTGGATGGATTTACACACGCGCGCGCGCACACACACCACGCACGCACGCACGCACGCACGCACGCACGCACGCACACACACACCAACACACCACACACAACACACACACACACACACACACACACACACACACACACACACATTCTTATACTCTCTGCACGATTTATGGATAATATAAATGTTGGAATAGGAAAAGTGTCTTTGTGTCCGTGATTAGTGTGTTAATCTGGAACTCTTCTCGTGTGCAGCTGTCACAGACCAGCCTCGATCAAGACGTAAGACAGGTAATAAGGGCGACATGTTTTCCAAGAAGCTTGAACATGGTCGTTGTTGTTGTTGTTGTTGTTGTTGTGCGTTCCCCAGCTTAACACACTGGATTTTACTCAGAATATTTGTATTTTCTACCCCTTTAAGTCACGGCACATGCGTGACATTCGGGCTGCTGTCCCCAGGGAGTGTATGTGTGCGACTGTTTTCAAGTACTTCGCCATATAGGCAGCCGTACTCTCAGCGTCAGAGGATTGTATTCTCTTATAAAGAAGAACATAGGTTGGGAAAAAAAAAAGAACGTAGGTTGGGGTTGGTTTGTTGTTTGTTTTTGTTTTGTTTTTGAAATTTTGTTCCTCGGCAAGAGCACCGAGGTTCACCAGTGGAGAGATTTTGTGGATGCAATCGTTTTACCCACCACTAAGGTAGCCACATTCCGACTTGGATGGCCTACTCTTCTAAAAGTCGGAACAGGATTTTAACGTCTGCGCGAGTTCGTAGAGAGGCTCTTTTTATCTTAAAGAGTGCAATATCTTTTAAACATGAACAAAATTAGAATAAAAACAAGAGGTGAACGGTTTTACTCGTCAAATTAGGAAATGAGTGGGGGAAAATATGCTATTTTACATCCGGAAATCCCGCATTAAGGTAATGTAGCTTTATGAACATTTACAGATGTATCCGAGCTAACAGGTTGGTCATTCTGCATTGTTAACCTGTTTTTATGACATAAACATGATTCGTTATCTTCTTCAACTTTGGTCATCCATCTTTTACGTTTTCAATCCTTCAGCCACCCCCCACCCCTACCCTCTACCCCACATCCATTCCACACACACACACACTTCCTCCACTCCCACCTCTACCTAATCTCCCCCCGCCCCCCAACAATTTTCCGAGGGATGTCTCATTCCGGTGTAAAAGGAGCAGACGAACATGAAAGTAAGCACGGAGGAGAGGGAGGGGGGGGGGTGACCATATGAAATAACTGCAGCAGAATTGGATTTCAGAATAACCGTTTGCTCTGATTAGATCTACGATGGCTGTGTGCAGTAATGAGTGCTGCTGCATACTGTATCATATCACTTGTGGGGAGTGTGTTGCACTGAATAGGTTAGGTCACTTTGAAGATTTTCATTTGTACTGTAACAGCCTTTTTTTTTGTTCCACGGACAGAGCTCCGAGGTTCACCCATAGTAAGATTTTGCGCCCTACCTAAAGGTAGCCGCATTCTTCTGACTTTGAGGATGTATGCTGGGCATGTCCCTGTTTACTTGACTCACCAAACATTGACATGAATTACGGGATTTTTGACGTGCATATTTGCTCTTGTGCATGTGTGTATACACGAAAGGAATATAGGCACTGGCAGGTCTGCACTTAAAGTAGACCTGGCAGATTGTAAAAAAATACCCCACCCCACCCCAATCCTTAATTTCACCAGGCGCCGCCGAGATTGGAAGTGGTGTAAATGATTGTATAAGGTACCAGTGGTGAACAGTTCCACTAACCAGCTTTCCTATTCAAGGAAATGTCAGAGTGAAAAGTGAAGTGACGAACCAATCCACAAACACTTGCCTATACTTCATGAACATGTTCCCCCTGTCTGTTTCAGGAAGACTTAGAAGAAGAGCTGAAAAGAGACGAGAGCCTTCAGCAGATTCGAACCCAGCTACTGCTGCAGAGAGGAGCCCTGGTGACCCCCTCCATCCTCACCTCCGCCTCAGGCTCCACCCTCACCAACGCCGCGGACCTGTCCTCAGACACTAGCACCCTGACCTCGCCCACCGTGGCGCAGTGCCTGTCACTGACCCCCAACCTCCACCCCCGGCACACCGCCAGCACCGGCAAGCCCCCATCAGCACGTCACCTGCCCTTGCCGCTCAAACCCGCTACGCAATACGTGTCCCCCGACTGCATGGCTGTGCCAGCAGGAGCCCTGTCCAAACATCCCCCCCAGCTGTCCGCCAAAGCCCCCAAAGTGCTGCCTTCCTATGGCTGCTTTGCACCCCCACCCCCCAACCTCACCAGCCCGCTCCTCCTCCCCTCCGCCTCCAGCCCTGAAGCCCTCACCGGCCACCCCAGGCGGCGGCGGTCTCCGCCAGGCCGGGTGCCCAAGACCGTGGACACCAAGGACGCCCCGGAGAGCGTGGACCTGCTGCCCGAGGACCTGGCGGACATGAGCGGCCTGCCGGTGGTGGATCAGTGCGGGGGCGGGGACGAGCCTGTGCTGGTCGCGGCGGACAAAGAGCCGTCCCCCAAGAACGTGGAGGAGCAGAGGAAAATGCCCATCGCTGTCCTGAAGAGTCTGTCCAGTACCGACAGCTGCAAAGAGTCCCTGCCCGCCGCCGCTTTCTTGGGAGCCGCTGTGGCCAGTCACTCCAGCGTGGAGTTTCTAGACCCCTCCATCGCCAAGCCCCAGAAACACGGACCCAAGCACACGGTGCTGAGGGCCTGCTCGGAGCCTCTGGGGCCGCTGACGTCCTCGGACTCCTTCAAGGTGCTGATCTCCGGCTCCAACTCCTCCAGCTACACCAGCACCAGCTACAGCACCACCTCCACCAGCAGCGGCGGCAGAGGCCACAGCCCCAAGCCCGCCAAGCCCAGACCCCGCTACCGCAAAGAGGACATGCCCCCCATCTGCACTCAGGACAACGCCCAGAACGAGGGCAGCGCCAAGAGTCTGGAAGGGAGCTCCCCCAGCGAGCTGCAGAAGAACAGCAACGCGCTGTCGCAGTGCCAGGACAGGGGCGACATCCCCGCGGAGAGCCTCCTGTCCTGTGACGAGCTGGTTGCCGTCATCAAGTGCAGCAGCTGGAACTCCACTGACTCGCAGAAGTCCCCCCAGGTCAAGGTGTGCTCCAGCTCCTCCCTCACCCACCTGCCTGCCCCACAGCCGGCACAGGCCTCCCGAGAATGCGCCGACACCAAGGAGCAGCCAGGCCCTGTGACTGCAGACACAGAGGGGGACGGGGACTGTGGCAGCAAGGAGGTGGGGTCGCCTCGACCTGAAGACAACGGGGTACTAGAACTACACAAAGAAGACCTGATGTCTGAAGGTCCTGTTGATACTTCTGACAACGCACACGAACATCTCTCTCTCCTTAAAGACATCTGTGCTGAAGAAACACTACCATGTGGAATAGAAACAGATCTGGCCAAGCTATCAGACACTAAACTAGAAACATTACCATGTGGATCAGAAACGGATCTGGCCAAGCTAACAGACACTAAACTAGAAACATTGCCATGTGGATCAGAGACGGATATGGCCAAGCTGTCTGACACTAAACTAGAAACACTACCATGTGCACCAGAAACGGATCTGGCCAAGCTATCAGACAGTAAACTGAGCCCTGAACCTGCAGACCTATCGAAGAATGATGGTGAACAGCTGAAGACGGTTGAAGCAGACGGTTGCCCGCAGAAGGAAGAGGACGGGCAGAGAGACTGTTCAGACTCTGATGACGGCAGTGGAGATATGGGGGAGGCTTTCATTACCGCTACCAGGGTCAGAAGTGATTTTGACAAACGGGTCCCCGAAAAAGAGCTGGCCGATATTCCCAGGACTGTCACCTGTCGGAAGATTGATGACAGCCAGTTGACCATTCTCTTGGCCAGGCGTCGGGAAGCGAACGACTGTGTGGGTAACGTGTCAGAGAGCCCTGGCCACCACAACTCGTGCCTAGCGGAGGTGGACAGAACCCGGTCAGAACACAGCCACTCCATCCAGGCAGTGATCAAAAGCACCGCGGCCTCGCTCAGTGCAGACAAGTGCAGTGAGTTTAAACACCACACCTTCACTCGTCATAAACTGGCATTGGGTAACAAAGGGGAAAGCAAGGACATGAGTCTACCTGAACCGATATATGAAGCTAATCAAAAACTGGTCGATTCCAGATTTGAAGCCGAAAGTGAATCGCCTTTGGCAAAGAACAGGCCAGAATTACCAGCAAATGTGCCACGCCAAACTGACTTGAAAGTCAAAGACGTGTTGTGCGATGATAACGTCGACACTGATGAAATTGACAGTAACAAATGCAAAGAATCTTTCATGAAAGTGTACGAAGATGAAAATATTCCTAGCGAAATGAATGGGGGGCTTGATGAAAGCAGTGACATGTGTGCTGAGAATGTTGAAGATGAAGCTGACGGAACGAGAGATGATTTTTGTACGAAAGCAGCAACACGTTTCACAAGTGAAGGAAATAAAAAACCCTATCCTGTTTCCATTCTAAAGAAAACCCGGGTTGAAGACAGTGAACATGAAAAAACACACTAAGCCCGCTACAACTAGAAACACACATTCCAACCAAAACCAGCGTGGAAGTAACAGCAGAAACTGCCTGTGAAGAAAAACATTCCACAGTTTGTGACAGTGAGGTACCACGCGATGGTAATAGGGACCTGTCCCCTGTTTTCTCCTCGGAAAAATGTGTACCACAAATATGCACGGAGGACAAAGGGGAGGATTCTGTGACCACACTGCTCCAGCAGCAGTCTCCTGCCCAGGGCCACGATACTGATGCTGATAAGAGGCCAGAGTCTGAACCCAAATCAGGCTCTTGTACAGAGGCAGAGACTGGAAATGATGCTGTGTCACAGACTAAATGTGCTGCAGCTGTGAACAGTCCTAGAGCTTCAGGCATCGTCAGTGCTAGTCGGCCTCCTGTGGCCAGAAGACACAGTGAAAAACTAGACTCTCTGATTGCTGCTTTTGATCACGGAAGGAAATTTCACGACAATGATTCCAGAAGTGATGCATCAAAGAACAGCATTGTCAGCCTCACAGAAACCAATACAGATATTAACCCAGACACTAAGACAGGTTCAAAAGAACTTGTGGAAACAAGTAAAGAAGAGTGTACAGAAAAATGCGCGGTGGCTGACACTGTGGGAGGAAATAAATCTCCAGCACAGACTTGCAGCCCTGTGTCACCATGTGCTAAAGCAGTTTCATCCGGTCAGCTCGCCAGTCCTCAGAAACGGAAAACGCTGAAACGTCGTCACTTGGCAAAGCGCATGTCTACTCCCTATGAGAAAAGCAGAGAGCAGGCGTGCTCAGACAAACCGAGCATCCACAGCTCTGACCTCAGCACGGAAATAGCGTCCTTGATATCAGGTACAGAGAGTGACAAATCCACACCCCAAAAGCCAGCCCCGACAGAAAACATCAGTATGTGTGTCACTCTGGTGAAGAACCTGGTGTGGGAAACAGACTGTGACAAGAAGCCGTCCTCCTCCTCCCCCTCTGTCAGCCAAGGACACCCCTTCACCACTCCTGGAAGACAAGCTTCACTGCAGCTCCACGTCACTGGTCAGTTCTGTCAGGCCCTCCAGCAAATTCTTCTTTGATTCAGAATCAGGCAGGAGGAATACAGACAGCGCTGACGGGGGTGAGGAGGACTCTGTGGAGGGACCTCTGTCCAAGTGTGGCAGTCCTGTGTCCAACAGACACATAGCGTCAGCTGAAGACCCCTCTGTCCGAGAAGCGGTGGATTGCTTCAGACCGGGAGAGTCGCTGGACAAAGCCAACAACTCGGCTGTGGTGTACTCCAGCAGCATGCTGTCATCTGACAGCTCCTCAGACTGTCTCCTCGCCCTCTCCACGTGTGCTAGCCAGTTCCCATGGAGACCTGCAGACCCAGACGAAGATGTGCCAGTTGAGGAGCGAGTCTGTCTGAAGGCATCGTATGATGCTGGCCTCAGTCTGCCCTCCTCTCTTCCCCCTACTTTGCAAACCACTGATGTCTTTCCCGCCAAACACCCGCAAGGTATTTCTGACAGTGAGGCAGGAAAAACACAACGCACCTTTCTTCCTCCCCACTCGAGTCCACCACAGCCCACAGTGGCTGCTGAGGACTGTGCTCACAGAGGCAGGGAATCAGTCCCTTACACACTGACTACACACGAAAGCAGACTTCAGGGAAACATCCAGGCTGATCACGGCCACGCAGAGTCCAGAATAGGGACCTCTCCACAAGCATGCACTAGAGCAGGGGGAGCATGCATCCAGTACACACATTCCAGTGATCTCACAGGCTTCGATACACAGTCATGCAAGATTGCACAATCCAGAACCAGGTCGCCAGATGCCCCAGGGCAGCAGCAAACGTCCCCAGCCCAGCCTGCCGTGTTCACAGCCCGGTCTCCACAGCGTCCCGAGGAGAAGAACGTCCAGGACACGGCCCAGGCCACAGACGCCAGCCTACCTCACGCGGCTCCTTACGGGGAGCATGTTCCAAAACACCCGAAAGACAGCAGGGTGCTGAAGGCCCATCACTTGCTTCCCAGCTGGCTGGACTCGCCTGGGGCCAGTTCCGCGGATGAAAGCGGAGGGGACGGGGCCGGTGAAGGGGAGGAGGCTGAGGCCCTCAACTCCATCATCCTCCTGGCGGATTTCGGGGTGGAGGAGGACGATGATGATGAAGGCGCGCTGTCCGGGCTGAGCGGATGTGGTGACCACAGCGACATCAACTCCGACCTGGATGACCTGTGAGCGGGCGCTGGATCGAGGCCTTGGTCTCCTGAGTGATGTGGGACTGTGTTGCTCAAGTCTGTCGTCTCCTGGGGTATGTGGGACTGTGCTGCTCAAGTCTGTCGTCTCGGTGATGTGCTGTTGTGCCCTGAGTTCCGCTTTTCGAAAGATGGGGTGGTGTGGTGGCAGAGACCCCGTGTATCAGCAGTGGATTCCCTGTAATGTGAATGATGTGTACTGTGGTGTGATGTGATGTGATGGGATGGGATGTGATGTGATGTGATGTGATGTGTGTGGTGAAGGGTCATCTGGATCTCTTCATAACAGTTTCCATTACCTCTTATCAGAGCGCGTCAGGTGGCAAAACAAATATAAATAGCAAACAAAACTTAAGGCAAATGTTAACAAAACGATATAAAGAATAAGAAATGAAATCCAAACAAATCACAACATTTCTAAACGAAAAAAGTTACCAACTTTTACCAAAACGAAGAAACAAAATAAAAATGTCCCCAATTTTAGTTGAATAGGTTGATTACAAAAGTGGTTTGAAAAATTAAACAAAAACCAATGATCCACAAAGTAAAGAAAAACATGCATGTTTGTAAACGAAAATAGAAAATGTTTGGAAAAGAAAACACGCAAGCATACAAAACAAAGGAGTCAGGAAGAAATGCAAATAACTAAGCGCGCACGAAAATGAATTTTTTTGAAGTATGCATATACGTGCAACTGCATACTTTTCCACACACAAGTACACACGTACACACACATGCATGCATGTGCCTCTCTCTCTCCTCCTCTCTCCTCCTCTTCTCTCTCTCTCTCTCTCCTCCTCTCTCTCTCTCCTCTCTCTCTCTCTCTCCTCTCTCTCTCTCTCTCTCTCTCTGCACACACACACACACACACGCAGCGCACACACACACACCTGCATCTCTGCCTGATAGTCACTCTCCGCTGATAATGATCAATAATCAAACTTGCAGTTCTGCGATAACAATTTATTCAGGAATATAACTTTTGTCTAATAGTCAGTCACAGAATATCTTGATATCTTTATACACCATAAAATGTCATCGATATTTTTTTTTACTGTATTCACAGCACAAGCCTAAGCATGAATTCTCAATCCAATTCAGTGGTGTGTGTGTGTTTGTGTGTTTGTGTGTTTGTTGTTTGTTGTTTGTTGTTTGTGTGTGTGTGTGTGTGTGTGTGTGTGTGTGTGTGTGTGTGTGTGTGTGTGTGTGTGTGTGTGTGTGTGCCAACATTGCTGAAAATACCTACGTACGAAACTAGCAGATTAATTTGTGCAATCCATCCTTTTGATGAAATGTGTTCCCATACACAGCCTGTACAACAACCTTACTCAATAAAGTGGAAAAGAAAAGATAAAATACTGTTTGATACAGAGTGCCCTGAGTGTATGAGTCCTGTCCTATAATAATTCTATCATTGTTTGCTGTCGTTGTATGCTACGGGTACCCAACATTGCATTAGCACACCATACCAGGAAAAGGCATGGCAATGCACGCCGGAATGGCACGGCATGGCACTGAACTGCGTCGTATTGCATTACACTACACTACACTACACTACACTACACTACACTACAACTACACACATACACTACACTACGCTACGCTACCTACGCTACGCTTCGCTACGCTGCACTGACTGCACTGCACTGCATTGCACTACACTACACTACACTGCACTGCACTACACTACACTACACTACACTACACTACACTACACTACACTACACTACACTACACTACACTGCACTGCACTACACTGCACTGCAGTGCACTGCACTACACTACACTACACGACTCTGCACTACTACACTACACGACACGACACGACACGACACGACACGACACGACTCTACACGCCACGCCACGCCACGCCAAGCGACACACCACACCACACAATGCCACACCACGCCACGCCACACCACACCACACCACACCACATCACACCACACCACACCACACCACACCACACCCACACCACACCACACCACACCACACCACTCTACAATACTTTCCAGTACTGAGCACGATATTGCACCACACCACAACAGACGCCACTAGGTGCCTGCAACATGTCGCCATGACGACACTGGGACGCAACGGCACGTTGTCGCAACATCATGGGGTCACAACGACACATGGCTACAGTGACTCTTGGTCATAGCATGGGGTCACAACAACACATGGCTACAGTGACTCTTGGTCATAACATGGGGTCACAATGACACATGGCTACAGTGACTCTTGGTCATAGCATGGGGTCATGATGACACATGGCTACAGTGACTCTTGGTCATAGCATGGGGTCACAATGACACATGGCTACAGTGACTCTTGGTCATAGCATGGGGTCACAACAACACATGGCTACAGTGACTCTTGGTCATAACATGGGGTCACAATGACACATGGCTACAGTGACTCTTGGTCATCACATGGGGTCACGATGACACATGGCTACAGTGACTCTTGGTCATAGCATGGGGTCACAATGGCACATGGCTACAGTGACTCTTGGTCATAGCATGGGGTCACAACGACACATGGCTACAGTGACTCTTGGTCATCACATGGGGTCACGATAACACATGGCTACAGTGACTCTTGGTCATAGCATGGGGTCACGATAACACATGGCTACAGTGACTCTTGGTCATAGCATGGGGTCACAACGACACATGGCTACAGTGACTCTTGGTCATAGCATGGGGTCACAACGACACATGGCTACAGTGACTCTTGGTCATAGCATGGGGTCACGATAACACATGGCTACAGTGACTCTTGGTCATAGCATGGGGTCACGATAACACATGGCTACAGTGACTCTTGGTCATAGCATGGGGTCACGATAACACATGGCTACAGTGACTCTTGGTCATAGCATGGGGTCACGATAACACATGGCTACAGTGACTCTTGGTCATAGCATGGGGTCACGATAACACATGGCTACAGTGACTCTTGGTCATAGCATGGGGTCACGATAACACTTTGTCACACGCCACTTGGTATCGTGGTCACTACTATTCTAGTTCACGACGCTATAATTATGATCACGATGGCAAGTGGTCACTATGATGCTTGGTCACAACGACACAAGGTCACAACGTTTCGTGGTCACAGCGACACGGGGTCATAACGACGCATGGTCACAACGTTTCGTGGTCACAGCGTCACGGGGTCATAACGACACGTGGTCACAACGTCTCGTGGACACAGCGACACAGGGTCACAACGACACATGGTCACACCGTTTCGTGGTCACAGCGACACAGGGTCATAACGACACATGGTCTACATCCACATCACCATTGGGTCAAAACGACATGTGGTCACAATGACACTTGGTGACATCGACATGATCCTGCAGTCTGACACACATGCCAATGTGACCACACGTTTTGATCAAAATAGCGATATGAATGTGGCCAAATATTCTTGTGACTCTTGGTTACACACACACACACACACACACACACACACACACACACACACACACACACACACACACACACACACACACACACACACACACACACACACACACACATCACACACACACGTAGTACACACACATACACAAACACACACACACGTACATGTGCACACACTCACATACACACACGCACGCACACACACTGGCACAGTGTACGCAATAAAACATAGTAGCATGCATGATAATAATGATAATGAATTGTACAATATGATTCACCACAGCTAGCAAGGTGCTAAGCCACTGCCACATGCACACAAACAGAAAAAAAAAACTGCGCACACACAAACACAAGCACGCATATGCATGCGTGCGCGCATACACATTCCCAAGAATAAGGTGCATTTCAAGAAGATCCGATAAAGGGCCGCATTGAGTCCCATCCTACCCACAGTCACAGTCACAGGGACCAAGAATGTTTCACTGTGTATATAATTACACACGTAAGTGGTCAGCGCAATCGCTTTCCCCAGTCAAGTTAAGCAGCATCGAGCGTGGTTACCAGTTGGATGGGCAACCGTTTACGCTCCTTGGCTTCAGTACAGTCCCCCCCAGTTCACCCAGTTGTAAACAGGTACCTGCCCTCTTTAGGGTCAGGGAAGGTAAAGCAGCGAGGGAGAGGAGATGGGCACTGCCCTCAATATGCTGGCCCCTAGAGTAGCTGAGGTCTCTGACGCCTCGCTCCCCTACGACCACAAAGGTTAAAGAACACCTTTACCATTTAGCATCTTTGTTATGCGTGCCGCCGGTCTGGTGGCTACAGCACAGCCTGGTAGAGAGCAGCCAGGATTAAAGAGAGCAAGTTTGTCGGAACAAAAGCTGGTGCAGAGTACGCACAACAATAATCATAATATACAATAATATGATGCACCACAGCAAAGTGCAGCGCCAGTGCCACATAGAGACACACTTAAATACGCACACAGAAACTCGAACTCGCGCAAGCATTCGCACGCCCCCCCCCCCCCCC
>CM060324.1:25101953-25124453 GCA_030674155.1 Stramonita haemastoma | reverse complement strand
TACCATCTAGTTGTTATCGTCGTCGTCATTTGGTGTTGTTATTGTTCTCAAGCTCGATCTGTTTATTTTGCTTGTTATTCCAAAGAATTCATTCATTCATTCATCATTCATTTCATTCATTCATTCATTCATTCATTTATTTATTCGTTCGTTCATTTCTTCATTCACTATTTCATTTATTCATTCGACTATTCATTCATTCATTCATTCATTCATTGCCTGCTTCTTCTTAGGTCCGAGCTTCTCATTTTCTCAAGTTCTTTTTCCTCTTTTCTTCTTCTTCTTCGGCTCACGAGAACTTCTTTCCCCTCTTTTTCTTTCCCCTTTCTAGCCTACCTCCATACTCCCCCTCCCCCATGATTTTATTTCGTACGCGTTAGTACTACAGTTGAGTGCCGCCTATGAATAGTTCAGTGCCAGGAAATGCTTGGATTAAACAGTTTTCTCCTTGCATGATCTGGTCAGCACTTATAGATGTAAATTGTAATAACTTCCAGTCTTTTTCCTTCTTCCTCTTCTTCGGTCGTTTTTTTGTTTTTGTTTTTTGTTTGTTTGTTTGTTGTTTTTTTGTCGTTGACGTCGCCGTTGTTCTCTTCAGTTGGCACAACTATGAAAGTCGTCATTTTACTGATTCAGAAAAATAGCCGTTTTCTGTCGCTTTGTATAATGCAATCGTTCTCATCACACACACACACACACACACACACACACACACACACACACACACACACACACACACACACACACACACACACACACACACACAAGACGGGATAGCCTAGTGGTCAGAACAATGTGCTCGCAATTTGACGACCCGAGCTTGATTCCCGTTCGAGGGGATTTTTCATCAGTACTGACTCCACTCTCCCCAAAAGTCCTTCGGATGAGTCTATCAACCGAGGCCCCGTGTGCGGACGCACGCAGAACATCTTGCGCACACGTTAAATCCTGTTCTGCCTTTCGTAAGAGTAGGCCATTGTGTGCCGGTGGGAACAGATGACAAGATTGACAAAACTGCATACACATGGGGACTGGATGAAAAAAGTACATGAATGCTTATTCCATTATCCTCGATATAAAAAAAAGAATAACACACACATTACACTGGACAACTTTTCCTCATGAGCATAAATTGTTTTTGTTTTTGTTTGCTTTTTAATTTCATCTTCACTATGTTTTTTCTCAGGTTGTTGATGTTGTTGTTGGCTTGTCTGTTTGGTTTTTGTTTGTTGTTGTGGGATGGGTTTTTTTGTTCATTTGGATGGATAGCTTGATGGAAAAAGCGTAAATACATTGTTTGTTCAATGTACACTCAGAAATAAACGTTTGAATTTTAGGTTTGATTTCCCACACAACACACACACACACACACACACACACACACACACACTTCGTCTAATGTCACTTTAAGTGTACAGACGTAAAATCAGACACACACACACACACAGAGTAGGTGCGGTACAGACTAAAAAGAAAAAAAAAGAAAAAGAAAAGAAAAAAAAAAATCAGCGCTCGTCACTGAAGCGCTACTATCCTTCGTTGTCGAGGGCACAAGTCAAGCCTCAACACAAACATGTAAGCGTGTTCGAGCGTCGCTAGCAACCATTAACAATTCGGGTGCGGGCGCAGTGCATTCTGGGTTGAAACAAGCGTAGGTCTCAACCGTCCAATCCGTGAACTGCTGGCACCTCAAGAAAAGAGAATACCTCCGTAGCAGACAGCATTCGTCTAACGACCTCGCCGACGAAGTTTTCGCTGATACAGACAACACACCCTTCGGCAGAAACCCACACAATCCATCAAGGTGAGGATTTTTGTGACTGTTTGTTTTATGTTCCAGTTAACATGTTATTGAAATCACGATTTGCTGGCGAATAAGGAAAATCGGAGAAATGTGATTGCTGGAAAAAAAACAAAGCAAAGCGTGTTCATTTTATATTATCAGACGATGCCCAGCCGATTATTCCGTGAATAAATACATGTTTATGAAATCACCATCGGGTGTAAAAATGGGCACAATTTGTCATCAATAACCAGGGGGGAGTGATTGAGGGATTTTGTTTTCAACAGTCATTTTCCCTCCTTGTTATGATGCACACTTGCCTTGCGTGCGTCTCAAAGATTCGTCTGCGCAGCGGCTGGAGCCATAGGCACATGAATTAGTTGGAAAACCGGCGGCATACGTACAAATCCTATCTAGACTTGGCTAGGCTAGTGCGGCCGCTGTGGCGCGACCTGACTATTGATTAGCGCGATTATAAAACAGAATGTTGGGAAAGTGCAGATATTTAGTGCAGAAAAGAAATTGGAATCTTGTCGGTGGTCATTGACGATTTCGCTATCCTAATGCCGAACTGTTGTTATGGACCCCCCCCCCCTAGTGACGAGTCCTAACACGGCGCCACAGGACACCCTCCCTGTTTGGGGCTTTTAAAAAAAAAACTTTTTTTAAACGGAAAGCACAATATATGCCCTACCTTATACAGTGATATGATTTAAATTATGATCTTTTCCAGTGGTGTATTTTAATTAAATTTACCATTTTGCTGTCCTTGCTTTTGAAGTTTGCATAGTTGTGATAAGATTAGTAGAGGAAAAAAACACATTGGATCCGGCCAGAAAATAAAATTTTCTTACAACCAGAAGGGGCAGAACATAACCAGAACACACATTTGCATTTGGCGCACAGAGAAACAAGCTAAAATTTCACAAATACTGAAAGAAAAAGATGGGCTATACAACACACGAAAAACAGGAAAAGTGAAACAAAGCAGACCAGTAAAAGCCAGAAACAACAGATGACTGAAAATGATTAGTAGAATGATGGTACTTATCCACAAAATTGAAATGAAACATTTACAAATAAAATGCAGATTAGAACCGTACTTCATGATACTTGGAAGTTGAACATTGCTACACTGACTGACTTTGCTTCCAGTCACTGGTATCAGAAACTACTGAAATGACAGACAAAGATCATACAAAATGGTTTTTAATAATTTAAATCAAAATCATTTCACTGAACCTTTAACAGCATGCACGTTTTCCAGATCTTTTTCTACAGATCTTTCTGTTCTGAGCCAAATGTCGGCAACAAGCCCTCCTCTCTCTCTCTCTCTCTCTCTCTCTCTCTCTCTCTCTCTCTCTCTCTCTCTCTCTCTCTCTCTCTCTCTCTCTCCCTCCTCCCCCCTCCCCTCTCCCCTCCATCTCCATGACAGTTGTGCTGATGTGCAGGTCATGGGTCATGATCATGATGATGTTTGAATGCTAACTTAGGAACTAGTGAGAAGTGTGCTTTTTTTTAACATCTGATTTTTTTTTCATTTGGATAAAACTTTATATGCCTGTTTGTCATTTACCATATGGGTAATTTTCACCTGGTTTGTATAAATTGTTTCTTGTATTATGAATTAAAAACATGTGCTGCTTGTTATAAGGCGTTCTTTGACTGTTTTTTGGGGGGATGCAACTGGATGTGAAAAACAGCAACAGCAAAAAATTGAAGTATACATGTGTTTATTCCTTTCTCACAAAGCCTACTTTTACTGATTTCAGTTATGTTTACTTCAATTTTTTTCATTGACATTAGTCTACCAAATATATGTTACAACAATAGTAAGAAAGTAAGCTTTTAACATCAAGATTCTGCCCTTGAAATCAATAATGAAAAAAAGGCTTGAAGTTGAATGGAGCCCTATGATTATTTTCACTGGTGAAGTCAATTTAATATAAACTTGTTCCACCTTGATGTCTAAATTAGTTCGATTGAAGGAAAAAATTAAAAAGAACTCTTGTCGCTTTTTTTTAACTATGATAAACCCAAATGAATACAGATCAGTTATATTTTGTTTTTGGTAAAAGAAGAAAAAAAAAAGTCAGCAAGATAACTTTCTCAAAACAAAACTGTCAAAAGACTGCGAGACTGAACTACTGAACCATTTTTGTTGGTGTAGGTGAAAGTAACCAAACTGGTTTTACAAACATCTTGCTGGAGAGATAAAAATAATTATTAACCACATCATTCTTATCATTATCCTCATCATCATCATTAATTTTATCAAAATGGTATTTTCATTGAACTATTAATCAGGAAGTAACTGTTGGCCAATATCGAGATTTATTGGCCTTCAGTATATTCTCAACATGTGTCTGGTGACTGGTGTGAACTTTCAAATATCGAATTGTATAATCTTGATGTTGTAGACTGTCGTGTACTAAAATAAATCAACTGACCAATAAAAAGGCGAGGTCAGTTTTCCAGATTTGTTTGAAAATCTGCATAATGATGCACTCAGACCTCTGAGTGTAATCCAGACGCAAGTTTTGTTTCTCAATGTATTGCGCACATTTTTTTTTTTATATCACTGATGTTGATCAGTAAACAAAAATATTGAGATTGATTCACCAGACTGTTGATTCAACCCTGGCTTTCCGGTGTTGTGCACATTTTCGCAGTATTTGATCAACAACAGCAAAATGCCAGAGCTTATACTTAAAATTGTCAGGGTGATGATCTGAAATCGCTGCCTGCTCCAAAATGATCTGTTATGGGATTTTGACAGCTGAAGAGAGTGGTTTTCAGAGCTGTGTCCCAAAGTGAAGATGTCAGCAGGGATATTGATGTGATGAACAAGCTGTACACTGTCTGAGGTCTGCCCTGTGGCTGTCTGGTGTCCAGTTGCTAGCAGACAGGGCTGACAGGAGGATGGCCCAAGGTGATGCTGTTACTGCCTCTCGTCCCAAGAACGCTGTAAACACTATAAAAGTATGCAGTTCAGCGTTGGATCAACATCCGGGAAGAAGATGAATGCCAGAGCTAGAAGGTGACTCGGGGGGTCCTGACTGTGAATGGTGTGATGTCTATGGTGCTGGCCTCGGGTCTTCGAATTAATGCAGTGAAATTTTTTTCATGTTGAAATGTAATGTGTTGGAAAATTATGTACATCTCTTGTAAATTCATTATGAGAATCTGTTCTCCATTCAATGTAATGCATTGGGCACAACAGGAAGTTTGATGTGATCCAGTGTGTTGTGCCACCACTCACATGTGAAGATAATCAAACACTATGCAGTGGTGAATGGAATGTCTGCATAATGCTCTTTCATGTCGAGAGGCTAAAGCAACCCCAGCTGTGTTTTGTTCTGTACAAGTAAGTGGGTTCGTCTCATTTTTTTCCCTCAGCCCTCAAATCTGTGCTTTTACACTCTCATTCAAACTAACCGAAAGTTTATTTTTGTAGTAAGTAGAGCTTAAAGCTCTCAAATCATGCTTGGCTTTTCCTTATATCCTGTTACCTAAATTTTGTCAGCAGATTTTTTTTTTCAAAGTGATTTCTGGATAGAAAGTTATTGCTGTTTGGGGGTAAATGTTGATGCCCTTGCACTCATAATTGTAAGAGAAATCATGAAAAACACTACATAACACACGCTATACTATACCCCACCACCACCACCACCCTAAAATAAACTATGGTACACTTGTCCCTAAATTAGTAAAACGAAAGTGATCTTGCCAGGCACTGCATTGACAAGAACACAAGTTACTCCATTTGTGGCAAACTTCTGCCAAAGCCTGAGTAAACCAAAGCTTGTTGAGTTCATTCAGTGACAATGGCCTCTGCCCATTTGTGTTTCTGTCCCACAGTGTTTGTAATGTCTGAGTCTGTTGGATATGGGGCAGCATCCTAGCACTAATCTTGACTTTTGATACTGTGTTGACCAGGAGCCCTGATCCACTCGTTCCAAATAGTTTTGAAAGAAAAATCTGTTGACAAAATTGAAATTACATTCTTTACCTGTTCATAGGAACAGGAACTTTGAGCATTTGATTCTATTGGACACAACCCCCTTTTTTTGTTTATAAATTGCATTGCTTGGTCACCATTTTGATTTGTTGAACATGTGTTTCCATAGTAATTGGTATCCACAGAGGTCAAAATTAAAGTTTTGAGTTTGTATTGGGTTTTTTGGTTTTTGTTTTGCAATAGTAATACAGAAGTTATGGTGTATATGGTATCTGACCAGAAGAAGCCTGGGGATCTTGATGAGAAAAGAAGTCATATTTTCACGTAATGTCTGACCTAAAACAGTGTACATACTGTCTGCACAAAGGGGTTTCAAGTATAAATTCATAAAACGTACAAGCCGAAAGCAACGAACAGATGCTGAACCAATCAAGTTTGTTGACCTCCATCATGGATTCATGCAGTCATGCTCCACCAGTATGAAACAATATGGGCAAATGTTTTCTGTTGGGTTTTCCTGCAACTAAAATTGCTTGGTTGTATAACTTTAGTTGTAAAAATGTAATTGAATGTAGTTTGTTTTTCAGCACCAGTGTTGTTCATAATGTTTTGCTTATTGTATGTTAACTGGGCAAACTTAGATGAGCTTACATAAAAAATAGATTGACCCTGCCCTCCACCCCTTAAAACACCTCCCTGCCTGGCCCAAAATCTGAAAAGTTGATTATGATACTCTCATAGTTGCACAGAACTAGGTCAGAAGAGCATCTGTCTTATACAGCACTACATGAACACATGCATGACCATGTTCATTGTAAAGTGGTGGCACAGTAATAAAAAGTATAGTTTTATTGTGTTCTTATAACCACACTCCACTGTATACTTAGTTATACTATAGTGGACTGTATGCTACAACAATACCGCACCTTTCTATGCAGTGAGTTACATCACACTACAGAAATGTCGGGAAGTAAAGGCAACTTTCATTTCTGAGATAAAGGGATTGGCCAATAAATCTGTTATGGTGATCATGGGTTTGGACTTGTTTTCTTTGGGACATTGTAAAATGCTTGCCTTGCAGTTGCACATGAACTGCTTTTTCTTTCATTATGAATACAGTGTCTGTTAGACCTGTAAAAGTGTAAGTTTTTAGGATGGGGTAACTCTTCTGTGATCAATTGAGTTATCTGTGTTGCTCTCTTTTTTTCATGTGTCAAAAGTGTTAATTAACCTGTTACAGTAAAAGCGAATCTCCTGTTTTTTGCAAGGAAATTGTATGTCACTTTCTAATAAAGAAAGCTTTGGTCTGAAAGGATCAGTACAATTAGAACATGCTGGGGAAAGATTCTATTGTTAGTGATGTGTTTGAAGCAAGTTTGAAAACTGAATTTCTTCATTCCAGTCGCATCTGTTTCAACTCTATCCTTTGCCCAATTTGTTGCAATTGTACTGATCCTTCTCTTGAAGTGTTAAGATTGTCAGTGGCAAGGATATGCAAAAGATGGACTAATCTGATTTTGTGGTCATGATTTTTATGACTTTGACTCGTGTTGTCTGCATATTTAATAGAAAGTGAAAAGACCAGTGGAACTTCTTCACAGTCACACACATGCACGTATGCGCACGCACACACACACACACATACGCGCACACACGCATGCATGCACATATTCAGAGTTAATAGAGTTGTGGAAGTCTGGAAAAGTCATGGGAAACTTTTCCCAGATGGTTAAAAAAAAAAAAAGACCAGACACAAAATGTTGCCTGGAGGATCTGGAAAAGTTTGGTAGTTTTAAAAAATGCCTGTCAACTTCAAAACTGAATAACATGTAAAAGAAAATAGAATCCATATAGAAAGTGAAAGCAAATAAGAATTCCCTTTGATTTGTTTGAGCCTAAGCTCATGTCGGGCTGGTCAGGCCAAAGGTATTGTGCTTATTCAAAAATGTGGAAAATGTCATTTAAAGGTATTTTCTATTGTATGGGATTTGTTGTGTGTTTGTTTGGGTTTTGTTGTTGTTGTTTTTTTTGCTTTTTGTTTAGTTTTTTCTTCCTTTTTCATTTTTGCTTAAATCATTCTCGAAATGTATGGTGAAGCTGTACTGGTTATCTGCACTTGTGGTCCTCTTCTATTTTTAGTGATACATAAATCTTGGATTTGTTGTTGTGATAAATTTTGCAAACTTGTCTGCTTTTTCTGCTAAATGTATTTTGAGATGTATATAGTGGCATTGGCAGTGCATTTGAGCAGTTGGGGAAAAACAGAGAAGGGCAGGAGCCTAATCAGTTAGGTTGCTTTATTCAGCAGCTTCAAACTGTTCTAGAATGAGTTTGCATTGGCTTGAATCAAGAGCAGAATGTTGGGCATTCAATATGGGGGCTGAGAAGCCACATGGGAAGGAAAAAACAATCAGTTTATTAATCTAAATTAAAAAAAATATATCACTGAGTCCAGTCAACAAAGTTGTTGTCAAGCCTCTAACTTCTAAGCTAACATCATCAAGTATTGTGTTAGCCAATTGATGACATGGGTATCATACAAGACGGAGTTAAAGTGAATAGAAGGTACGCAATATTCCAACTCGTGTGTTTGATAGTTTGATCGTCAAGAACCAATCTTGTAAGACAAGCTGGTTATTCTTATCATGAAAGGAAGGCATACAATATTCCAACTTGGTTGATAATTTGATAGTGCTTCCAGCTTCTGCTCTACCAAAGTTGTTGGTTTGAAGCAATTTCAAAATATGATGATAAACCGATATTCTGTCGCTGTATGGTAGGTTTTCATACAGTTTTAAGCTTTCTGATGACTTTGCACAGATTAGAAATTTAATTGAGCAGTTGTTAGTTAATGGCTACATGACAGATTAACCTGCTCATGCAAATTTGTGCAGGTCCATGTAAGTGTATCAAAATATTAGTTGAGACAAAGAGGATACAGTGCTGCATATGCAAATGACTTTGATTCATATGTATGTCTTTTTTAATTTAAAGATACAAATTTCAAGAATGACCATCCATCCCTATGCCTGGTTTAGAATTGAGACCACCCCATCCCTGCCTTTTATTGAATTTCTTCTTTCCTTTTTTCTCAGCAATGATATGTGATATTTGCTCATTTTTTAAGGTTTATGGTTAAAATCTTGACCTTTGACCCTTCTTTTCTGGGGGGCTCACTGACCAGTTTCATTTTATGCAAGCTTTTATTATTTTTTTTAATGTATTCATCTACGATTTAATACCTCAATGAGAATTTTTTAAAACATCTTACTTTTAAATTATAAAAAAAGATATATTAATATAAAAAAGAATCAGATCCTTAGTCTCTTTATTTTTTAAATCTAAGTACCTAAGCAATTGTGTAAATGTTAAGATTGAATTAGAAAGAGGCAGGTTTTTAAAAATTTACAGGAACTTTACAGTAGTCATTGTGAGTAGTTGTCCACTAACAGATTTAAACACTTTATACACAATTCTTGTTCTTTGTATCATATACTATAGCTGTTATCCTCCCAGATGGGAGTTCTGAAATTTCAATAGAGCATTCTTTTTATTTAAAAAATTGTAAAGTAATTTGAGCTAATTGAAATATTTTGTTTTGTTCCTGTGATAATCAACTATACTTTGATATCAGAGTTAATTTCTAGACATTTTAGTTGCATTTGATAATTCTGTGTTAAAAAGAAATCCTGTATTTTCTTCACACCACAAGAATTAAAGACCTGTTCAAAATAAGCTTATGCTTATTGTTCATGATGGTATGTAGCTATATGTTAATATATAAATATAAATATATATATATATGTATCTTTTTTTTTGTTTTCAGATGTCTGAACGCAAGGCTGTCATCAAGAATGCCGACATGGCCGAGGACATGCAGCAGGATGCTGTGGACTGCGCCACTCAGGCCCTGGAGAAATACAACATCGAGAAAGACATTGCTGCCTACATCAAGAAGGAGTTCGACAAGAAGTACAACCCCACCTGGCATTGCATTGTGGGCAGGAACTTTGGCAGCTACGTGACCCATGAGACGAAGCACTTCATCTACTTCTACCTGGGCCAGGTGGCCATCCTGCTGTTCAAGTCTGGGTGATCCCCGGGCCTGAAGGGACGCAAAAGACTGTAGAACAAGCTGTGGTGTACTCTGATCCAACAACTCAAACTGTACATATGTATATCAAAGAAAAGAACAAAAAATCATGGGTTACATGCGTCACAATTGACAAAATGTCGGCACATTTACAGGGTCAAAACACCGTTAAAAAAAAAAAGACCACTGTGGGCGAGTCATCTTCTGTCCTGAACATCTAAAGGTCTGACAGTTACTGAAGAAGGTCACCAAGACTATGGAAATTACTTAACAGCATCTAAAGATCCGACAATCACTGAACAAAGTCACTGTGTCTATCAGAAATCCTTTTCTTATGTTTTTGTAATAGTGTTGGGCATTGTGAACGCTTTAAATCTTCAGTTCCGCTGAATAATGTCACTATGATTGGACTTGGGTTTGCTATGTTCTTTCAGTGTGGTGCTTTGGTTTTAAAGTTTGGGAAAGAAAATGGCTGGATAGCATTTATTTGTTTATGAATGTTTAGTAGTCAGCATCTGACCTCACTGATTTATCAAGGATGCCAGTCTGTGTTTTAATTACATAGCGAGTCAGATACATGTTGTTATTGTTTGCTATCATCAGTATCAGTTCATGAGAAAAGAAATTTTGCTTTAAATGTCAATAAAATCTCAAAGCACCTTTTGGAACATTGATTTCTTTGTCTGTCTGTATGTTTTCAGTATGATGAACAGAGTTTGTGCAGAGTTTTGGAAGGCTGGGAAAACCTTTTCCAGACTTGAAGTCATAGAAAATTCTGTGTGGCTGGAAGGGTCTGGTAAAGACCTGCAATTTTCAAAGAAATTTAACCAGTCAACTTAAAACAGTTAAACAAAACTGAATAAAAAAAATTGTGGTAAAAATCAAATCTAATAATCGATCATGATCCACCCCAGGGTTAAGGAAACTGCCCAAATTTAGTAGAGCATTTGCGACACTCCACCACAAAATGAATCGCTTAGCACATAACCCACTTTTCCGAGTTGGTAAATTTTGAGATTTTGATTGACTATAAAACTATAGCCATTATTCTACCTTGTAGTGAAATACCAAGGCACGATTTTGTTTTTTATATTTAAACATGTTTTTAAAAAAAAAGCCTTCATTCAGACCACCTATTACGATGCTTATTTTGTCAATTTCTCATCTTGTCATTTCGTGCAGTCTATCATTTCAAGTTGTAATAACTTAAGAATTGTCCTTGTAATAACTTAAGAATTGTCCGATTTTCAATCTGTTTTTTGTATTGTATAGCCATTTCATTGTGGATAATAGCATGTCAGTAACTAAAAATTTACCTCCAGTGCTATGCGACTCCAGTGGTGGAGCGTCACATTTATATCCTCTCTGTGCCAAGTGCATTCCAAGAAGCATTTAGTACTTTCCTTTTAACAGTGATAATGATTACTTATTTCAGAAGAGAGATAGGGAAGCACCAAATTGGTGAAAGTTGGCTGACAGAACTGTATCAAACTTTAACAGAACCTGTCTGTGTTCCTAATTTGTGTGAATCAACATAATGTTGAATATTCAACCTGACAAAATTGTATTATGAGAAATCACACATAAAAAAACAAACAAAAAACCCCCCTACGATTTAAAAGATTGATGGCAAAAATTCATCAGGGCCAGTCTTGTTGACAAACTTTCAGACCTCGAGCAACATCAAGTATGAAAATAGGAAATGTCAAACCAGACTACCTTTGCTGAAAAAAAATTGGGCAAAAGAATATTATGCTTGCGAAGCAAGGCATTCATCAGAATCTTTTTCCCTGAAGTTGGAATGCAGCTAACTTCATGGTGGGTAAAAACAGTTACATGCACAAAAATCTCATCATTGTTGAACTAAAGAGCGCTAGCTGGGGAACAAGAAAAAATCATTTGAAAAGGATGGTTTTAATGTTTGTTATTACATGAGATCAAATTTATAGGCACTGATGTATTGTATCTTGGGCAAGTTAAAACCTGGCAGAGCCCATCCTTCTCCAGACAGCTGACTGTATGCTGGTTACAGGCCTGGGCAGGATATGTAGGTGTATATTCCATACGACCTGCCATAGCTGGCCAGCTTTGAAGAAGTAAATGCAGCAAGATGTATTCCGCAAAACTGCTGACCATGATGACTGGGCTTATTCTGATGTAAAACCAGCCGGACACAGATGTTTTTGATAGTTTGATTCAAAATTGATTAGAAAACCTTGACCAATTTTCTTGGGGCAACAGAAAGAGATGATTGTCTGAGTGGTAACTGTGAAGTTGTAAATAGTGGTCTTACCAGGACATATTGGTCTGTAATTATAGTGATGCAGTCCCAAAGTATAATGAAAGCATAACCATCAAATATGCATTTTATAACAAATCTTATGAATCGAAATACATTAAGTTGGAAAAAACGGGATTCCATGAAGGTTTGTCAGTGACGTATTTCATGTCCCATTAATTTTATCCCGCAAAGTTGAAATACCACAGCCAAGGGGTTTGGGTACACACAAAATCTGACTTTGGTGAACCTCGGAACTCAGCCTAGGAACAACCAACCCCAACATCTGTGGCATGCTTGAAGCAATTTTCCATGAGTTACAATGACTAGTGAGGGGGGGAGGGGGGGAGTCACCCCCCAAAATCGATGGTCCAAGCTTTGCCAGGATACAGGTTAGCTAGCTGGTTGTCCATCCACCATATCACTTTGGTATATCTAGATGGGGGGGGGGGATGAGGAAACCAATCCCCTTTCCCCCACTTCTTAAATAATTAAGAAAACACCGAAAGCAAAGCCCTGTAAAGAAAGAAAAACAACAAAACTAAAAGCAAAACAAAATGAATAAACTAAAGGAAAAACAGGGCTGGGCTACATGAACAAGTGAATGATAATAATAAATATCCATTGATAAACTCTTATAGTCTAGTTGTAAACTTCTTCTGTGAATGCTTAGACAATTTGAATGCTTACACAATTGTCATAATTTATGAGCGAGAATGTGTTGCCTGCACCTGGCAAGTCGGGCCTCAGCCATCTCAGATCTGACTGGTGTGGGAGAAAATTGCTCTGATCTTTCTGGAAAAAGAGCAGAATGGACTAGGAAGGCAGAACATAAACAAGGAGGGGGTGACAGGAAGAAAGGGAACAAGGCAGAAACAAAGATAGGGATAGAAATGAGGCAATTCCTAGCACAGATTATCCAGAACGTCTGAATGTTATGCTATGTTATGTTATCAGAATGCTGACAGCCCCGGCATCCCCATGGGGGATTCTCGTTAACTAAAAGTGTCAGTAGCCAGGATGCAATGATACAAATCACACACGTCCTGCAAGAGATAGCCACACCGGTTTGAAAACCTGACCTGAAACTAAATGAGGTTAAAGAACAGCTTCGAAGGAGGAAAGAAGAAAGGACAACGGCCTGACTGAACAAGCCTAGATTTCAATGAAGAATCCGGCTGAGGGTGGAGCAGATGTTTTTAACCTTTACCGTACATACCACTACAAATTTTTGCGTGCCGCACTATCTGGGTAGAACTTCCCCCATCCTTTCATGAAAGAAAAGAACAGTCATTGCTTGGTATGTCCACTGACTAAAAACAAAGGCCACGGGTTACTGGTTATACTGTAGGACGCCCAGCATTGCAGACAGGACGAATAATCTATTGCTGGATCGACTCCTGCGTCTCATAATTATGCTATGCAATAGCTCCAAAGTGAAAGTTCATCCACATCGACGTCGTCACTGTTCACATGATACTTGCATGAATAAACACACGCGTGTATGTACGTGAGTGTGTGTGCGCGCGCGCAGGTATATACTTGTGTAAGTGTGTATGTGTGAGGCATATGTGTGTGTGTGTGTGCGTGCGTGAGAGTGTGTGTGTGTAGCCTACGTGAAAGAGTGAATCTTACAGTGCACTGTTATTATTATTATTATTGTTATTGTTATTATTATTATTATTATTATTATTATTATTATTATTATTATTATTATTATTATCATTTTCTTTAGCTGACACAACTCCCCTGGAAGGACCGGGCAGCCTGGCGCCGTGGTTAGAGTGTCACGTTCGTCATCTGACGACCGGGTGCCACCCCTGGTTCAAACCGCCCAAATCCTCCCGATAACTCTTTACAGAGGTCATCATATGTGGGAACGCACGCATAACATCTTTGCACACATGTTAAACCTGTTCCCCCTATCCGAAGAGTAGGTCTTTTGTGCCAGTGGGAACGGATGACAAAATTGATAAAACTGCATGCACACGGGCACTGCTTGTAAAAATAAGTACGAGCGCTTAATCTAATATCTTAAAAATAAATTTTTTAAATCTTTAAAAACTCCAACCCATCAACCAACCAAGCAAGATAGGTACGTTTACAGTGAGACTCTGGATCCAACTCCTGACAGATCAGTGGTAGGCTTGTCTGTTTGCCTGCTTCCCAATACTCGTGCAGTGGGCAGTTGAGCAAACACCACTCTGCCTGTGTGTCCAGCAAAGGACGGGCAAAGCCTGCACCATCTACAGATGGATATGCATAATTTGTTTCCTCTAGACAAAAGGGCGTAACTATTTATTCTTTGTTCATTTTATGCACATACACAAAACTGCTGAAGCAGAGTAAATTAGATGTTGGAAAGATACCGAAGACTTTATTATAATACTGTTAATGCTTTTAGAGCTATAATGGGTTTAAAAAAAAAAAAAAAATTTTTTAAGTGTGCGTCTAGGTAGGGGATAGGGGGTGGGATAGCTCAGTGGCCAGAGCTCCCGCTTTCCCCAAGTCAAGTTAAGCAGCGTCGAGCGTGGTTACCAGTTGGATGGGTGACCGTTTGCACGCCTTGGCTTCAGTACAGTTCACCCAGCTCTGAGCAGTAAATGGGTACCTGCCCTCCTTAGGGTCAGGGAAGGTAAAGCAGCGAGGGAGATGAGACGGGTGCTGCCCTCAATTTGCTGGCCCCTAGAGAAGCTGAGGTCTCTGATGCCTCGCTCCCCTTCAACCGCTAAGGTTATGGGACACCTTTACTTTTACCTTACCTCGATAGGGGGGGGGGGGGTACTCAGGAAGCTGGCAAGGTTAATACTGAAATATGTAGCCTACTCAGATCTCATGGCTACTTTTAAAACATTTTATTAGCGTTTATTGATATAGAATACTGGATTTCTAAAACAAAAACAAAAATCTTTATCACAAGAAATATGTCTTGATCAGCACCAAATAAATACGCATTTGCTTTTAAGATTTCATCATAAAAATATTATACACATTGCATGCTATATCATCAGACATGCTTATTCTTCTCTTTGTGTGACTGTGTTCAGATGACTGAACGCAAGGCTGTCATCAAGAATGCTGACATGGCGGAGGATCAGCAGCAGGATGCTGTGGACTGCGCCACTCAGCCCTGGAGAAATACAACATCGAGAAAGACATCGCTGCCTACATCAAGAAGGAGTTCGACAAGAAGTACAACCCCACCTGGCACTGCATTGTGGGCAGGAACTTTGGCAGCTACGTGACCCATGAGACGAAGCACTTCATCTACTTCTACCTGGGCCAGGTGGCCATCCTGCTGTTCAAGTCTGGGTGATCCCCGGGCCTGAAGGGGACGCAAAAGACTGTAGAACAAGCTGTGGTGTACTCTGATCCAACAACTCAAACTGTACACACTCTCTCTCTCTCTCTCTCTTCTCTCTCCTCTCTCTCTCTCTCTCTCTCTCTCTCTTCTCTCTCTCTCTCTCTCTCTCTCCTCTCTCCTCTCCTCCTCTCTCTCTCTCTCTCTCTCCTCTCTCTCTCTCTTCTCTCTCTCTCTTCTCTATCTGTCTCTCTTAGTCTGGTGACCTTGGGGCACCCCTGAAGGCTTGACAACCAGTTTGTTGAGTTCTAGGCCTGTCCATTTGCTGATGTTGTCCTCCCATCTCTTCCTTGGTCTGCCTCTTTTTCTTCCTCCTTGCACATACCTATATGTATATAAAAGACCCCCCCTCCCCCCAAAAAAAACCAAAGTCACAACTAAGAAAATGTTAGTACATTAATTTTACACTCTAAGTGCCATTAAAACATGACAGCCATATTGATGGGAAATTCTATTTCTCTTTTTTTAATTTTTTTTTTTTTTTTAGTACATTTCGTTAATCCCATTATGCAGTGTTGGCAAAAGGTGTAGATCTTTGGTTTAAACAACATTTTCTTCACACACACACACACACACACACACACACACACACACACACACACACACACACACACACACACACACATAAAATATATATATATATATATATATATATATATATATATATATATATATATATATATATATATATATATATATATATAAAGCCTACACACGTACGATAGAGCAACAACGAGCTAAAAAATTACAGTGTGTGTGATCAACAGCAATGAAAGTGTCAGTCTTTACATTACATTTTGACACATGGTTGAAATCTTTGGCTTTTCCAGAATGGTGTAACGTTAATCAAACTTGGATTTTGTACATCTTTTCATCTTGGTGCTTTGGGTTTTTGAAGGGAAGTGAAGTTCTAGGAAAAAAGGCTGGATTTATTTATGTGCAAATTTGTTTTTGAACAGCCAGTCAGATACATGATTTTTGGTGTTGTTGCTATCATCTCTATCATATTATGAAAGAAGAGACGAACATTGGCTGTTAATGTCAATAAAGTATCAAAGCTTCTGTTGGAATCTTGGTTTCTTTGTTGTTTGAATGGTGTTTGGGGTGTTAAATGTGTTTACAGTAATGACTGTTGGATTCATTTTACGTCTTCTCACAAAATGTGATATTAAACATTAAAAAAATAATAAAATAATAAAATAAAATAAAAAAGCGCCCATCTCCTCTCCCTTGCAGCTTTACCTTCCCTGACCCAAAAGAGGGTAGGTAGGCTACCCATTTATATATAGATGGGTGAACTGGGGGACTAAGGTGAAGCTCAAGGCGTTTAGTCACCCATCCATCGATGCTTCTTAACATTGGCTTGGGGAAGGGGAGTCCTCTGATCACTGAGATATCCCATTCCCATGACATAAATGCATAATCATCAAACCACAAAATACAGCAGGGAAAGAATGGAACATATCTACACAGGGCCTACCTATCTTACAAGGCATGTGATACCAAGAACCTGATCCACTGAGCAAAATGACATGTTTTCACAGCTCAAGAATGTTGCATGGACCTTGTGGGTCTGTTTGGAGTCTAACTTAGACAACAATCTGCATAAGAAAAGAAAAATCGTCATAGCCCTTTACACAGTCTGATTTTTAGTGTCATGTACAAACACTATCTTTGTCGAGAAACAAGTCATAGTATGGAGCCATAGTTGATGGGGAAAAAATCTTGCCGGAAAACGGTTGATTATGAGTAGTTTCCCTTACATTGGCTCAAGTGTTGCTTGCTTTTATGTCCTGAAAAATAATCAAACATTTGCCGAAAGTATGTTACATTGAGCTGACAGTGTGCCGAAGCTAAATAAAGCCTTATAAATGAGTTCATGGGAGACAGTTTGTAGTGTTTGTCACATCATCTGTCATCTATACATATCACATTATTGGCGACATAATAGGTTATGAAATAAACTGAAATAGAATAGAGAAATGCAGAACTAAGAGCAACGTTTTGTGGCTATTCTCAAAAATGATATTGCCCTGTCATTTGAAAAAAAAGTGTTGTTTTGTTTTATGCTGGAATTATTTATTTGAACATTCTTATTCACTGGTCTTCTGTTACCCATTGCAGCTGTACAAGGTAATCAAATTTGTGTGGGACATCAGCCTGGAGTTTCTCATATCAATAGTATGCTTAATCATGTTCATGCAAATGTGAATCTCGGAGTTGTATTGTCAATAACTCATGATAATTAAAAAAATATATACTATCAATCAATCAATCAATCAATCAATCAAATCAATCAATCAATCAATCAATCAATCAATCAAACTATCTATCTATCTATCTATCTATCTATCTATCTATCTATCTATCTATCTATCTATCTATCTATCTATCTATCTATCTGTCTGTCTCTGTGTGTTGTGTGTGTGTGTGTGTGTGTGTGTGTCGTGCGTGTGAGTGTGTGTGTGTGTGTGGTGCGTGCGTGCGTGCGTGCGTGCGTGCGTGCGTGCGTGCGTGCGTGCGTGCGTGCGTGCGTGCGTGCGTGCGTGCGTGCGTGCGTGCGTGCGTGCGTGCGTGCGTGCGTGCGTGCGTGCGTGCGTGCGTGCGTGCGTGCGTGCGTGCGTGCGTGGTGGTGGTGGTGTGTGTTGTGTGTGTGTGTGTGTGGTGTGCTTCTTCTTCTTCGCAATTCTTCTTCGCAATTCTTCTTTGCAATTCTTCTTCTTCTTCTTCTTCTTCTTCTTCTTCTTCTTCTTCTTCTTCTTCTTCTTCTTCTTCTTCTTCTTCTTCTTCTTCTTCCTCCTCCTCTTTGCAATTCTTTTCTTCTTCTTCTTCTTCTTCTTCTTCTTCTTCTTCTTCTTCTTCTTCTTCTTCTTCTTCTTCTTCTTCTTCTTCTTCTTCTTCGTCTTTCTTCGCATTCTTCTTTCTTCTTCTTCTTCTTCTTTCTCTATTTCTTTCTTTCTTTCTTTCTTTCTTTCTTTCTTTCTTTTCTTTCTTTCTGTCTGTGTGTGTGTGTGTGTGTGTGTGTGTGTGTGTGTGTGTGTGTGTGTGTGTGTGTTTTGTGTGTGTGTGTGTGTGTGTGTGTGTGTGTGTGTAAATCATTCAGTTTTTCTTCTTTTTTTTTATTTTTTAAATGATATGTTTTTTTTTTTGGTTTTGTTTTGTCTTGCCTTTAAAAAATAAAATATATGGGACATAGGTTTTATGCAATTTGCTGCTGATAGTATTTTTACCCATTATGAAGATATTGATGAAGTTTCTTATGCCGTTTACCAAAATATTTATTATGATTTATATGACTTATTTTTGATAGATGGTGGTGGGATGATGTTTTTCAGTTGCTTAACTTGTTATGTTTTCTTGTTTGCTGCTTACTTAATGGCGTCTTTTTTTTATATATATTATAATCATCATTTGATTGTTGATTGCTTATTTCAGTTCTCTCTGTGTGTGCTTCTTGCCATTTAATTATTGTCTTCATGTTGTTGTTTATCTTCTTATTGTCATGTTGGTTTTTGTTGTTGTTTTTGTTTAGTAAAAGTTTTTCTTTATTATCTTATGTTAAACCTGATAAGTGCGGGGACTGGATGTAAAAATTACATGAGTGCTTATTCATCATCCTCGAAATTAGAGAATTTGATTTGATTTGATTTGATTTGTCTTCTTTCTAGTAAAATCCTGAGACAGCAATTTTTGTTACCTGTCTTATGAGCAAAAATGCATTGTGCTGCCATTAAGCACCTGACAAGTCAGGCCCAGCACATCCATCTTCGGCATGGGAGAAAATTGTCATTTTTGAGGTCTTTCTGGAAAAAAAGGATGCAGGAGAATGGACCAAGAAGGCAGAAAATAGACAAGGAGGAGATGGCGACGGGAAGAAAAAGGAACAAGGCAGAAACAGAGAGGGATAGAAAAGAGGGGA
Source organism: Stramonita haemastoma (assembly GCA_030674155.1). Classification (NCBI taxonomy): domain Eukaryota; kingdom Metazoa; phylum Mollusca; class Gastropoda; order Neogastropoda; family Muricidae; genus Stramonita; species Stramonita haemastoma. Next base: position 25,105,058 of record CM060324.1, on the reverse strand, counting down.
TTTCTAGCACAGAATTTCCAGAAAGTTGGAATGGTATTTATACTGACAGGCTTCTGGCATCCCCATGGGCAAGTGCTGGTTTTTTTAATTTATTTATTTTATATCGAAGATAATGGAAGAAGCACTCATGTGCTTTTTTACATGCAGTCCCTGTGTGTATGCAGTTTTTGTAAATCTTTTCACCTATTCCCGCCGGCACACAATAGCCTACTCTAACGAAAAGAGGAACAGGACTACTTTATATTTTCATGTTTAGTATTGCGTTGTCGTGTGAGAAAGTTGGCAAAACACAAGGCAGATAATGATAAAGCCTTCGATGAGGATGGAGAACCATGTAACATTTTTATGTGTGTTTTTCTTTTTCAATTTTTTTTTGGGCTCAAACATTTTCTTCCCTATGTCATCTGCATCGTTGACATATAGATGTCATAGTGAACAAAAAATATGTCAAAAGAAAATAATAGAAATCAGTAGATAGGACAAGGAAATCATTTTAAGTACTTACATACTCTCTGGAGGGGGGGACGGGATAGCCTAGTGGTCAGAACATTGCGCTCGCAATTTAACGACCTGAGTTTGATTCCCATTCGAGGGAATTTTTCCCCTGGAGTTAACACATCAGTGCTGACTCCACTCTCCCCAAAAGTCTTTCGGATGAGACTATAAACTGAGGCCCCGTGTATGAACACACACAGAACATCTTGCGCACACCCTAAATCCCGTTCTGCTTTTTGTAAGAGTAGGCCATCATGTGCCAGTAGGAACAGATGACAAGATTCACAAAACTGCATACACATGGGGACTGGATTTAAAAAAGCACATGACTGCTTATTCCATTATCCTCGATATAAAAGAATAAATAAAATCAAATCTGGACAGCAGATTCCATGTGGACATGTTGGCTGAACGACCATCACAGGTGAAATCTCAATGACCTCACTTCGGGATGAGTGAATTATAACCCTGTTCTGTTGTTGTTGTTGTGGTTGAGTGTGTGTGTGTGTGTGTGTGTGTGTCAATTTTTTTTCTCCCCTTTCATTACACTGTTGTGATTTATATGACGTGTTTTGTTGATAGATGGTGTTGGAATAATGCTCTCACTTGTTTACCTCTTTATATTCTCTTGTTTGCTCTTTAATTATTAGCGCTTTTTTTTCTTTTTTGGTCATAATCATCATTTGATTCCTATTTCGCATTTTTCGTGAGCGCATTTTTAAAAATTTTTATTAGTACCTTATTATTGTATTTCTGTTTTTTTTCTTGTCTGTTGTTTGCTACTTGATGTGCTTTCTTGTTCTTGGTATTTAGTTCATTATTATTATTATTATTATATATTATTAATTATTATTAATTATTATTAATTATATTATTATTATTATTATTATTATTATTATTATTAAATGTTGTTTAGTTAGAGGAGGTTGTTTTTTGTTGTTGTTGTTGTGTGTGTGTGTGTTTATTTATTTATTTATTTTTTAATCTTATCCCTGATAAGGATGGGGACTGGATGTAAAAAAAGCACATGAGGGCTTATTCATTATCCTTGAAATAAAAGAATTTGCCTCGCCTTTCCCTGAGCTCACACATGATATAAAATAATTACTTCATTAACAGCAGGCAACGTACACTCATATGACAGACAACAACAGTTGCTGTCTGAGCGTTCCCGATGAAGAAGAAGAAGTCCATTAATCATTTATCTATTCCCTTAAAAAAATCTTTTGTATGGAGGATAATAGAATCTTGTTCAACAAAAATGTGGTGCCTGTCTCGGCACATAAGACACCGGGAGAACACTTGATAATTTTGAGGAAAATTCCAAAACAGAAAAAAATTGAGACAAAAAGGCGGGAAAAAAAAGAAAACCACACAACACGTAACAAAAGCAACACAGGCTTACTTTGCAAGGGAAAGCACTCGGGTAGGCTAAAAGAAAAAAAAAGAGAAATATTCTCCCTTGTTTTGATGTTTGCTTATGACCTCTGTCTGAACTGTGTGTGTGTGTGTGTGTGTGTGTGTGTGTGTGTGTGTGTGTGTGTGTGTGTGTGTGGTGTGTGTGTGTGTGTGTGTTGTGTGTGTGTGTGTGTGTGCGTGCATGCATGCATGTAAGTGTGTATGTATGTGTGTGTGTGTCAAGTCAAGTGAAATCAAGTCAAGTCAAAACTTTTATTTCCAGATGGTACATTGAATAAGCAGTACAATTGCTTTTCTTTTTTCATCAAGCTATCCATCTAAGAAAAAAATTCATATAATACATATTTGAAGAAGGAAAAACCTTAAGAAGATATGTCGTACAAATGAAAAGATTAAAAAAAAGAATATACACACACCAAAAGAAGAAACCACACACACACACACACACACACACACACACACACACACACGCACGCACGCACGCACGCACGCACGCACGCACGCACACAAATACAAACACACACACACACACACACACACACACACACACACACACACACACACACACAGAGGAAACTAATGTATGGTTTCCTTTAAAATCGTTTAATTAACACACACGTACATACCTACATCCATGCCCTCATCCAATACAATTACGGTGCATACAAAGAAAACAATACATAATCGAACAGAAAATGGATTCAAAGCAGAAAGTAAAACAATCACATTCATTGTCTCCTATTTTCTCAGTCCTTCACTCCCAAGCACATGTGCTTTTTGATGTAAAACAAAAACATATCAGTCCTTTCATCAAATGAGTGCATTCAGGCACAACAAATCGCAACTAACTCAGCACCAGCAACGTCAATTACGTAATCAGATAAACACACACACACACACACACACACACACACACACACACACACCACACACACACACACGCACGCACACACACACACACACACACACACACACACACACACACACACACACACAACCAAAACAAACAAAAACAACAACAACACCCCACCCCCCAAAAAACACAAAAAACCCCAACAACAACCAACCCACAAAAGACCAAAAACAAAACAACAGCAACAGCCTACAAAAAAAGAGAAGAGGAGTAACATTATTTCCTATAACTAAATACTACATATACTGTATAAACACACACACACACACACACACACA
>CM060324.1:25089453-25096953 GCA_030674155.1 Stramonita haemastoma | reverse complement strand
CCTTCGTTCCTTCGTTGGTTGGTTCATCCGTTCATTCATTCATTCACTCATTCCCTTTAACATTTATCACTTGAGCACATTAATTATCAACACCCCTTTGGGTATGCATGATTTCTTATAATTATCGTCAAGTTCACTAATGTCTTTGCATATCCTTAAAATTTTTTGCATGTCTAAAACCAAACCAAGGACTGGCTGAAGAAAAGGAAAAGGCCAGCTACTGTATGCGCGAAGGTGTTTCCACCCTTTTAAAAGACCGATTCATTCAGTTGCTCCTTCACTTTCTCTCAATGGAATTCATGTAATGACAAGGTCTTTGAAGCTGTTGGGATTTTTTTTATGCGCATGTTTGCAAAGACAGGTTTGTACAGAACTGCGGACTGTGATCTCAGTACACACACTGCAACAAAACACCGCACCCTTACTGCACTGTTTAAAACACTCCGTGCACGTTTCACAGGCATGGTCCGTGGGCAGATGTGGCTTCAATAAGGTTAAAAGGTAGAAACAGGGAGTGGAAAAGGGGAAGAGGAGAAGGAAACGCGAAACAAAATAAACAAGAGGGAAAGAAGAATTGGCTAGAGTAGGAGAAGGAGGAGAAGAAGAATTGCGAAGAAGAAGAATTGCGGAGAAGAAGAATTGCAAAGAATTGCGAAGAAGAAGAATTGCAGAGAAGAAGAATTGCAAAGAATTGCGAAGAAGAAGAATTGCGAAGAAAAAGAAGGTTAAAATGCGAAGAAGAAGAAGAAGAAGAAGAAGAAGAAGAAGAAGAAGAAGAAGAAGAGGCAGCAAATAAAAGTTTGGGGGTGAGATAGCCAAGTGGTTAGAGCGTTGAACTCGTGGTCTGACGGTCCTGGGTTCGAGCCACCATGTAGACACCCGTTCAAAATGCCTCCTCCCCCCTAGAGTTTACACTACTACTGACTTCACTCCCCCCAAAGTCCTCCGGATCAGACCATAAACCGATGACACGCGTGAGAACGCTCGCAGAACATCCTTGTGCTCACGTTAAAACCTGTCTCGTCTTCAGGTTGAGTAGGCCATTGGTTGCCGGTAGTTAGGAACATATGACAAAAATATTTTGAAAAACAACAACACCATAACAACAAAACACGCATGCACACTGGTGTTGTGTTAAGACACCATCCCGAAGTCGGAATGCGGCTACCTTTAAGGTGGGCAAAAGGCCTTCATACACAAAGTCTCACTTGAGATGAACCTCGGAGCTCTAGCCCACGAACAAAAACAAAGTTCCTGACTGCCAAAAAACCCCAAAAAAACACACACAGAAAAACGAGTCACAAACTTACAAGACAGGCTATCATCCTAATCTGGATGATTAAATGGTGTTAGTTTGGGGTTGTTGTTCGCCAACATCATTGAGCTCAGTAATCTGGGAGGGCTACAGGAGATTGTAGAACTCAACAGAAACAGAAAGAGATGGCGAACTCTGGTGGCATTGTGTGCAGCTCCTACTGACGACAGCGGCGATGGAAACAGTGAAGTTGAATTGTGTTTGTTTTTCTGCAAGTATCATTGTGAGATAACGGGAACACGTCAGCTTTAACGATACTTATTTTTTTTGTGACATACAAACACTCACAACGCTCCTACATGCATGCGTTCTTGTGCAATATACCGCTCTGCTCCACCGCACGCGCGCGCGCACACACACATAAACTTGTTTATTTGTTTTATACCACTTTATGTCACAGCAACTTTCTCTGCGCGAAATTCAGGCTGCTCTCCCCGAGGAGAACGCGTCGCCACAAGTGCAGTGCCTACCCATTAATTTTTTCTTTTTCCGGTCTGCAGCTGTCTTTTGTTTCCCTATAAGAGTGGCTTTTTTCTACACAATTTTGCCAGGGAAACCCTATTGTTGCCTTGGGTTTTTTTACGTACGCTAAATAATGATGTGCAACACACAGGACCTCGGATTGGGGAAAAGTTTTGGGACCAAACGGGATTTGAACCACCGCACACTCCGACCCGGACTTTTCGCTTTCTAGTCAGGCACTGTATCTCTAGACCACCGATCCACACACACAGACACTCAAACTCCTCTCTCTCTCTCTCTCCTCTCTCTCTCTCTCTCTCTCTCTCTCTCTCTCTCTCTCTTCTCTCTCTCTCTCTCTCTCTCTCTCTCTCTCTCTCTCTTCTCTCCTCTCTCTCTCTCTGTGACAGAACTAGCTAGCCAGCTAGCCAACCAGCCATCAGCCAAAAAACCAACAAACCGACCAGCCAATCAACCTATATCTATCCAAAATACTCTGTATTATAAAACCTGTCGAAACAAACCGACCAGCCAGCTAGCCAAATAAATAAAAAAAAAACCCAACCTCTCCCAAACAAACAAAAACAAAAACAAAACCCCAAAACAAAGAAAAGCCGAAACCAACCAATCACCCACCCTATACCCACACACCCACCTACCCACCCAACCCAACCCACCAACCACCTACCCACCTAACCCAACCACCCAACCTACCCAAACAACCCACCCACCCACCCACCCAACCAACCACCCCACACCTACCCACCCCACCCCAACCACCCAACCCAACCAACCCACCCAACCTTACCAACCACCCACCCACCCACCCACCCACCCGTCCCAACTCAACCACCCAACTCACCCAAACCGTCGACCCCACCCCCAACCCAACCATTCAACCAACTTACCCCCCCCCCAACCCTCCACCCAGCCAGACATGAAACACAGACAGACAGACAGACAGCGCAGACATGAAACACAGACAGACAGACAGACAGCACAGACATGAAACACAGACAGACAGACAGACAACACAGACACGAAACCCGACAGACAGACAGACAGACAGACAACACAGACATGAAACACAGCCAGGCAGACAGACAGACACTCACTGCAGATTCCCTGGCTGCTGTCGAACTGGTAGCCTCTCTTGCACTGGCAGGAGTACCTTGCATTCCCAGTGCTGACTGTTCTGACACACTCCGCGTTCATCACACAGTCCGTGTTGGTTGTACAGGTGCTGTGAACTGGTATGCCTGCAGACAGCCACAGCACATTATGGTACTCCGGTTGTTGTTGTTTTTTTGTAATTAATTCAACAGTAACTATTATTATCTATTACTTACTGATGGAGGGCGTGAATAGCTCAGTGACCGTCACAGCGCTCGCTTTCCCTATGCTAAGGTTAATTTGATTTATTTATTTATTTTCGTCAGGGATTATAACAAAAATCATCTGTGCAAAAGAAAAAAAGAAGCGGATATTTCATTATTCTAGAAAGGGAATTTAGAAAGTTAGGTTGTGTTTAAACAATTCATTCATGAGAGACAGAAAATCAATGTAGTGACATAATAACGTATGCAGCGCAATGCAGTTCAATGAAGTACAATACACTGCAATATAATTATGCAACACGATACAACGTAGTACAATGCGATAATTGTACAATGCAATGCGTATCAACTCAAGCCAACCAAACACAACTCAGCCTTCCACACTGCACTGCACCCCACCACACCACACCACATCATATGATATCCCACTCCACCCACACCACCTCCCACCCGACCCCAAACCACACCACGCCCTACTCCATCCCACACCCCACTACACCTCAACCCACCCAGCCCCACACTCCCACCCCACCCCAACCCACCACACCCCACCCCATCCCATCCCAACCCCCCACGCCACACCCCACGCCACACCCTACACACCCACACCACATCCCACCACACACACACACCCATCCCACACTACCCCCCCCCCCCACATCATATCCCACCTCACAGTCCATCCCACACTCCACCCCACCACCACAATCCACTCTACCACCACCACCCCAACCCTACCCCCCCCCCCCCCCCCTTCACCGTCACCTACCGCACTGTTTCCCCCTGTGGCAGGTTGTATAGTAAGAAGAAGGGCAGTCACAGACTTTGCTGAGGTGACACTGCACGTGAGACCACACCCCCGACACCCCCCTACCTCCCACACCACCCCATCCCAACCCCCCCCCACACACCACCCCATCCCCCCCCCCCTTCACCGTCACCTACCGCACTGTTTCCCCCGTGGCCAGGTTGTATAGTAAGAAGAAGGACAGTCACAGACTTTGCTGACGTGACACTGCGCGTGAGACCACACCCCCGACACCCCCCTACCCTCCCACACACCATCCCCCCCCCCCTCACCCCCCCCCCTCCACTCACCCCCCCCCCCCCCCCCCCCCCCCCCCTCAACCGTGGGTCACCTACCGCACTGTTGCCCTGTAGCCAGGCTATGGTAACGAGAGGGGCAGTCACAGACTTTGCTGACATTGCACTGGGCGTTGACCACACACTCCGCTGTGTTGATACACACTGTCCCCACCTTCTTCTCTGCAACATCACAGGCAGAGCAGCCAGAATTATAAAAAAAACCCAAACCAACAAAAACTCAGGAGGTCAGAGGTCAGAGGTCTTTGACCAACCAATCCGAGCTTTGACCTACCAGCCAGCCAACCAACTAACCAGAAAAACCAAGCCAACCAACACCAACCAAACCAAACAACCAACCAACCAACCAACCAACAACCAACCAACCCAACCAATCCAACCAACCAACCACCAACCAACCAACCATACCAACAACCAACACCAATCCAACCAACCAACCTGACCAACCAACCAACCAACCAACAACCAACCAAAACGAATGATAAAAAATCGAGGGAAATGAAACAAATAAAGAACCATTGAAAAACAAACAGGAAAGAAAGAGAGAAAGGAAGAAGACAAAGAACACAAACGAAAGAAAAAAGAAAGAAAGGGAAAGAAAGAAAAAAAGAAAGACAGCGGGAAAAAAAAATCAAACCAAAGCAAAAAGAGAGAAAGAAAGATAGACGGATAAAAAGGTAGCAGACAAAAACACACACAGAAAAGAAAGACAGACAGACAGAAAGAAAGAGTAGCAGAAAGATAAAAAAACAAACAAAACAACGAAACAAAGGACACACAAAAATAATAAGAAAAAAGACACACAAAAATAATAAGAAAAAAGACACACAAAAATAATAATAAAAAAGACACACAAAAATAATAATAAAAAAACACACAAAAAAACCACACAAAAATAATTTTAAAATTCCCCCAAAGACACACCAAAAAATATGATAAAAGCTAAAAGATTCACAAAATTTACAACCTCCCCCCCCCCCCCAAAAAAAAAAGACACAAAAATATTTTTTTAAAAACAAAAAGACACACACAAAAACGATAACACACACACACACACACACACACACACACACACACACACACACACACACACACACACACACACACACACACACAACACACACACACAAAACATACAAAACTAATCAGCTAGATAAAACACATAGAGAAAAACCAGAAAACCGAGATCTAACAGTCTCAAGTGATAGATAGATAGATAGATAGATAGATAAAGATAGATAGATAGATAGATAGAATAGGATGGGAAATAGAGAGATATAGAGAGATAGAGAGATAGATAGAAAGATAGATAGATAGATGAAGATAGATAGATAGATAGAGATAGAGATAGAGATAGATAGAGAGATAGATAGATAGATAGATAGAGAGACAGATAGAGAGATAGATAGATAGATAGATAGATAGATAGAGAGATAGAGAGATAGAGAGATAGAAGAGATAGAGAGAGATAGAGAGATAGATAGAAAGATAGATAGATAGAAGATAGATAGAAGAAGAGAGATAGAAGAGAAGAGAGAGAGGAGAGAGAGAGAGAGAGAGAGAGAGAGAGAGAGAGAGAGAGAGAGAGAGAGAGAGAGAAGAAGATAGAGAGTAGAAGATAGATAGATAGATAGATAGATCGATCGATTAAAAAAAAAGCAACTAAAAAGACATAGCAATGTAAGCCAAATTCTGTGGGTGGACAGAACAACCCGTGTCTCCACTCTCTACGTGACAGGACTGTGTTTGAACTTCCCCAGGGAGCCAGACTCTTCAGGTAGCAGGGCCAGGATAAGTATTGACCATGGTTAGACCACTGCACACACTCACAACGCTGTACTAATGGTGACACCCCTTCTATTTTTAGAATTCACACAGGCACGCACGCACACGCACACGCATGCGCATGCACGTGCGTACGCCCCCCCCCAAACAAACACGCACACACACATACATACACACACACATACGCGCGCGCGCGCGCACATACTGATATCACCAAGCGTGGAAAGACATAAAATTGAACACACACATACACACCACGCGCCTGAAAATGGCTGCGATCTCTTTCGCTTGTTGTCTTAAACTTCAAGGCTCACTACTGTCAAGACTTAAGTGTTTGCCAGTGTTTGAGAGAGAGTATATTATTATATATTACATATATATATATATATATATATATATATTATGTATATATATATATATATAATATTATATATATATTATATGTTGTTGTTGTTGTTTGTTGTTGTTTGTTTGTTTTTTGTTTTTTGTTTTTGTTTTTTGTTGTTGAGAAAATCACTTCTTTACCGATAAACCCACTCTTCCTAGGATTTTAGTTGCTGATTTTTAGTTCATTGTAACTTTGCAGTCACTCCTGGCAGTCAAGGCTCAGGCAAATGACACATTAGAAGTAAGACGAGCAACAAACGAACGTGCAGTCTAACCTTCCCTAATGCCTTGTCAATCTGGACTAGTTAGACAAACATCACAGGGGTGTCCTTTCACCCATGCAAAGAATATTATCCTTCCCTGCCATTTCTTGGACTAAAATATTCCAGATAAAAAGGATTCACGACAGGACCGAAAATAACTATTCTAGGGCCAAGTCCCTCAATAGTCATGAAAGTCATTCATTCCTCGGATGAGACTATTAACCCAGTTCCCGCGTGTGATCGCAAGCAGAACATAGTGCGCACACATAAAAACATGTTCCACCTTTATGAAGAGTAGGTCATTGTGTGCTGGTGGAAACATATAAAAATTTCCAAAAATGCATGCACACGAAGACTAGATTAAACAAGCACACGTGTGCATATTCATTATCCTCGACAGAAAAGAAGAAAAGAACCAAAGAATGCAAGAAAAAAAAAGTACAGAGATTGATGGTAGAAGAGAAAATAATATCATCGACTTTTCTAGGCTTTGCATGTTTTTGTTTTTTTATAGTTAAAACCATTGCTAATGGAAAAAGACGTTGGGTTGGTTATTTAAAGAAGTGATCTATAGCTTTTAAAAAAAAACAGAAAAAAGAAAATGATTATGATTGATTGATATGTTAACGCTATATAGCTCTAATCATGAACCAAAGGATGTAACTTCAGTGTTTATTTGGTGAGGGGTGTGTGTGTGTGTGCGTGTGTGCGTGTGTGCGCACGCGCGTGAGTGCGTGTGCCCGTGTGCGTGTGCGTGTGCATGCGTGCGTGAGCACGTACGTGCGCGTGTATGTGTGTGTGTGTGTGTACATAAAAAAAAATCTTGCCAGTTTTAGTACGGCCCTCGCCG
>CM060324.1:25061953-25079453 GCA_030674155.1 Stramonita haemastoma | reverse complement strand
AAGACGCACAACGATGTGTTGTGTGGGTTTGTGGTGGTGGTTGTGTGTGTGTGTGTGTGTGTGGGTGTGTGTGTGTGTGTGTGTGTGTGTGTGTGTGTGTGTGTGGTGTGGTGCGTGCGCGCATCCGGGGTCTAGTTTAATGCTTATGAATTCAAAAGCAGGTAATACAGACACCTACACATTTCTCGACTTCAATAACGGTGAATAAATTACTGTTTTATTGGCATATAATTTCTTGCAGTGGCTCTTTCCGTGTAGGTGTTTAAAAGAACAGACGTTTGTTTGGGTGTGGATTGGAAAAAAAGCCACGTGGGCGTAGCGACAGTGAAGTATCGCCAAATATGAAGGGAAGGGTATAACAGTGGCCCTACCTCCACCCCTAAACACACACACACACTCAACACAGACACAGACACACACACAACACACACACACACACACACACACACACACACAACACACGACACAGCACACACACACACACACCAAACACACACACACACACCCACGCACGCACGCACACACACACAGACAACACACACAGCACAGACAGACAACAGACAGACAACAGACACACACACACACACACACACACACACACACACACACACACACACAACACACCGCACACACTACATACGCGCACACTTTTTTTTATGACAATAAACCAAAAAATGTTACAACAAGTTTTATGATAAAACAAACCTCAATTCACTCACTACTCTATTCTATATATAATAATAATTAAAAAAAAAAGGAATGCACACAGTTACAACAAATATTCACAGTTTTCAGACGGCTCTTGAAGTGTAGGCACAAAAGGACAGGTATGGGTGTGGACTGGAATAAACGGCGTGGGAGTAGTGACAGTGGAATGTCGCCACATCAAAGAGTATGGCCGGCACAAAACAAGCCCTGCCTCCCTTCAGCCCACCCAAAGCACTAAAAAAAATAAAAATAAAAAAGAAGAAAATATTTTTAAAATCTTGCTAATTCTAATATTAACTGTTTGTCAGCACACACAGGTGACTAACCTGAACCCACGTTGATTTTGAAATTATGGAATTAAAAAAAAAAAACGTGTTGCCTTTAAGGGGACTTGGCCATAACGGGTTATGAAGTTGTAGGGCGTAGGTGTTGGGGGGAGAGGGGGGGGGGGGTGAATCCTACAATCAGGTACTTATGCTGTTTAAAGGGATTCAGAACTACCACACAGAAAAAAAACCCAGACAAACATACAAGTAAAAACAAAGGTAAGCTAAAAACACAAGCAATTAAAAGGGGTTTTAAAAAACCCAGCAAAAAGCAAAAACGAAATTAATGTCTGGAAGGCCGCAGACACAACTCTTTTGACCAAATGCGTGACGTCACTGATGAGGGTTGGCTTTTCACAATAATCTAAATACCATTCAAAGTTCATCCACTGGAAGGTGGTATGGTAAAGTACAGTATTTTCGAGTCTTGAGTTTTGATACTAATGCTACTACTGCTGCTACTGCTGCTACTGCTGCTACTACTACTGCTGCTACTACTGCTGCTACTACTACTACTACTACTACTACTACTACTACTACTACTGCTACTGCTACTACTACTACTACTACTACTACTGCTGCTGCTGCTGCTGCTGCTGCTGCTGCTGCTGCTGCTGCTGCTACTGCTACATACTACTACTACTACTACTCATTGGATACAGGAAAAAAATGTACATGTTAATGTATACGACTCTACCATAAACTCTTTACTCGTAATGCTCTGGAGCTCTGACGTGCATTGAACCTCCCGGTCCCTTTAATAAATTCATATTTTGAATGCTCTTTTCATGACTGGCTTTTGTGCTTCTTGTGTGCTCTTCATGTGCCATGCTGTGACAGTCAGCCACTACCCCTTTGACTGGTGTGACAGCGCAGTGTGTGGTGTCTTTAAAGGGTTTCATGTCGTTAACCGGATCAAGGTCTACACCTTGCACGAACCGCCTACACATAACTGGAAATTATATTTAAATTGCTTAGCATACCGTTTTCTTCCCACACATAAAAAACCACAAAATATTGTATTAAAAAGATATGATATAGCTAAAGACTATGTCGTGACTGCGAACGTAGAACGTAGAACGAGAACTCCTTTAACTTAAAGGTAAAAGTAAAGGTGTCCCATAACCTGTGTGGGCGTAGGGGAGCGAGGCGTCAGAGACCTCAGCTTCTTTAGGGCCAGCATGTCGAGTGCGAAGCCCATCGCCTCTCCCTCGTGCTTTACCTTCCCTGACCCTAAAGAGGGCAGGTACCCATTTACAGCTGGGTGAACTGGGGGACTGTACTGTAGCCAAATTCTCCTTAACTTACCCGGAGAAAATGACTGTGATGTTTTACACGGTCTGCCCGTTCACAAAGACAACAAGAATGGTCAAATTTGGGATGTTTGTCTCGCCATTTGCAGTCTGCCCATTGGCAGCCCAGCCCACCTAGTGAAGGAAAGGTGAAGGTCAGTCTACACAGGAAGTTTGCAGTGTGTTGAAGGAGAAAGTCAATTTACACAGGAAGTTTGCAGTCTGTTGAAGAGAAGGTCAGTTTATACAGGAAAGTTGTGCAGTCTATTGAAGGAGAAGATCAGTTTATACAGGAAAGTTTGTAGTCTGTTGACGGAGAAGGTCAGTTTATACAGGAAAGTTTGTAGTCTGTTGAGGTGAAGGTCAGTGTATACAGGGAAGGTTGCAGTCTGTTGACGGAGAAGGTCAGTTTATACAGGAAAGTTTGTAGTCTGTTGAAGGTGAAGGTCAGTGTATACAGGGAAGGTTGCAGTCTGTTGACGGAGAAGGTCAGTTTATACGGGAAAGTTTGCAGACCCATGGGGAAAGTTCTTTTATCTCTGTTGGGCCTGTTCATTTAAGGACAACAACCCCTTTATGACAATAACACACTACACAACAACCACTTCACTCCCTGTGGGATGCCGGGGCCTGTCAATATGAATAGCATCCCCACCTTATGAAATTCTGTGCTAGGAATTCCCTCATGTCTATCCCTGCTCTTTCTTTCTGCCTTGTTCATTTTCTTCCTGCCACCCCCTTCTTGTATATTTTCTGTCTTCTGGATTTATTCTACTGCTCCCCACTCCCCCCACCCCCCCAAAAAAGACTTAAAAAGATAAGAATTATCTCCCACACCTGCCGGATGTGGCTAGGCCTGACTTTATTATTATTTTATTTTATTTTATTTTATACCACTTTATGTCACAGCAGATTTCTCTGCGTGAAATTCGGGCTGCTCTACCCGGGAGAGCACGTCACCACAAGTGTAGCGCCTACCCATTATTTTTTTCCCTCAGGGATGGTGTCTAAACACGACACCTGTGTGCATGCTGGTTTTTAAAAATATAATTTTGTCATCCCCTCCTACCGGCGCACGATGGCCTGCTCTTCCGAAAGGTGGAACGGGGTTTTAACGTGTGCGCAAGATGTTCTGCGTGCGTTCGCACACGGAGGCCTCGGTTTCTAGTCTCATCGGAATGACTTTGACATTCAGTTCGATTTTTTCGTCAAACTGGGAAGAAAGGGCGAGGCTAGGAATCAAACCCTGAACCTCACGGTTTTACTTGTTGCAGGCGAACGTCTTAACCATCCTGCCACCTTCCTTCATTGTCAGACGCTTCATGGCAGCATAACGCATTTTTGTTCATATGACAGAAAAAAATAGTGGCCATCTGAGCATTTTAAACGAAGAAGAAGAAGAATGCAAAGAAGAAGAATGCAAGAGAAGAAGAAGAAGAAATGCAAAGAAGAAGAATGTAAAGAAGAAGAATGCAAAGAAGAAGAAGAAGAAGAAGAAGAAGAAGAAGAAGAAGATTACAACGCAAAAGCTGTGCACATCAGGGCTGGGAAGAAAAAAGGGAAGGGATTTATGGTGTAGTCTGCATCCTTTTTGCTGTGTAGGTGACAGGTCTATTTCTGTCTACATCTGTTGAGAGTGTACACATTAATGAGTTTTTGTGGGGGGCATCTCGTTAGCAGTACTGATGTTGGGAGTGGCTTTAGTTACGGGCAGCTTTGTGTGCAATGTTATCGCGTAGATTAGTTTCTTTTGATGTGGAAAGAATGTTTCTTTTGAAAGAATTTGCAATGTTATGAATCAGCCTCCCCATCTCCATTCCCTTGTGTTACCTTGTGTGTGTGTGTGTGTGTGTGTGTGTGTGTGTGTGTGTGTGTGTGTGTGTGGTGTGTGTGTGTGTGTGTGTGTGTGTGTGTGTGTGTGTACGCTATAGATATTCCACATGTGTTATCATCATCATCATCATCATCATCATCATCATCATCATCATCATCATCATCATCATTATGATGATGGTGATGGTGCTGCTGCTGCTGCTGCTGCTGCTGATGATTATCATTAAATGTAGACCTGGCAGTGCCTGAATTCCCTTCGTGTATATACACATGCGGAAGATCAAATTATGCTCGTTAAAGATCCCGTAACTCATATCAGGGTTTGGCAGGTTACAGAAATAGGAACAATCCCCGAAATAAAAACAACAACACGGCTACCATAATGGTGGGTGGGGGTCAAATCAGTTGCATACGCAGAATCTCACCACATATCCCTTCCTTTTTTCTGATTCCTATTTCTCGACTAACCTACCTGAACATGCATACCCCCCCCCCCTCTACCCCCCCCCCTCCCCGGCCACTCATTCCGGTTTCCACTCCCACCTCAGAGAGCCAGCCAGCCAGCCAGCCTAGCCACACCCCAAACCCGTTCTGCCACTATCTCACATCACATCTAGGCCTACCCCAAAGACAAACACTCCATGTTGTAGGGAGCCAAGGTGGTATAGATAGGTAGCCTTCTGGCTAATTTTCCTTTATTTTCAACACTACTCCTTCTGCGTGCGTGCGTGCGTGCGTGCGTGCGTGCGGTGTGTGTGTGTGTGTGTGTGTGTGTGTGTGTGTGTGTGTGTGTGTGTGTGTGTGTTTTGGTGTGTGTGTGTGTGTGTTTTGGTGTGTTTGTGTGTGTGTGTGTGTGTGTGTGTGTGTGTGTGTGTGTGTGTGTGTGTGT
Organism: Stramonita haemastoma; assembly: GCA_030674155.1. NCBI lineage: Eukaryota > Metazoa > Mollusca > Gastropoda > Neogastropoda > Muricidae > Stramonita > Stramonita haemastoma. The sequence continues at coordinate 25,074,405 of CM060324.1, read as the reverse complement.
GTGTGTGTGTGTGTCTGTGTGTGTGTCAAGTCAAGTCAAGTCAAGTCAAAATGATCTTTATTGAGGGTAAAAGATTAAGTTTACACAACTTTTTTTCATCCTGCCCTCGCAAAAAAAATCAAGAAAATTGACTTCTAAAACAATCGAATACAAATATCAACCTTGGTTGAAAACTAAAATAAAATGAGGATTTTCATCCAAACAGAATCTCACAACAACTCAAAACAGTAACATACTCAAGTCATACATACAAAATAATAGAAATACAAAGTAACATGGGTATGAATAACAACAAAGCAGCCAAATGTGTCAAGCATAAGGGGTGGACTTATAATTTGTCCATCAGATGTTTCTTCAAAAGTTTCTTAAACATTTGTTTTGAAGGAACTGATTTTAGAAAAGATGGCAGTTTATTCCACAATGTTCTTCCTGAATAAACAAGGCTTGATTTATAGAGATTGTTATGGGGCCTGGGCAAAAACAGTCTATGGGTAGGTCTGTTTTTATTAACAGCAAATTTTTCCAATATTTTCTTTGGGGCTTTCCCGTTTAATATATTGTACATACATAGATACTTGTTGAACTGCAGTCTTTCTTTGAGTGGAAGAATATCTAGTTCTTTGTAGTTGGTGGTGGTCAGTGTATTAGGATTCAAACGGATTAGTTTCACAGCTCTTTTGTGCAGGCGGTTTATATGCTTTAAGTTTGTTTCGCTTGCACTATCCCATATGGTAGAGACATAATTTATAAGAGATAGAATATGGGCGTGAAAGAATAGTTTTCGTGACTGTAGATTTAGAAAATTCTTGATTTTTCTAAGTTGATATAATCTTACTGAGATTCGTTTTCCTAACATGGCTATGTGATCTGACCAAGACAAGTCGTTGTCAATCACTGCACCTAGTACTTTGTGTGAGACAACTTCTTCAATTTGTTGTCCATGGACATATATTGGCCCGAATGGAGAACGCAATTTCTGTCTTTTTTGCCGAGTGGTTATAAACATACATTTTGTTTTATTTGAATTAAGAGACATATGATTGAGTTCTGTCCATTCCATAAGTTTATTGATATCTGCCTGCATATCATTCACAAGCTGGTTTGGATCATCGTTGTTACATTGAATTGATGTATCGTCAGCAAACATTTGACATGAACAATGGATATGCAGAGGTAGGTCGTTAATATAAATAGAGAAAAGAAGTGGTCCTAGTATTGATCCCTGTGGTATTCCATATTTTATGGGTAGTAAGGTTGACCTCCTAGGCCCGATTTCAACAAGTTGATGGCGATTAGTGAGAAATGAGTCTAAAAATGACAATGCTTGGTTGGAGATTTTATAGCATTTTAATTTTTTGATGAGGAGAGAGTGGCTAATAACGTCAAAGGCTTTCGCAAAGTCTAGAAAAAGAACTCCTGTAAATTCATTATTGTTGATATTCAAAAGACAATGCTCAATAAGTTGTATTAAGGCTGTGTGGCAGGAGTGGTTTTCACGAAAGCCTGACTGGTTTTCATTAATTAGATCATATATTTTAAAATGAGAATGTAAGTGAAAATGTATATGTTTTTCTAATGGTTTAGATAGGATTGACAGTATGGATATTGGTCTATAGTTCAACGGATTGGTAGGGTCTCCTGATTTGTGTAAGGGTATTACTTTTGCTCGTTTAAATTTCAATGGGAAATAATGTTTGTCAATACACAAGTTAAATATGTACGTTAGGGTATCGCTTATAGCATATGCACTGATTTTTAATATTTTACTATCGATTTTGTCAAGGTCTTTTGATCCTGACTGTTTCAATTTGAGAAAGCTATTTAGCACTTCTGTTACTGTTATTGGGGGTATGGTAAAATCAGATGAGATGCTCTTTGATGAACAGTATTGTTTCAATTCTTTCAGCTCATTTGTTTTTGTTTTATCATTAGGTATTATAGAGTCAGCAATGTTTGCAAAGTGAGAATTCAGGTTTTCAGCTGATATTTCTTTTATGACTTTTTGGGTGCTATGTCTTGATTTATTAGTTAAGGTATTAATGGCTTTCCAAATCGCTTTTGGATTCTGGGCTGAAGACAGTAAGTCTTGAAAGTATTTTGTTTTGGCTTTGCGTGTGTGTGTGTGTGTGTGTGTGTGTGTGTGTGTGTGTGTGTGTGTGTGTGTGTGTGTGTGTGTGTGTGTGTGTGTGTGTGTGTCTCTGTGTCTCTGTGTGTGTATGTGTGTGTATGTGCGTGTGTGTGTTGTTGTTGTTGTTGTTGTTGGTAGTGGTGGTGGTGGTAGTGGTGGTGTGTGTGTGTTAACCCCTTGCACGTGTTTAAAGTTTGAATAATTAATTTTTAAGAACCATTTCGTACATAATTATGTTCATTATTGTTTTTTTTTTTGTTTCTATAGAACTTGCAACCCACACGAATTTCTCTGTTTACAGAAAAGAACAAATTACTCATATCTGCATTCGTATGCTATTTGGAAACGACACGTATTCTAGTGTCTTGGTTGGCGAGAATAATCATTTAACATGTTTGGAAAGGGTGTGGAGAGACCGAGGAAAGCAGAGAGTGGAGTGGAGTGGAGTGGAGTGGAGTGGAGTGGAGTGTCTCTTCAACGATAGAGAGAAGTGTGCAAATGAGCGAAAATTAGTGTCCCCTTTTTCATGCTGAAGGATTTCGAAAATCGTGTTAAAGAACACACACTTTTTCAAGCGTTGTAGGAAATTGGCCTCGCTTAGTCCTCCCTTGATGTACTAAGTGGCTGAGGGTTTTTGAATGATGTCTTCATTTTTTTTTCCAATTTTCTTCTCTTTAAGATTTTTTTTTTTTTTTAGAGAACAGGGCCTCTTTTGATGCTGAAATGATAAATCTTTTAATTTATGGGGGTAAGAGAGAGAGAGAGAGAGAGAGAGAGAGAGAGAGAGAGAGAGAGAGAGAGAGAGAGAGAGAGAGAGAGAGAGAGAGAGAGAGAGAGAGAGAGAGATCACGAACAGGTTTATTTTTAATATAAAAAAGAAAAACAAACAAAACCCAAATAAATCAAGGCAACAACAATGCCAAAGTAAACCCACCAAAATAAAACTGACAAAGAAAGTGTCAACGGCACAAACAGCAACCACTAGAAAAAAACCCAGAAAGAGCCATGACACGAATTGAGTGACATCCCCCCCCCCCCCCACACACACACCAGAAATCTTGCGCACACGTTAAATCTTATTCCACTTTTCGTAAGAGAAGGCCATTTGTGTGCTGGTGGGAACAGATGACATGACTTACAAAACTGCATACACACGGGGACTGGATGTAAAAAGCACATGAGTGCTTATTCCATTATTCTCGATATCAAAGAATAAATGAAAAAAAAACACCCACACCCACACACGCACGCACGCACGCACGCACGCACGAACAACAAAACAATTGCACTGCTTACTCAATGTACCATCTGGAAATAAAAGTTTGATTTGACTTGACTTGACTTGACTTGACTTAACTTCACATACACGCACGCACGCACACCACACACACACACTATAAAACTTAAAGACAACAGACCTCTGAAGCTTTATCCACTATTGATTGTTTATTCATGTATTCATTCATTTATTTTTTTTTGTCCATGGGTAGCTAGGGGATGGGCTGTTGAGGTGCAGGGTTAGTTATTAAAAGCAATAAGCATAGACATTCATGGCGAAGGGAAGTAATAACGCGTGCACTTTAGCAGGGTAACACAATATCGAAAGAGCATTGCTTCCCTTGCTATAATATCGCATGCAATAGCCCCCTCCCCTCTTCCTCTCGCTCGCTCGCTCGCTCGCTCGCACACACACACACACACACACATACACACACACACACACGCGCACGCACACACACATACACACACACGCATGCGATATATATATATATTATACAGGCATATATATATATATATAATATATATATATATATATATATATATATATATATATATATAATATATATATATATATATATATATATATATATGATAGCCTTTTGGTCAGAGTGATGCGCTCGTGATCTGCTGACCCAGGTTCGGATCTCCTTCAAGAGGATTTTTTCTCTGGAGTTACCGTCAGTACAGACTCTACTCCCACCAAAAGTCCTCAGGATGAAACCATAAACCGAGATCCCGTGTGCGAACGCACTCAGAACATCTTGCGCACACGTTAAAACCTGTTCGGCTTCTAGGAAGAGTAGGCCAGAAGGTGCCGGTGGAAACAGATGACAAAATTTTAAAAAAAAAAAAAAAAAAAGCGTACACACGTTTGGCTTGGATGTGAAAAAAAATCCCACCACGATTGCTTATTCCATTATCCTCGAAGGAAAACAATAAAAGAAAATAAAAAATAAGTAAAGAATCAACATACTTAATGAGAAAATCGTTAGTGGCAATCCCCCCCTCCCACCAACTAAAAACAACCAACAACTACAACGAAACGGACAAACAGACAAAACTCAACAGAAAACGAAAACAAAAAACAAATCAAAGCAAACAAACAATCGAATATCAAACAAAAACAAACAAAACGACGGCAACAACAACAACAACAATCACCAAAAGCTAGTAAGGTGAGCATCGTTATTAGAAGGAAAACTTTTCACAATTTTTTGTTTGTTTTATCTTTTTTTAAGTTGCATTCTGCTTTGCTTTCTTTTCAAAGCAGAAATTTGAAATTAGATAAATCCACCAGAAAAGAGTATCCTTTACATTTTGCACATCGCACAACACACACACACACACACACACACACACACACACACACACACACACACACACACACACACACACACACACACACACACACACACACACACACACACACACAAACACACAGAAGTACTGTATGTCTGTCGGTGAAGAAAGATAACAGGAGGAATGAGTCAAAAGACTTAGTGTTGGTGTCGTTATGCATAAAATGGATATCTTTCTTGTGTACGCTGAACGACTCACTGCCGGGCTCTATGTCTGTATGTTTGCTTGTCTGTCTGTCTGTATGGCTGTCTGTCTGTCTGTCTGTCTCTCATTTTCTCTCTCTCTATCCCTGTGTGTGTGTGTGTGTGTGTGTGTGTGTGTGTGTGTGTGTGTTGTGTGTGTGTGTGTGTGTGTGTGTGTGTGTTGTGTGTGTTGTCTGTCTGTCTGTCTGTCTGCTTCTGACTGTTTCTGCTTCTGTCTGTCTGTCTATATCTCTGTCTATCTGTCTGTTTGGCTGTTTGTTTCTGCTTCTGTCTGTCTGTCTATATCTCTGTCTGTCAGTCTGTCTATTTGGCTGTCTGTCTGTTTGGCTGTCTGTTTCTGCTTCTGTCTGTCTTTATCTCTGTCTGTCTGACTGTTTCTGCTTCTGTCTGCTTGTCTGTTTGGCTGTCTGTCTGTCTGTTTGGCTTTCTGTCTGTCTCTTTGGCTGTCTGTCTGTCTGTCCGTCCGTCCATTTGTCTGTCTGTCTGTCTCTGTCCCTGTCTCTATCTGTCTCCCTCTGTATCTCTGTCTCTCCCTCTCATTCTCTCTCTCTTTCCCTGGTGTGTGTGTGTGTTGTTGTGTGTGTGTGCGTGCGTGCGTGCGTGCGTGCGTGCGTGCGTGTGTGTGTGTGTGCTTATGTGTGTGTGTGTGTCTGTCTGTATGTCTCTCTCTCTCTCTCAGATCCCCCAAACCAGAGGCCAATATCTATCCTTTCTAAACCCTTGAAAAAACATACAAACACTTAGTCCATCGTCTCGAAACTGACAACTTACTTCATCCCACTCAGTCCGGATTAAGGCAGAAATTACTCGTGTCACACAGCATCAGTCAGTCTCATAGACTGCTGGCTATCAAACATGTGGACAAGAAATAATTACAGAGTGGTAGTCGTAAAAGGTAAAGGTATCCCATAACCTACGTGGTCGTACTGGAGCGAGGCACCAGAGACCTCAGCTTCTCTAGAGGCCAGCATATTGAGGGCGGCGCCATCTCCTCTCCCTTGCTGCTTTAGGTTCCCTGTCCCTCAAGAGGGAAGGTTTCCATTAATTTTACAGCTGGGTGAACTGGGGGACTATACTGAAGCCAAGGCGCGCAAATAGTCACCCATCCAATCGTAACCACGCTCGATGCTGCTTTACCGTAGTTTGGGGGAAACGAGTGCTCTGACCACTAAGCTACCCCATCCCCGTGGTACTTGTAGATTTCAAAAGAACTTTTGATACCATTAACTACTCACTGCTCTTCAAAAAGTTGGAACTGGGTAATCTTTCAAGCACAGTAAAACTAATGATCACCTATCTTACAATCATGTAACAGTGTGTCTCAATAAGTACATCCACACCCGAACCAAAACCCATTAATCATGGAGGATCCCAGGGATTCATACTAGGGCCAAACCTCTTTTTAACATATAGAAATGGCTTTCGTCTTCATGTCAAATTCGCAAATAAAATATTTCGCAGACGACACAACTTTTCGTAAAGCCATAACGACATTAATTCTCTCGCTAAAGCACTACAAACAAGCGCTAATGATCTTGTTGAATGTATTGAACTAATTAAAACACGCTTATACACCCACTAAAAATAACACGCATACTTATAAGAACCAGCTAAAAGGAACAAAATTATTTACCATGAAAAAAAACCCAGTTGCACACACAGAAATCTCCCCATTGACAGACCTTGGAGATGTAGACGAGGAACGAAAGTAATCCCAGGAATTTTATCACATGGAATTTAAAGATAAAGTCAATGAACAAAGCTCTCACCAAAACGTTCTAGGAGTTCTAGGAGAAAATCTCAAGAGATGCCATCACATGGTCTGTCAGCTATGCAAATACATGCCTCAAAGTATATACCAGTTGACCAAAATTAGATACTGTCTAGTCTGCATTTTCATTCAAGGAAACTATTCTTCTAAGCTCACACACACACACACACACACACACACACACACATACACACACACACACACACACACACACACACATACACACACACACATATGTATAAATATAAATATAAATATAACTAAATATATATAAATATATATAAATATATATATATAATATATTATTATATATATATATATATATATATATATATATATATATATATATATTCCTCAATAAATCATGCATTAACCCTGTAGGATTCTGCTAGTGAACACATTATGAAGTCTTTACAAAGTCTGAACAAACATCCTCTTAAACAGGTCCTTTTTTTATGAAAGCAAGCTTGTTTGAAGTGGATTATATTCTGTGGAATATTCTCCCATAGACTAACAACTAAAATATCAGAAAGGCCTAATGATGTTTAAGATAATTTAGGCACCTTTTCTTCATCCTTGAAAAACAGTTTCCCAATGAATCCTTTCAGAATTACTGAAAATCCAAGTGTCCCAATCCCCGAAATAGGTTTGTTAGAATCTACTTTACTTTGCTTAAGTTCTATGCTGTGGAACTCCATTTACTGATTTCATTAGACAACATCAATCAATACCATGATTAAAAAGACATATTCACCAACTTGATGCAGCCACAACAACGAGTCACTCAATCGTACTGGAAACAAAAGCAACATAATTATCTGCCTTTATCTAAGTCTGCCACCCCTCCCCCCTCTTCCCCTGTCTCTGTGTCCGATGTCTTTATTTTTACCACTTTATGTCACAGCAGATAAATTCTCTGCAATTGTATCTGTTTCCCTATCAGAGTGACTTTTTTCTACATAATTTTTCCAGGGTTGTACGTGCGCTAAATAATGATGTGTAACACACGGGACATCGGTTTATCGTCTCATCCGAAAGACTAGTACGCAGACCACCACTCATGATCTAATGGATGGGGGAAAAGTTTTGGGCTCAAACGGGATTCGAACCACAGCACACACCGACCTTGACTATTCGCTTTCTAGACAGGTGCGTTAAACCTCTAGACCACCGATCCACCTTTCTGTTTGTCTCTCTCCCTTTTGAATATTTTACTTATAATTCTTACCGTTATGTTTACTGTTTGCCTCGAAATGAATTTGTTAAAATTCACATTTTAATTCTCAACTCTGGAGTGTGTTTCAAATGTAAATGAACGAAGCTACGTAATATGCCTTTATCTAGGTCTAACTCATCTGTCCGTTTTTCAGCCTGACTTTATGTCTAAATATACTAGACAAGCAAAAGAAAACAACTAAACAAAAACTAAAACAACTAAACAAACAAAAGAAAACAAGTAAACAAATAAAAGAAAACAACAAATAAACCCCCAAAACAATTAAACAAAAAGAAACAAAAACAAGGCAACTAAAGCAAGGAACAAAACAACCAGAAAAATGAACAAAACCCAGTACAAAGCACCCACTCCCAGTTTGAAAACTGTGAGTCAATACCCAGTAAGATTTATTATACACCGGAAATTTGGTTCCTCTCTCTCTCTCTCTCTCTCTCTCTCTCTCTCTCTCTCTCTCTCTCTCTTCTCTCTCTCTCTCTCTCTCTCTCTCTCTCTTTGTTTTGACAGCCGTCGCTCTTTCTCTTCCGCCGTCCTGAACTTTTCCTCTAATTATTTGGGCTTTCTATGTGCTTCTTTTCTTTGCTTTATGTTTGGATGTTGTCATTTTGAAGACGCTCATCAATTTTCTTTACTTCCTTTTTGAAAAAGATTTGTTTTTGCATTTTGCTTTTTCTAATGTCTGTATTGACGTACTTTTTCTATTGATATTATGACGTGATTGATCATCTTTCCAGATCTTTTTTTTAAATAATTTGTTTGGATGTTAGTATTTTCAATTTTCCTTGACTGAAGGATGGGTGGAACAAAATCATGAGTGCTAACACTTGTTCATTAATCTCTCTCCTCTCTCTCTCTCTCTCTCTCTCTCTCTCTCTCCTCTCTCTCTCTCTCTCTCTCCTCTCTCTCTCTCTCTTCCTCTCTCTCTGCAAATTAGCAGGCTGCATTGAACCCCTTCGTACTGAACTTCAATTACAAAAATTCATGAATAATTCGTTCTGACCATCACTTTATTTTCAAGACACGGGATAATAGAATGACGCCATTCCCGCCCGCCATTGTTTTCCAACAGTGGTTTGTGTCCTTATGTGGTTACTGTCGTTTGGTGGACAGGCTCAACAGAGATGAGAACTTTTCTCCAGGTATGAAACCTTCCTGGGGACACTTCACGTGGAATACTGCGCACTGTATAGGTAAGAGAGTACTCATTTTGTGTTTGTAGTCTGAAGAGTTTTTATTTCTGTAATATCTTTTCATTGCTCGAGGCATTTAACGGGGCTACCAGTTGGATGGGTGACCGTTTGCTTCAGTGCAGTTCACCCAGCAGTAAATGAGTAACTGCTCTCTTTAGGGTCAGGAAAGGTAAAGCAGCCAGGGAGAGGAGATGGGCACAGCCCTCAATATGCTGGCCCCTAGAGAAGCTGAGGTTTGTGATGCCTCGCCCTACGATTACGTAGGTTTGGGGACACATTTACCTTTCTACCTTTTCACTACACCATTATGTTGGATATAGAGCGATGGTTTAAGAAGAATTTAAGTCACATTTTCAGTCATTTCTTGACTAGGATCGCGCTGTGCCAAGTCTGGATTGAGTTAAGGACAAGTAAACACTTTAACGACACCACTCCGGTGTCCTTTGTAGTGTGCACTCATTTTCTTTGTTGCTTCCGCAGGGAGGTCATACTCTATGTGTGTGTGTGTGTGTGTGTGTGTGTGTGTGTGTGTGTGTGTGTGTGTGTGTGTGTGTGAAAATCAAACTTTTATCTCAGGCAGTTATTGAATAACAACACATTTGCTATTTTCCCCATCAAGTCACCCATCTAGGAAGAAAAAAGTGTGTGTGTACGTGTGTGTGTGTGTGTGTGTGTGTGTGTGTGCGTGCGTGCGTGTACACGTACACACATACACACACATATACACACACACAATTGCAAGCTTATATTTGCAATGCTTTTTGGTCAGGGTAGTCAAATCATGGTGGTTTTTAGCATTTCAGATTTGGCAAGAAAAGTTGTGGGCTTATGTGTGGTAAAAGTAGCAGTGTTGAGGACCACCAGTACTGCTTTGAACAGAGTGTTCGTGTTTCTTTGGTTATGGTTTGTTTGGTAGAATATCCTCGGGTTTCTTCTTTGACTTTTATATATATTTTTTTTTACTGTCCCCTCTTCTCTGAAAATAGCATTTTTGAGGTATATCTTTTCGTTTTTGAAATAGCTAACATTTTCACTGATCGTTAATTTTTATCAAAATTGTCTCATATCGGACAGCTAGATGGGTTACTTCCAAGAGGACCAAGCTGTGAAATTGTGCAATCGATTATTTCGGGCTAAATCATCATTACGACAAGAATAAATGACAAATAACAGCAGATATTCGTGACATACGCAAACTCAGAAGAGAACAGAGATCTTGTTGCCGTGGGTACTTTTACGTGTGCTAAAATTGCGGGATCTCAGTCTATTATCTTACCTGACAGACTGAAAACCAGACCACCACTGAAGGTCTACAGAGTGAGGGATAAGTTTGGCTTCAAAATGGGATGGAATTTGCGCTTCTCGCTTTCTAGGCGGCTGCGTTACCTATAGACCACCAATCACTTTGTACTGTGAGGTACTGGCTTGTAGTGCATTGTATTGTATTGTGTTGTGATGTATTGGATTATCTCACAACATGTTGGTTTGGCTCGAATTCTACTGGATTACGTTGTAAAAACTACGGAAGAACACAACTGAAGAATGTCAGATGCACGATGGGAGCAGCTGAATACCAAAAGATTTTTTTTTTTAATGTTGAAGAATATGGGTAACAAAAGCAGCCTTAGCGTACACCACACAAAGTATTGAACCCCCCTCTCCTTCAAAGAAACTTTGATAAGAACTGTGCTGCTAGTTTTGGTGTAAGGCTGTTGGGTGGTGTGAATCAGACCAATTCATGATATGCTACACATATATCTTAAAGAGCATAGGCGACAGAAGGCAGCATTGGCATACACCAGCCCAAGAACAGTACCACCTCCCATACAACTAGACTTTGGACAAGAACTGTGCTGCTAGCCTTGGCGTTAAGTTGTAGTGTGGTGCGAATCAGATTTCTGTCCACCTTGTTTTTCTTCAGAGATGTCCACAGTGCATCGTGTTCCACTTTGTTGAATGCCTTTTAGAAGTCAGTGAAGACACGGTGCACGTCGAGACAATGCTGCAAGTGTGGATTTTCTTGCAGGGAATTCTTTGACTAGAAACATGTTACATGGTGCTCCTGTCCTACTTTTTGTTGTAATGGAATCTTTTACGTATGTGCGCTAAATACCTATTGCACACAGGAACTCGGTATATCGTCTTATCTGAAAGACTAGTACCCAGACCACCTCTCACAGTGTGGTGGATGGGGGAAAAGTTTTGGACACAAAAGTGGACGGAACCGGAATGTTCATTTTCTAGGCAGGTGTGTTTCCTCTAGACCACCGATCCACATAAAAACGACATATCATAAAGTTGATAACGTCCAGTTTGTTTTCCGACAAAAGTTAATTCGTTGCAACAGATATGGGTGTGGAAGCGAAAATGGGATAATGATACCCAAGGTGTCATTCAATTAATCATCAAAAAAGATGTCATGTTGATTGTCTATGCTTTCATTTCGGGGAAAAAAAATCTCCGTTTAAATTGAGTTTATTCATTCCATAAGTAACGAACAAATGTAGTATGAAAATATAATCAACATAGCAACAAGAAGACAGTAACTTATATTGTGTTCTAGCACAACATCAATATTCACATGACGACTAATGATCCATATAATGACTAAAAGAAGACGGGGGGAATGAATGAATTGAATAAGAACAACCTCAACTAACATTCAAAGACAATGACATTTTACAAAAATACATGTCTATTGAATAATCTTGATATGCAACCTTTTTATCGATCCGCAGCTAGAGCTCAGAGGGTCACCAGTGGTGAGGTTTTTGCGTATGCGACAATTTCCCCATCTCTCACCATTTAGGTAGCCGCTCGCCGACTTCGGAGATGGTGTCCAAACACGACACCTGTGTGCATGCTGGGTTGTTTTTTTTCAGTCATCTGTTCCTACCGATACACAATGGCCTATTCTTCTGAAATGCGGAACGGGTTTTTATCATAATAATTATGTGCAAGATGTTCTGTGTGGGTTTGCACACGGGGCCTTGGTTTATAGTCTCATCCGAAGGACTTTGACATTCAGTTGGAATTTATTCGTCAAACTGGGAAGAGAGAGGGAAGCTGGGATTCGAACCCAGAACCTCACGGTTTATTTGTTTGCGGGCGAACGTCTTGACCATCCTGCGACCTGTTTGAAAAATGCCAGTATCCGCCTCTGCTCTACTAAATCAAACCATAAAGAAATTAAAAAACACTGACAGTAAAGAATGATGAAAGAACTAGCGGTAAGACAGACATATGAACAAACAACAAGAATCATAACAAGATTCAGGTCTTTGGG
>CM060324.1:25051953-25059453 GCA_030674155.1 Stramonita haemastoma | reverse complement strand
GCATGGGGAAAGCGAGTGCTGTGACCTCTGAGCTATCTCGTCCTATAAAAAAAAACACACACAGGAAAACTGAGTCAGAAACAAGATCAACTCCAGGAAACACAGTTGCACTCAAACAAAAAAGAAAGCTTTGTAGGGATTCAAACCTACGATCTCAAACAACTCCAGCTCATGAGTTTGACACACTATCCACTAAGTCCTTTGGCATCTCTTCCTCTCCTCCTACCTCTCCCCCCTCCCCCCCCCACAGCTAGTTAACATGCTCTCCATTTGCATTCAAATGAGAGTAGCACTTAACGTGACAGCCACAGCACAACAACTGTTATCCACTTCATTGCTTCGACCCCTTAAGGACATTTCATTTCCAAGATGGCTGTTTCGGAAGCGTTGAATTGAAAAGGGAATAATCATTCGAATGGGATGAGAAATTGTTTCTGGGTGTGGGTGTGGGTGTGTCGGGGGAGGGGGGGGGGTAGGCTGGAGGGTGGGCTGCAGGGGGGGGGGGGGAGGAGTGAGTAAGCGGTGGTGGTCTCCAGGTGTGTGTGTGTGTGTGTCTGTGTGTCTGTGTGTCTGTGTCTGTGTGTCTGTGTGTCTGTGTGTGTGCACAAGACAGACAGACAGACAGACAGACAGACAGACAGACAGACCACACACACACACACACACACACACACACACTACAAAGAACCGTCCCCCCCCCCCCCCCCCCCCCCGCCTTTCAATAATGAGTGTTCCTCATGCAGACACTCCTTGTGCCTGTGCAGGGAATGAAAGAGAGCACATTGCACTCGCCGGCCTTACTCTGGCCAAGAAGTTGCGCTCTGGAAGATTAATTTCTCATTATCTTCCAACACCATCATTATGATGATGATGATCATCATTATTTTAACAATACTGTGTGCTCCTTGTTGTGTTGTTTTCCAGAAGACCTTGACATTGGTGCCTCCCCTTACTCTTCTCCCCCCCTCCTTTCCCTTTCCCCCCTCCCCCCAAGTCTTTGTTTCAATCACTCCCCCACCCCTCCTCATCCACCTTGCCTCCCCTCCCCTCATCATGACTTGCCCCCTCCCTCCATCCCCTTCCCTGTCTCTTTTGTTCCCACCGCCCACCCAGTCTCCTTGTGGTTTGTCTTTGGGATATTTATGATCTAGAAACTGCGCAGTAGGGGGGGTCTAGTTTTTGTTTTTGTTTTTGTGAGTTAGGTAACAGCATCATCGTCAGAGAGAGAGAGAGAAAGAGAGAGAGAGAGAGAGAGAGAGAGAGAGAGAGAGAGAGAGAGAGAGAGAGAAGAAGAAGACAGACAGACAGACAGACAGACAGACAGACAGACAGACAGACAGATGTGATGTTGATGATGATGATAATGATGATGGTGGCAATTTTTATTTTCAATGGTTAGAGATGTGGCGATGGTGATGATGATGATGATGATGATGATGATGATGTATGGTGATGGCAATTTTCATTTTCAATGGTTACAGGTAAGTAAGCATTCAGATACTTTTTTCATCCGTCTGGCCCTAGGGACAACTATATTACAAACTTGAGTCTGATACTTGAGTCTCTGATACCTCGCTCCCCTACAACCACATAGGTTATGGGACACCTTTACCTTTACCGCATCATTCCTATTTGTAAAGACCAGCAACCAATGAAGATAAACCCAACCACACAAACAACCAACCAATTGTTTGAAACATGGTATAGTAACCAGTTTGTTAGCCAGCCAAGCAACCGGTCAAGAAACCAGCTAGGTAGATATACATACAGAAGCGACAATAACAATAACAGAAAGCCAAAGCAAACCAAAGCAACCAAAAAAAAAAGTAATATCAGCATCATCAACAACAACAACATAAAAGAAAAAGGACAAACCCACTCCTTAAGGGTCAATTATACACACCTTTTAAAAACTGTAGCTACAAATAGACATCACAGACAGAATTATTTTTCCCTACTGACAGGTATTCGAATTTCAATAACACAAGCCGAAACCCTCAGTCTAACGAATGCTTTACCGTCAGTCATGATTTAGAATTTCATTGAATCGTCTGATCATTTTGTCCGGACCTGTCAGCCATTTTTTTCAATTAAAAAAAAAAGGCTAGAGACCAGGGCTGGCCATTTAGACATAGTTTCTTTTTGTTTAAAGGTCATTGAGTTATGAAGACATATGATATTTGGTGATGGATTTGAGTGTATGATTGAGTTGTGTCGGCCAGTTTCAAACGTCAAGTGTAGAGTGTCCGTTTTGGAGTTGTGTGTAGGTGGCTCAAATCTTAGCAATGACAGGGGTGATATAAACAAGCGTGGGTCTAGTGGTTGAAAGGTAGAATTGTCATGATGGGAAGCTTGTGGATTTATTCATTTATTTATAATAATTAATAAATAAATAAATAAATAAATAAATAAATAAATAATACATAAATAAATAGAGAAACAAGCGTGGGTCTAGTGGTTGAAACGTAGAATAGTCATGATGAGAAGCTTGTGGATCCATTCTCATTAGACACAGATTTTTTATCATAAGTAGTTTGATTCATTTTTTTTCAAAATAGGGAAAAGGTCATATTGTTATAAACTTAGCACCTTATTATTTCATTTTTACTGCCTTGCATAGTTGGTAAGAATGAAACATATGCTGCATGAATATTCAAATGAATTTTGAATAGTTCACATGCATATATGTCGCTGTTCAACCTGCGTACATTTTTCTTTAAAGTCCCAAGACATTAATAAAATACTATTAAAAAAATGAAACTCAGGATATAATTACTGTCTCTTCTGCAATGACCAAGTAAGAAATTTGTAGTGCATAAAAACAAATCCAAAAAGAAAACAATGCTGAAGTTAAAACAGCCTCGAAATTCCCTTTGCCTTCAAAGCCATCTAAGAGAAGGAAGATGGCCAGACGGTTTAGACGTTCACCTGCCCAACAAGTAAATTGTGAAGCTCTGGGTTTGAATCCCAGCCTTGCCCTCTATTCCAAGTTTGACAGAAAGAAGTTAATCTTTTGGAGAAGACTATACAAGTCGGACTGGAGTGCTTACAGACTTGTGTGCGTGAAGAGAACCCACGACAGTTGAAAAACAAAAAGAGCGGGGAAGCATCTCCCGATAGTCCTGAAAAAATTCTTAACTGAATCCCCGAAATCGGAAGGCAGCTACCTTATTAGGAGGGGGAAGAAAAGGTTGCATACACAACAATCTCACCATTAGTGAACGTCAAAGCTCTTGCTGGGGAACAAAAACAAAAGCCGTCTAACCCTCCCCCCCCCCCCCAACTAAAACCCAATCCACAGGGTGGTAAAAGCATCGGACTGGTCATCTATTAGAAATCTGAGAGCATGGGTTTGAATTACCACTGAACTGTCCGATTCAGATTTTTTCTCTTGGAATAACCACCGTTTCCGATTCAATTCTCCTACAAATCCTCTTGAGGACACTAATACCATATTTCTGAAATCGGAATGCACCTATCTTAATGGCTGACAAAAACAGTGGCATAGGCAAAACCTTATCATTGGTAAGCCTCAGAGCTCTTGCCGAAATTCAAGTCAGTTGTCTCCACCGCCACTGTCGATGGTAGGAGCTCCACACAATGCCACCAGGGTTCGCCATCTCTTTCTGACTCTGCTGAGTTCTGCAATCTCCTGCAGCCCTCCCAATGGTCTACTCTCACGAAAAGCGGAACAAGATTTAACATGTGCGCAAGATGTTCTGCGTGCGTTTGCACACGGGGCCTCGGTTTGTAGTCTCATCCGTAGGACTTTTGGGGAGAGTGGAGTCAGCAGTGATGTTAACTCCAGGAGAAAAATCCCCTCGAACGGGAATCGAACCCGGGTCGTCAAATTGAAAACCCACACGTCTTTTGTGGAGGTAAATCCAACTTTGGCTCATGGTATGGATGACACTGACATGGCCAGCATGCAGTCTGTAGTCTGGAGAGGCATGGGCTCCGCCTGGTCAGAAACACTGCCTGACACTCTCATTGGAAGACACATATGACTCCCCCGGAGCTACAGGACCCAGACTTTCCTGGCATGAAACAAACATGTAGGGTGGAGGTAGATCTCCTTAGCTACACCTCCTGGTATTCATTATGAATCTTTCGGTTATTTGTTTTGTTCACTACATAATGACATTTTCATACTTAAGAAAGGGAAAATACACTGAAAAATACTTGAACATTTTCCCGAACCATAAAGTATTTGAAACTATTCAAGTTAAGTAAATTCGCAATCAAAGGCTATTTAGAAGTCAATTTGAACAAGTAGACCCAGAGAATAAACAATTTCTAGACAAGGCATAATTTCCAGACACTTCCCTTTACGATCAGGGCTGTTTAGTCAGGTCGTCTCTGTCTGTCTCTCTGTCTTTATGTCTCTGTCTGTCTGTCTGTCTCTGTCTGTCTGTCTGTCTGTCTGTCTGTCTGTTTTTTTTAAAATTATTTTTATTTTTTAATTTTTTAGATAGATGGCTTGATGAAAAAAAGCAAACTTATTGCCTACTCAATGTACATGTACCATCTGGCAATAAAACTTTGATTTGATTTGATCTCTCCTTAAACTGTAGAAAAAATGGATATGTAATTAATTCATTGACCTGTAATGTAATTCAGTATCATGTAATGTTTAATTTTATGTAAAGTTGTTGCTTTTTAGCTTGCTCCAGCTGAGCACCCTGGTGGTCATCCAAATTAAGAATCACTGTGAGCCTACACACTTTGGAGAAGTTTGTGGGCATGGCTGTTTTCAAATAAAGTAAAAGGTAAAGGCGTCCCATAACTTATGTGGTCTTCGATGAGCGAGGCACCAGAGACCTTAGTTTTTCCAGGGGCCAGCATCTTGAGGGTGGCGCCAATCTCCTCTTTCTCGCTGTTTTACCTTCCCTAACCCTAAAGGGGGCATGTGCCCATTTACAGCTGGGTGAACTGGGGGACTGTATTGAAGTCAAGGCGTGCAAACGGTAATCCATCCAATTGGTAATCACGCATAATGCTGCTTAACCTTACCTTGGGGAAAGCGAGTGCTCTGACCACTGAGCTTTCCCGTCGCGTCCCAAATACTTCACTATATTGACAGTCATATTGACAGCCCTGCTCCGACTTTAGAAGGTATGTTTTGTTCTATCTCCTCCTTCAATGGAAGATACAGGTCGTTATACTGAGGGTTGTCATGGTTGAAAACAGTCCACAGTTGAAATTTGAAAACATAACAATTTTTTTATATATAGGTTAGGCCTCAGCACCGAGGGTTCTGTTACGACACGAATGTTTATCGATGTTGTGCTGTAGTGTGTTTCACATTCTGTTACAATGTGTTTTATTTCGTGCCGTTTCGATGGTCGGTTTACGTTTTGTGTTTTTGAATGTTCTGTTGAGTCGAGTTGTGCTTACTGTATGTATTGTATTGTATTGTATTGTATTGTATTGTATTGTTTGTATTGTATTGTAATTGTGTTGTTTTGCTTTGCATTTGTGTTGCATTATATGGTTGCGGTTCCTTAGTATTGCATCACAACGAGTTGGCTGTACTGGAATTATCTAAACATGTGCTACTGTGTACTGCAGTTTGTATTGTTGTCGCTTATGATAGTAATGATACCGCATCATTTAGTCTTGTGATTTGTTTTCAGTATAATGTACTCTATCATTTGTACTTATCGCAGATTTCACACTAAAAGACAGTGTAAGCGGTTAAAGTCCAATTGATCCAGACTACTTGGGTCAAAGGTTCAAATCTCTGCTGTGCCAGCTGTTTGAGGTATTTGTACTTTGGATTAAATACTGATCTGATTCCCTTCGATTAAAATACTTTAGAAATGGACCTATTAACCACAAACCTTGTGTACAAACGCAGGCACAATCTTGATACACATATCAAATTCATTATTATTGCAAAACTTTGATATGCAGGTAATGGAAAAGCACACATAGTGCTTTTTTTGCTACCATCTCGAGTCCCTATGCGGCTATTATGGTAAATTTGTGCATATCTTCCCACGGTGAACATCTAGCTCTCCGAAAGAGGAAAGAAACGCAGAAGTTGTTCTATTCGTTCACCTACCAGCATTTTTCTTTTCTTTATGAGTTGGTGTAGCTCTTTGGTTTGTAACGTTCGCCAATCGCGAGCACAACGCTCTAACCACCAGGGTGGGCTGGTTATGACCAGTGGTATGGATGACCTGAACATACCCAGCATGTATTCTGCGTGTGAAAAGAAAACGCCAAAATGGCGAGGAAGAGTGCTGAGGCGTTACAACACGCCATTCAAGAAGACCAAAAACTTTCCCCCCCTAGAATTATAAGACCTGTCAATCTTGCTGTTAGGTGAATAGGATTGCTCTTTTCCTTGTCATGCTTTGAGGGGTGTAAGGTGGGGGCCAGGGGTGGAAGGGGGTGGGGGGAGGGGGCATAGCGGTTAGAGCGTTAAGTTCGCAATCTGAAGACCTGGGTTCGAGCCACCACAGAGATGCCCGTTCAAGATTGTTGTTCTCCTGGAGTTAGAACCACCAGTGCCGACTCCACTCCCCTGAAAATCTTTGGAATTGGACAATAAAACCAAAAGCCTGTGTGCAAACGCACGTAGAACATCTTGAGCACACGTTTGAAGACCTATTATGCCTTTTTGGAAGTGCAGGCTATAAGAAACGCATGCACACAAGTGTCGTGTTTATTGCACCATCATCGAAGTCGGAATGCGGCTACCTTAATGGTGGACAAAAGCGGTGGCATATGCAAAATCTCACCATCGGTGAACATCTGAGCTCTAGCCAAAGAAAGAAAGAAAGAAAGAAAACAGCCAAAGAAAGAAAAAAATGGCATACTTTCGTTGCTAGCCTATCCAGCTATTTTTCCTTTTCTTTATGATTGTGTGCCTTTAATATTCCGTCAACGTTTGCCAATATCTTCCCCTAAAGTGTTCTGCAAAGCTACATGTAGACGAAATATTGCTACCTTTGTGGCAGAAAAAGGAAAATTCAATCAAACACTCAAACACACACAGGTACACATACACACAGACAGATGAAGAGACAGAGACAGAGAGACAGAGAGACAGAGAGACAGAGAGACAGACAGACAGACACACAGACAACAGACACACACACACACACACACACACACACACACACACACACACACACACACACACACACACACACACACACACACACGAGAGTGGACGGGGTAGCCTAGTGGTCAGAACATTGGGCTCGCAATCTGACGACCCGGGTTCGATTTCCGTTCGAGGGGATTTTTCTCTGGAGTTAACAACAGTGCTGACTCCACTCTTCCCAAAAGTCTTTCGGATGAGAGTATAAACCGAGGCCCCAAGTGTGAATGCATGCAGAACATCTTGCGAACACGTTAAATCCTGTTCCGCTTTTTGTAAGAGTAGGCCATTGTGTGCTGGTGGGAACAGTTGACAAGATTTACAAAAGTGCATACACACCGGAACTGGTCCTCGATATAAAAGAGTAAATAATTTTTTTTTTAAAT
>CM060324.1:25031953-25044453 GCA_030674155.1 Stramonita haemastoma | reverse complement strand
TTACACCATTAATATATTTTTTTGTCCGCACACGCACACACACACACACACACACACACACACACACACACACACACACACACACACACAACACACACACATACACACACACATTTCCATTATCATCGATATAAAAGAACACACACACACACACACACACACACACACACACACACACACACACACACACACACACACACACACATTATATTCGATATATAAGAGCACACACACAGACACAGAACACAACACCAGACACACACACACACACACACACACACACACACACCACACACACACAACGCGAACACCTCATTTACATCTCAATTTTCCTGGTATCGAGCAAAAAATAAATACATAATGATAATCCCCAACCAACCAAGCAACTAACCAACATCCAAAACGAGGCTAATCAATCTCTGCACAGCCCCGTGACGTCAGCACACCTATCCTGGTAATCCAATTATAGAATTCGTCCCATCCCCCACCTCCCCCAGTCCGCCCTTCCCCCTCTTCTCATCTCTGTCTTCTCTAATGCCTCTCCCCTCTCTCTCTCTCTCTCTCTCTCTCTCTCTCTCTCTCTCCTCTCTCTCTCTCTCTCTCCTCTCTCTCTCTCTCTCTCTTGCTTGCATTATATATTTGTAATGCCTTCTGTTTCATGGTCCTGAATATTTGCTATTTTTAAAATGTTTTTTGCTATGTTATTTTTTGTTTAAATAATTATAAGTGTATCCAGTTGGGATGACGCGTTTTGTTGAATGTATTCTGTTTTCTTTTTCTTTTTTAAATATTGTTTGAACTGCTGGTGGTGGTGATGCTGGTATGTAGGGGTAGGGAGGGGGTTTCTCAGCTTTATTCCCTGATCAGGGCAAGGGCCGGATGAAAAAAAGTATGTAATGCTTACTTACTCTGTTACCCTTGAAAAATAAAGATTATTCATTCATTCATTCATTCATTCCTCTCTCTCTCTCTTCTCTCTCTCTCTCTCTCTCTCTCTCTCTTCTCTCTCTCTCTCTCTCTCTCTCTCTCTCTCTCCTCTCTCTTCTCTCTCTCTCTCTCTCTCTCTCTTCTCTCCTCTCTCAATTATTCCTTCTCTCTTCTTGTCTGTCTGTCTTCTTTGTCTGTCTTCTCCTCTCTCTCTCTCTCTCTCCTCCTCTCTCTCTCTCTCCTCTCTCTCTCTCCTCTCTCTCCTCTCTCTCTCTCTCTCCTCTCTCTCTCTGTCTATGTATCTTCCTGTGTCCCCTCTGTATCCCTGTGTCTTCCTCTGTCTATATGTCTGTCTGACTGTCTGTCTGTCTGTCCCTAGGCCCAACCTCCCTTCTTCCGTCTCTTTCTTCCACTTTTACCCCCCTCCCCCCCTTTCCTTCTCCGCTCCCCACCCTAAATACTGCTGGTTAGGCTAATGGAGATGCCTCCAATCATAACGACAGTTCCGTGTACACTATTCCTAATGGCTTAAAGCTACCATCCTCGGCGCTTACAGCATTGCCTAGTCATCATCATTTGTGCAGCAAACTGCTGCCTCTGCTCGTCTGTAACAGTGCCTAGGAAACTCTGAAGCAATCCACTGGGCCGACCCTTCCCGAGTCATTCTTGGGTCTGTCGTGCACACGAACTGCTACATCTGCTTATTTGTAATGCTAAGCTAGCTCCCAGCCCAATCTACCCTCCTTCCTTACTCAGTCATTCCATGACTGTTGTGATGCTAGTTACCTAAGCTAGCTGGCTTGCTAGATAGCGAGGGTGTTGCTGTGGTTAGCCAAACTGATGAGAAGGAGGATGAGGATGAGGAGAAAAGAGAAGGAGAAAGAGAAATCAAACACCCTGTCTGTCTTTCTGTCTTACTGTCTGTCTGTGTCTGTCTGTCTGTCTCAACCTGTGTGTGTGTGTGTATGTGTCTGTCTCCATCTGTGTGTATGTCTCTCTCTCTTGACTTTTTACCCTCTCCGTCTCTCTGTATCTTTCTCTCTGTCTCTGTCTGTCTGTCTGTCTCTCTCAACATAAGTATATAAATATTTAGGTTTCTTTTTTCCTTTAATTACGCTTAGCTTCACTACTTAAAGTAAAGATCTTGCAAGCAGAGGAAAAACAGCTTGTTAGTGTACTGGAAAAAGTTACGGTTTTAAATAACAATTTCATTGATTTGTGTATTAAGATATTATATGCACAAATATAACTAATAGTCTTATGTGGCTCTGGGATTTGAGGAATAGATGCAGCAGCCACACAAATAGAGTCAGTGCATCTAGTTGCTTTGAAGCCAGTTTTAGGAGTGGATAGGACACCAAATAATCCTCTTCTCTCTCTCTCTCTCTCTCTCTCTCTCTCTCTCTCTCTCTCTCTCTCTCGCTCTCGCCCCTCCAATTTCTAAAAATGTTTTGCTAATTCTATAAACATCTGGGATGTGTTTTTTTTTTTTTTAAATTATTATTTTTATTTATTTATTTATTTATTTTATCAAATTTTTTTTTAATAGTATTCTCCCCCGCCCCCTTCAAATAAGAATATCATTTATTTTTTCCCCCTTTTATCCAAATGTATGATTTAAATGACTTGTATAACTTTAGACATATGGACGTAGACTGATGTTTCAGTTGTTTATTATAATGTTCTCCTGCTGGCCCCTGCTGGCTCTTTGTTTATTAGCGGTTTGTTGTTGTTGTTGTTGTTGTTGTTGTTGTTGTTTGTTTTGTTTTATTTTGGGGGGGGGTGTTTGTTTGTTTGTTTGTTTGGGTTTTTGTTTTTTTGTTTGTTTTTTGTTTGTTTATTTGTTTGTTTATTTTGTTCTGTTTTTTTTTCGCTTCTTTTCTTCTTCTTTAATAATCCAAATTATTTTATTGTGACTTCTGATTTTCTTTCTGAATGAGTGCACCTTTCTCACCTTGTTATATGTAGTGTACTGTCGCATTTCTCTTACCTTATTATATGCAGTGTACTTATTTCCGTATGTTGTTTGGTACTGCGTATAGTTTTATTGTTTAATATCTTTTATTTTGATGTTATCCCTGAAAAGGGCGGGGACTGAATGTAAAAAAGCACATGTGTGCTTATCTATTATCCTCGAATAAAAGAATTTGCCTTGCTTGCCTTGCCTTGCCTTGCTCTCGCTCTTTCTCCAACCACCACCAAACTGCACAGTCATACTGATTGCAAATGCGGAGAAGAAAAAAAATCCCAACCACCAAATTGTACAACTTTGCTGATTGCAAATGAGAACAAGAAGAAGAAAAAAGCACCACCCTACAACCACTAAACTATACAGCTCTGCTGATTGCAAATGCGGAGGGGAAGAAGAAGAAGAAGAAGAAGAAGAAGAAGAAGAAGAAGAAAAGAAGAAGAAGAAGAAGAAGAAGAAGAAGAAGAAGAGGAAAAAGAAAACTTGCAAAAGAAAAGAAGAAGAAGAAGAAGAAGAAGAAGAAGAAGAAGAAGAAGAAGAAGAAGAAGAAGAAGAAAAAACAACAAAAACAAGAACGAGAAGAACAAGAAGAACAAGAACAAGAAAAGAAAGCACCACCGCCCCGACACCAAACTCTACAGTCCTGCTGATTGCAAATGCTAAAGCTAACGGACTACCAACTCCTGTCTACCCTAGGGTCCCTAATGAGTTGGGTGCAGGCAGGATTCGTGGTTTGGAATCCAAAATGACAAACAAGGAATCGTACCGTGTCGTGTCGTGTCGTGTCGTGTCTTGTCGTGTCGACGCCCTCTAGGTTCGGTTAACGAACGTTGCCTGAGGAATGTACGTGTTACGTGTTTGAGAGTGTGTTTGTTTGTTTTCTGGTAAAGGTCAAAGGTTTGGGTTGAGGGTTTTTTTTTTTTTTTTTTTAGTTCGTGTTAAGCATAGACCTCCCTTACCCCATCTCTCTCCCCTTCCCTTCCTCACCCTTGCCTAAGTTTATCACCACAAAAGACCCCAGCTACCCCTTTAAAACTTGCGAAAAACAAATCCCTTTCTTTTTTCCTTTTTTCTTCCCCAGCACACACACACACGAGCATTCAAAATGGCGGAGACACTCAGCAACTCATTTCTCTCTGTGCAAAAAGTTGGGGCATGCTTTTGTGCCCATGATGAAGAGGCGGATCGGAGGAGCATAACCATACGCCCTCCCTGTCAGAGCCGCTGCACAGGGCTCCACAGACCCCCCGCATTCTTCAAAGCCAAGATCCACGGCAAAACAAGCCGACCGAGTCACCAGTCACCCGGTGGATCGGTGGTCCAGGTGGTAACGCACCTTGCCTAGAAAGCAAAAAGTCCGGGTCGGAGTGTGCGGTGGTTCGTACCCCGTTTGGGCCCAAAACTTTTCCCCCATCCATTAGACCCTGAGTGGTGGTCTGGGCGCTAGTCTTTCGGATGAGACGATAAATCGAGGTCACGTGTCTTATACATCACTATTTAGCGCACGTAAAAGAACCCACAGCAACAAGGGGGTTAACCCTGGAAAATTCTGTAGAAAAAAGCCACTCTGATAGGGAAACAAATACAGTTGCATGCAGGAGAAAGAAAAAAATAAAATGGGTAGGCGCTGCACTTGTGGCGACGCGCTCTCCCCAGGGAGAGCAGCCCGAATTTCACGCAGAGAAATCTGCTGTGACATAAAGTGGTACAAAATACAAAAAATACAAACTTGGCCCTTGAGCTTTCCAACTGCCATGAAGAATGCCCTGCAAATCTGACAAAAATAACCCCTATCGCCAGAATGCCGATGTTCCCAACTGCATTGCCGACCTGACAAAAATTATTTCCACGCTCTGTGAACGCGTCTCCTCTCTTGAAAAAAGGCCGGAGGAGGTACTACACATTGAACAAGAAAAGCCCAGAACTCTTCGCGTCACCATGGCGACCAAAGGAACCCAAAGGGACTGCGCTAGCCGGGTCCATGTCATTGCGTCGACATACTTTTTTATTCACTTATTTTTTATTTTATTCTTTTACATCGAGGATAATGGGATAAGCACTCTTGTGCTTTTTTCTTTCAGTCCCCGTGTGTATGCAGTTTTGCAAATATTGTCATCTGTTCCCACCGACACACAATGGCCTACTCTTACGAAAAGCGGAACAGGATTTAACGTGTGCGCAAGATGTTCGGCGTGCGTTCGCACACGGGGCCTCGGTTTACAGTCTCTTCCGAAAGAAAGAGTGGAGTCAGCACTAATGTTAACTCCAGGGGAAAAATCCCCTCGAACGGGAGTCGAACTCGGGTCGTCAAATTGCGAGCGCAATGTTCTGACCATTGTGCTATCCCGTCCCCCGTCCCCCCGTTTGTGATGCTAGAGCACACTTAGCATGGCACCAACCCTGACCACTCACCCTGATTGACACATTTTAATCAGCTGTGAAATCGACAGCAAACAGGGGAGCTAATGCTGAGACACTCTTTCTAGTCCTCTGCTAATTACGCCCCTTGAGCGGGGGGGGAGGGGGGGGGGTGAGTCAGACTCCTTTTCCTCTGATGCAAAAATCCCAAACAAACCCAAACAAATAAACAAACAACCTAAACAAACAAACCCACCCACTCATCCCCCCCCCCCCCCGAAAAAAAAAACAAACTTGCTTGCACTTCAAATCTCTTCTCTCAAAATAATGTGTACAATCGTGCTTGCACAGAGAGTGAGGGAGGGAGGGGAGGGAGGGAGGGAGACAGATGGAGGAGAGAGAGAGAGAGAGAGAGAGAGAGAGAGAGAGAGAGAGAGAGAGAGAGAGAGAGAGAGAGAGAGAGAGAGAGAGAGAGAGAGAGAGTCAAACCGAATCAAAGTAAATTCTTTTGTTTTGAGGATAAAGAATTAGCACCCATGTGCCTTTTTACATGCAGTCTCCGCCCTTTTCAGGGATACATCATGATAGTAATATGAGAGATATGAGAGATATGAGAGAGAGAGAGAGGGAGAGAGAGACAGAGACAGAGACAGAGAGAGAGAGACAGAGACAGACAGACAGACAGATAGAGAAACAGAGGCAGACAGACGGACACACAGACACACAGACACATAGAGAGTCAGAGACGGAACCCCCCTCCTCCCATTCTCTCCTCTCCTCCTCTCTCCTCTCTCTCTCTCTCTCTCTCTCTCTCTCTCTCTCTCTCCTCTCTCTCTCTCTCTCTCACTCTCTCTCTCTCTCTCCTCTCTCTCTCTCTCTCTCCTCTCTCTCTCTCTCTCTCTCTCTTGTGTGTATGAGGAACATACACACATGCGCGCGCACGCATGCACACACACACTTTCACACACACTTTCACACACACACTTTCACACACACACACTTTCACACACACACACTTTCCACACACACCACACACACACACACACACACACACACACACACACACACACACACACACACACCCCACACACACACAACACACACACACACACCACACACACACACACACACACACACACACACACACACACACACACACACAAAAAACGCGCCCTAAAAAAATGCCATTACCAGAGGGGGTATGTGTGTGAATGCATGTGTGGAAGGGGGAATGCGCTAAACAAAGGTCAAATTAAAATAAAAAAGAAACACACACACAAATTAACGAGCTCAACTGAAAAAGCATGGAAGTATGCCAGCGATCAAACAAGCGACGACAACAACAACAAACAAACTACAACATCAGCAAATTTGACTACATTGAAAAGAAATAAAATATCCCCACTCGTTTAAAAACAAAGGAGAAAGCGTTCCGTTTTTAAGCTACTTTTGGAACCTAATTAAAGCAGATTCACATTCTTCTCAAAGCGCTGTCTTCAAGCTGATGTTTTCGTTTATTTGGACAACATTCCCAGAAAAGTGTGCTTCTTCAAAAGTATGGTGCTTTGAAGAAAATTCGAAATAAAACAGAACATTATTGGCAACCTGATATGTTAATGTTGTGGAGACATATTAAACCTCGTTTCTTTAAAGAGAGAGAGAGAGAGAGAGAGAGAGAGAGAGAGAGAGAGAGAGAGAGAGAGAGAGAGAGAGAGAGAGAGAGAGAGAGAGAGAGAAGAGAGAGAGAAGAGAGAGACAGAGAAGAGACAGAGACAGAGACAGAGACAGAGAGAGAGACAGAGAGAGACAGAGAGAGACAGAGACAGAAGACAGAGAGAGCAGGCAAAGACAGAGACAGAGACAGACAAGAGAGCTGAGACATTGTAATGTTGAAAAGGGATATCAAAATCCGCTGACAAAATGAAATGATTGTGTGTGTTTTGTTCTTGTTGTTTGTTTTGGTATAAAAATTTTAGATAAAGACATTCTGTAATTTTCACATCAAAATGCATATAACCATGTGAAAAATAATACGGTGTTCATACGATGGCTTTTCTTTTTCTTCAGTTTCTTCATTTCTTAGAAAAGCTAGTTTCAATCTTGCCTTAATTTGTTGATACACTAGACTATCTCTTTGTTTTTCTCCGATTCTCTCTCTCTGTCTCTCTCTCTGTCTATCTATCTCTCTGTGTCTGTCTGTCTTCTGTCTGTCTGTCTGTCTGTCTGTCTGTCTGTCTGTCTGTCTGTCTGTCTGTCTGTCTTCTCTTCTCTCTCTCTCTCTCTCTCTCTCTCTCTCTCTCTCTCTCTCTCTCTCTCTTCTCTCTCTCTCTCTCCTCTCTCTCTCTCTCTCTCTCTCTCTCCTCTCTCTCTCTGTGGGTGGGTGGGTAGGTGGGGTGATGGGGGGGGTGTTTCTTCGGTTTTATTTCTTTTCACAAAAAAGTGATATCAGATATTAAAAAAAGGAGAGAGAGAGAGAGAGAGAGAGAGAGAGAGGGGGGGGGGGGGGGGAGGGGGTAAAAACTATAGGAAAATAATGTAACAATGGAACTGTAAACTATGAATATAACTAGGAAGGAAGGTGGCAGGATGGTTAAGAATGTTCACCTGTCAACAAGTAAACCGTGAGGTTCTGGGTTCGTATCCAGCCTCGCCCTTTCTTCCCAGTTTGACGAAAAAATCGAACTGAATGTCAAAGTCATTCGGATGAGACTGTAAACCGAGGCCCCTTGTGCGAATGCACGCAGAACATCTTGCGCACATGTTAAAACCCCGTTCCGCCTTTTGGAAGAGCAGGCCATCGTGTGCCGGTAGGAGCGGATGACAAAATTATATAAAAAAAAACCAGCATGCACACGGGTGTCGTGTTTAGACACCATCCCTGAGGAAAAATCGGGGAGTTGGCGGCTCAGGGCTGTATATGGCAACGTTCTGGTGGTCTGCGACGTACTGGAACCATTCGTATCGGTCATTGCCTTTCCAATGGATCATTCCAGCGGCGTGGATAGGGGGGGGGGGGGGGGTCTGCTGCATGGGCAACACCTTGCCCTCCATGCTTACTTACCCAGGCTTTGTGCTCTAAAGACTAGAGCGCAACTCCATAGTCTTCCGAGACTGATGGGTGCCTACTACTACTACTACTACTACTACTACTACTACTACTACTACTGCTACTGCTACTACTACTACTACTACTACTACTACTACTACTACTACTACTTATTTGCACACTAGGCAACAAGATGAAAGCAACTGACATAAACACTTTACAACAGGTAAGCGCTTTCAGGAATTTGCAACAACGGGTAGAAGACAGCAGTATTTTATTTTTTATTCTATTTTATTTTATACCACTTCATGTCATAGCAGATTTCTCTGCGTTCGGGCTGCTTTGCCCAGGAAGAGCGCGTCACCACAAGTGCAGCGCCTACCCATTTTTTTTTCTTTTTCCTGTCTGCAACTGGATTTGTTTTCCTTATCAGAGTAGCTTTTTTCTACAGAATTTTGCCAGGGACAACCCTCTTGCTGCCGTGGGTTCTTTTACGAGCGCTAAATAATAATGTGTAACACACGGGACCTCGGTTTATCGTCTCACCCGAAAGACAAGCGCCCAGACCACGACTCATGGTCTAATGAATGGGGGAAAATGTACGTGGAGAACTCGCAGGAGAGAGGTGAAGAGATTCCACAACACTGAAGGACAGATGACACGCCAGAAGTAGAGATGAGACAGCCCAGTCAGGCCACCAACC
This sequence comes from Stramonita haemastoma, assembly GCA_030674155.1. Taxonomy (NCBI): domain Eukaryota; kingdom Metazoa; phylum Mollusca; class Gastropoda; order Neogastropoda; family Muricidae; genus Stramonita; species Stramonita haemastoma. The sequence continues at coordinate 25,035,450 of CM060324.1, read as the reverse complement.
CATCACCTAGCAGTGTCTGCACCATGCAACAATAGCAGAGACTGGCATCAACCCTCACCTAACTCTGTCTGCACATGCCACAATGAGAGTACTGCATCAACCTCCGCCTAACTCTGTGCCATGCAACAATGGCAGTCGCTGCCATCAACCTCCGCCTACTTCTGCCTGTGCCATGCAACAATGGCAGTCTCTGCCATCAACCCTCACCTAACTCTGTCTGCAACATGCCACAATGGCAGAGACTGCAATCAACCCTCCTCCTAACTTGTCTGCAAGAGTCTGCATACCGCCAGCTGCCATCAACATGGCAGAGTCTGCAATCAACCCCCCTAACTCTGTCTGCAACATGCCACAATGGCAGAGACTGCAATCAACCCTCCGCCTAACTCTGTCTGCAACATGCCACAATGGCAGAGACTGCAATCAACCCTCCGCCTAACTCTGTCTGCAACATGCCACAATGGCAGAGACTGCAATCAACCCTCCGCTTAACTCTGTCTGCAATATGCCACAATGGCAGAGACTGTCATGTATTCAGGGAATGATCTGCTGTGCTACTTCAGGCGTTGTTCTCAATAAGACTGGTGGTTGAAGTTGGTGCAACTATTGTCTACCGAGATAAAAATAAAAAAGAGCCGTACTGTTGCTGGTGCAACAACAACAACAACAACAACAACAACAACAACAACAACACAACAACAACAATTACTACTACTACTACTACTACTACTACTACTACTACTACTACTACTACTACTACTACTACTACTGCTGCTGCTGCTGCTGCTGCTGCTATTGCTGCTGCTGCTGCTGCTGCTGCTGCTGCTGCTGACTACTACATACTACTACTACTACTACTACTAACTACTATACTACTACTAACTACTACTTGCTGCTGGCTGCTGCTGCTACTGCTGCTGCTACTACTACTACTTCTACCACCACCACCACCACCACTACCACGACCAGTACTACCACTACCAGCACACACCCACCACCACCACCACCACCACCACCACCACACACTACTACTACTACTACTACTACTACTACTACTACTACTACTACTACTAACTATACTACTACTACTACTACTACAAGCTAGCACTGGTACAACTAGGCTTGAACGAACGAACGAACTAACGAACTAACGAATTAACGAACTAACTAACGAACGAACGAACGAACGAACGAACGAACGAACGAACGAACGAACGAACGAACGAACGAACGAACGAACTAACTAACTGACTGACTGACTGACTGACTGACTGACTGACTGACTGACTGACTAACTAACTAACGAACTAACGAACTAACTAACTAACTAACTAGGCCAGTGAAGAGGAATGGCATTCCTGATGCGTGCTGTACGGTCGGTACCCGTTGGCTGCTTTTATGGGGGTGGATTTCAGCAGTGGCAAGTCACGTACTTTCTCTGCAGTTCCTGTTCTTCTCCTTTTCTGCTGAATGGGGGGTACTATACTGCTTCTGAACTATGCTGTCTCCGTGCGTACTATGCTGTCTCCGCACAATACTGTCTCCGTATTATACTGTCTCTGCGCCTGTCTTGCTGTCATGTCTTCCTGTACACTACTATTCTGGCACTCAGACAAGGATTCTGGAGTGTGTTCGTGTCATTCCTGTCACGAAGTCACATACTGGATTCATCTTCCCCCACAGATGAACAGCTGTTAAGCTACTTGTGTGTGTGTGTGTGTGTGTGTGTGTGTGTGTGTGTGTGTGTGTGTGTGTGTGTGTGTGTGTGTGTGTGTGTGTGTGTGTGTGTGTGTGATGTTGTTATGTGCGTTTGCACACAGTATCACGGGTTTTCTTTAGTCTTACTCCAAAAGATTCAAGAGGGGAAAGTGGTTAGAACCATATTTTATTCCAGTCTGGATGTCTAGAGGTAATGCACCTGCCTAGAAATCGAAGACTCTGGGTTCGATCCCCGTTTGCGCAGAGAAATCTGCCATGATATAGATGGGTGGTCTGGAGGCAAAAAACTTTCCTGGAGAGCGAAGTGTCCTGGTTCCATGTCCGTTTGTTCTTAAACTCCCCCCTCACCTATCCTCCAGAACGTGAGTGGTGGTCTGGGTGCTAGTCTTTTGGATGAGACGATAAACCGAGGTCCCGCATGCAACACGTATTGAGTGCATATAAAAGAACTCATAGCAACAAGAGATCTTGGCAAAATTCCATAGGAAAAAAACGATACTCTGATAGGAAAAAAGGCTCGTGCAGACAGGAAAAGAAAAAAAATAATGGGCGGCATTGCTCTTGTGGCGACGCGCTCTCCCCGGGAAGAACAGCCTGAATTTCACGCAGAGAAATCTGCCGTGACATAAAGTGGGGAGTGGAGGAAGCTGGTTGCAAAATCTTCAGTTGTGCCCCCACGGTCCACGTGACTACGGGACAGGTGAAGGTGAACGTGAAAGTGGTATACAACATTATATTAAACTCTCATTCAACACAGCTGCAAAATGCCATTTCCTTTCCAAAACAAAAATCAGTCTTCCCATATATAGGTGCCGGGGAATGCCAGGAGCCCTATCAATATAAATAGCATCCCCCACTTTCTGAAAATCTCGTGCTTGAAATTTCACCTTAAAAAAAAACACCCAACAAACTCTCTTTATTTTTGTCTTTTCCCTTGACTTTTCTGACCTATCTCTCCCTCTTTGGCTTAGTCTCAGCTTTCCAAGTACATTATCCTGTTTTTGTTTTAAAAGCAAATTTGACAACTATTTTCTGGCCGTTTTGATATGATTTTTTTTCACGAGCTGCAATGCAGTCGAAATGTTGTTAACAAAAGACAGTGGGGAGGCCTCCTGGGACAGCCACAGGTTACTCTTTTTATATCGAGGATAATGGAATAATAAGCACTCTTGTGCTTTTTTACATCCAGTCCCCGTGTGTATGCAGTTTTGTAAATGTCATCTGTTCCCACCGGCACACGATGGCCTACTCTTACGAAAAGCAGAACAGGATGTAACGTGTGCGCAAAACTAGGCACTACCCATCCCATCCAATAAGAGAACACAGAAGCAGGAGAAAAAAAAATCAAAGAAGAGGGCAACGAAAAAGAAGGAGAAGGAGAAGAAGAAGAGGGAACAGAAGAAGAAGAATTGCGAAGAAGAAGAATTGCGAAGAAGAAGAAGAATTGCGAAGAAGAAGAAGAATTGCGAAGAAGAAGAAGAATTGCGAAGAAGAAGAAGAATTGCGAAGAAGAAGAAGAAGAAGAAGAATTGCGAAGAAGAAGAAGAAGAAGAAGAAGAAGAAGAAAAAGAAGAAGAAGAAGAAGAAGAAGAAGAAGAAGAAGAAATGCGAAGAAGAAGAATTGCGAAGAAGAAGAAGAACGAGAAGAAGAAGAAGAAGAATTGCGAAGAAGAAGAATTGCGAAGAAGAAGAATTGCGAAGAAAGAAGAAGAAGAAGAAGAAGAAGAAAGAAGAAGAGAAGAAGAAGAAGAGGAGAGGAGGAGGAGAGGAGGAGGAGG
>CM060324.1:24994453-25026953 GCA_030674155.1 Stramonita haemastoma | reverse complement strand
TCAGACTATGTCAAAATGTATTCCCCGAAGTCTGAAAAGTGGCTACCTTAATGATGGGTACAAAGCTATGGCATAGGCAAATCTCACCACCTCACAATTCTGGCCTGATAAACAACAAAAAATCAAAATCTATACGTGAACTTCACCCTTAAATTTCATATTATGTAGAAAACTAAACATTGTAAGTGGTTTCCTGCACATGTTTTCCTCCACTTAGTATTTCCTCAATAAAACTGTAGGTTGTATGACACTTCTTGGTCCACTTTAAGATATTTCGTTACAGGGAAACAAAACTTAATTGAATACACATAACAAACATGAGTCAGAAAAAGCCCAGAACAAAAGGGAAAATAAAAAATTCAGTAGAATGTGAATGGAAGGGAAAGCTTTAGAGTAAAGAAGAAAAAGGAGGAGGAAGAGGAAGAAGAAGAGAAACATGAGGACAAGAAAGAAGGAAAGACAGAAAAAAAGAAAGAAAGAAAGAAAAGAAAATGAAAACAAAAAATAAGATCAACAAATTGAAGAAGGTGGTGAGGAAAAGAAAAGAGGCTACAGAACCAGCAATTAATCAATCCAAAGAAAAGAATAGCATGAAAGAACAGATAAGATGTACAAGCTACCAGTTTTTTCTTACTCGAGATATTCATATAGATGATGCATTTTTTTTCAGTATCAGAAAGTTGCATGCTAAACTTCTCAGCCCAAAAAAAGTACACCAAAGAATCAGACATTTTTTTTAAAGAAAAAAAAGATATTAAAAGGATTCAACACACAAGCAAAGTAATCATTTCTGACACCAAAAAGTCAAACACAATCAATATCCCAAAAAAATTATATATCAGTCAAAATTGCATGAACAAATCTTATCAATGTTCACCAATATTCTTCCACACACACACACACACACACACACACACACACACACACACACCAATCTACTCTCTCTCACACAACACTTCCACTCACCACCCCCTAGAGCAGAGGAAAAGCGAACCTGGAGGAGCAGCAAGCAGAGAGCAGAGAGTTGTGGAGTGACCTCAGCCCCAAGGAAAACGTCTGAAGACAAGGACGGACCCCGCTGAAAAGAAAGCCTCTCTCCTGCAACCCAGCTTCCTACCGCGCCACCAATTTGGCCGCTGCCGATGTTCAGCCAATCAAATGTCGCGTTGAAAGGCACGTGACTAGGAGGAGGCCACCCCCTGCCCCCCCACACACACACACACACACACTCACAGACACACACAACACACACACACACACACACACACACACACACACACACACACACACACACACACACACACACACACACACACACACACACACACACACTCGGGAAGGGAGATAATTAGAATCTGGCAGACAGGACTCAGGGGAGACAAGCCGAACACGTGCGGATGGTGAGCAGGCCAGAAGGTAAGTGTTTGTTTAGTTATGCTGTAGTGGCGGCAAAAAGGCCCTTAGACTCTCTCGACTTCTCATTATTTCTGCTCCTCTCCCCCTCCCTTCCCTCTCCTCCCTCCCCCCCTCTCTCTCTCTCTCTTCTCTTCCTATTTATTACTCTCTTCTCTCTTCTCTCTCTCTCTCTCTCTCTCTCCTCTCTCCTCTCTCTCTCTCTCTCTCTCTCTCTCTCTCTCTCTCTCTCTCTCTCTCTCTCTCTCTAACTACTTTTGTTTGTCTGTTTTTGCTTTAATTACTACTTACTTTTAACGATTTTCTGCATTCACTTTGCTTTTGTTTTCTATTACAATAATCATTTGATTGTTTGCTATTAATTTTAGTTCCCTGTTTGTGCCTTTGTTATTCTACTCTATCTTCTGTCCTTACATCTTGTCTTCTGTTTATTACCGTCCTATTGTTTTGGCCTTGTTGTTTGGTTTATTATTGTTGTTAGTTGGAGGTGTTTCTTAAAATGATGTAATCCCTGATTAGGGCGGGCCTGGGTGTAAAAAAGCACATGAGTGCTTATTCATTATCCTCGAAATAAAAGAATTTGATTTGATTTGATTTGATTTGATTTGATTTGGATTTGATTTGAACTGATCTCTCTCTCCTCTCTCTCTCTCTCTCTCTCTCTCTCTCTCTCTCTCTCTCTCTCTCTCTCTCTCTCTCTCTCTCTCTCTCTCTCTCTCTCTCTCTCTCTCTCTCTCTCTCTCTCTCTCTCTCTCTCTCTCAGTGCCGACTCCATTCCCTCAAAAGTCCTTCAGATGAGATTATAAACCGAGATCCCTTGTGCGAACGTACGCAGAACATCTTTCACACACGTTAAATCCTGTTTCGCTTTTTGAAAGAGTAGGTCATTGTGTGCCGGTGGGAACAGATGACAAAATTTACAAAACTTCATAACAAAACAGGACTGGATACAAAAAAGCACATGAGTGATTATTCCATTATCCTCGATTTAAAAAAAAAGAAGAAATAAATAAACAAAGTAAATAAAAAATAATCGCCAGGCTCTCGTGCCCCCACATTACAATAATCATGATAGATTATATACATCACAAAATATAAACATTTTACGAATGGATTAAAAAAAAATTATTTTGCAAGTTGGAAGGTGCTTATGTTATTCTTGTTTCATTTCTTTGTCCTGATTACTCTCTCCATTTTATTGTGGAAACAGTGCTTTGTTTTATCGTTCTGTTTCCAATGTTTCAGAGTTTATGAAGACAGGGACTGTCTGGTTGAAAAAAGATAATAGCTCTCATTTATTGTCTTCAAAATAAATCATTATTTTGTTTTGCAATGCTGTACGTTTCTGCGTCTCTGTCTGTTTGTCTATCCGTCTGTCTCTGTGTGCCTGTGTGTCTGTGTGTGTGTGTGTGTGTCTGTCTATCTCTCTGTCTCTCTCTCCCTCTCTCTGTCTCTGTCTGTCTGTCTGTCTGTCTCAGTCTGTTTGTATTAATAAGGGATGACAAGAAACATAAAAGAAATTAGTGTAAATGTTCTCTTTCTTTCTCTTAAACGTAATTGCTCTTGTCATATTTGTATTGATTAGTGAATTTTGGGGGCGGTCTGTTTTGCTGGATTTTTTGTGGGTAATTGGCGGAAGGAGTATAGGTCGGCCGGGTGGGGTGGGGTTCGGGGTGAGAAAGATTTGATGAACGCAAGCTTTGTGCTTATCCATTTACCCTCAGCAACAAAAAAGATATTTACTCTGTCTGTCTGTCTGTCTGTCTGTCTGTCTGTCTGTCTGTCTGTCTGTCTGTCTGTCTGTCTGTCTGTCTGTCTGTCTGTCTCTCTCTCTCTCTCTCTCTCTCTCTCTCTCTCTCTCTCTCTCTCTCTCTCTCTCTCTCTCATTGGATTTGTTTCTTATCAGTGTGACCTTCTCTACAGAATTTGTGACCTTCTCTACAGAATTTTGCTTCCGACAACTTTTGTTGCCGTGGGTTTTGTTTTGTTATTTTACGTGCGCTGAATACACGCTTCACATGGGACCTTTATGGTTGAATCCGAAATACTAGCACCTAGACCACACCTCAAGGTGTAGTGGATGGGAGAAGGAGATTCTGGGGTTCAAATGGGGATTCAACCGACGCTTATCGCTTTTTATGCAGGTGAGTTGCACGAGCACTCTCATCTATTCTCTTGAATCTTTGAGTTTTTTCAAACTTTGTTTTGTCTTTTTTCCCCCCTCTTTTTTGTGTTTTCTCCTTCTTGTCTGTTGTTGTTGTTGTGTTTTCTTATTTGTTGTCTCTTCTGATAGTACAATGTCTATGGAAATAGTTGGGGGGGGGGGGGGGGGGGGGGGGTTGGGGGGGGAGGGGGGAGGGGGGGGTCCCTGAGGACGCTTAAATTGTATTTTTACATTGCATACCTCATTTCATTAAGTGTTGGTTACAGTTGTCTTTCCCATGTTTGTTTTTATTTTTATCTGAAACTTTTTCTTACGAATTTTGTCTAGTCAGGAATTTGTCTAAGGTACGTTTATTATGCATTGTTACATGCTAGCGCCTCTCTCTCTCTCTCTCTCTCTCTCTCTCTCTCTCTCTCTCTCTCTCTCTCTCTCTCTCTCTCTCTCTCTCTCTCTCTCTCTCTCTCTCTCTCTGGGGGGACCCGTAGCCTAGTGGTCAGAACATTGCGCTGGCAATTTGACGACCCGGGTTAGATTCCCGTTGGAGGGGATTTTTCTCCTGGAGTTAACATCAGTGCTGACTCCACTTTCCCCAAAAGTCTTTCGGATGAGACTGTAAACCGAGGCCCCGTGTGCGATCGCACGTAGAACATATTGTGCACACCTTAAATCCTGTTCCGCTTTTCGTAAGAGTAGTCCATTGTGTGCCGGTGGGAACAAATGACAATATTTGCACAACTGCATACACACGGGGACTAGAGTGCTTATCCCATTATCCTCGATATAAAATGATAAAATAAATAAAAAAAGAAATAAAAATAAACACACACACACACAACACACACACACACACACACACACACACACACACACACACACACACACTCACGCACGCACGCACATGGATGCACTGACATATACACAATACTTTAACAGGCAAGGAAAACAGGAGGAACATGAAGTTAGACATCTATCTATCTATCTATCTATCTATCTATCTATCTATCTATCTATCTATCTATCTATCTATCTATCTATCTATCTATCTATCTATCTATCTATAAACACCACATAAATACATTGACAGACAGACAGACAGACGGACAAATAATAATTTTCAGCTATCTACGATACTTACAGCACATCTTCATCTAGACAACCCTACTTCTGTATGAAGAGAGGAAAGACCAGATCAAGAGAGGACGATGAAAACAATTTTTTTTTTTAATAGGCCTAAACAAAAAACAAAGAAAGCAGTCAGGCTAGTTCATGTCATTGTCACAAAATGACATTGATGTGGCTTTAATGTGTGGGTGTTTTTTTGTTTTTAGGTCACTATCTGTTTGCAGGTCTAGGTTGGGTTTTGATTCCTTATTGAACAAGAAAGAAAACCAAAACAACTTGGTAGTATCACCAAATAATTAGTTGTATGTTTCGTATAATTTCGTTTGATTGTTCGTTTGTCCGGTTGTTTTAATCTGTGGACTGGTCAGTTTGTTATATCTACATCATAAGCCACTACTAGAAGGCACATTAATTGGTAGCTCGAGAATGTCAACAATTAGCAAGAGCTGGCTGACACAAAACTGAATAGACAAACAAAAGGTTGACTATAATGAATTATGTAGGGGAGCCGCTGTCAGGGGACGTAACAGAATCGTTAGTCGCAAGAGTTGTCCTTTGTTCCGTAGACGAATGAAACTTGTTCTATAAATATTTATGTTAACTCATCAATAACAGATCCTCGGTAGTATAGTGGTCAGTATCCCCGCCTGTCACGCGGGAGACCGGGGTTCAATTCCCCGCCGGGGAGAGGATTTTTTTTTCCTCTCCAAATAATAATTTTGTGTTTCCTCAATTTACATCTACACAGTTTACAGTCATGACACAAATACCTTATTTTTCGGTCTGTTATTTTTGCGTGCTTTTGTTTCATCTTTTTCCGTTGTTTTTTTTCTGGTCGTCTTTTATTTTTTAAGTAGGGGCCTACAATATTAATGCAAAAAATCCCCCCCAAAAGCCAACCCAAAGACCGGGTTGGGGAAGGGGAGGTCTAAGAAAGCTTCGTTGTATTTTTACATTTTAGACCTCGTTTCATTCGTTAGCCGTTATAGTTTGCTATTTCTGAGCTGTTTCTGTTTTCATCAGTAGTTCTATATAAGAATGCATTTTGTCAGAAAGTTGTCAAAGGCACGTCCATTAGACATCGTTGCATGTTGGCGCGTGCGCTCTCTCTCTCTCTTAAATCAGCTTTAAATCTGTTCTGCTTTTTGTAAGAGTAGGCCATTGTGTGCCGGTTGGAACAGATGACAATATTTACACAACTGCATACACACGGGGACTGGATGAAAAAAAAGCACGAGTGCTTATCCCATTATCATAGATATAAAAGAATAAAATAAATAAAATACTCAGTGCATGTCTTGACATTCATTGCTGAGTCAGCTGTGGACTGTTGTGAATACATATCTATCTCTTTATTTGAATAATTATCAATGTATCCAGTTGGAGATAATGCATTTTTTGAAAGTATCCTATTCTCCTTTTTTTTCTTTTTTTTGATATAGGTTAAATTGTTGTTGTTGGTGATGGTGGTATGTGGGTTAGGGGGTTGCTATAACTTTTTGGGTTGTTTTTTTTCCAAAGGGAAAAGGCCGGATGAAAAAAAGTATGTAATACTTACTCTGTAACCCTTGAAAAATAAAGATTATTCATTCATTCATTCATTCTCTCTCACGTTGGGGGGACAGGATAGCCTAGTGGTTAGAACACTGCGCTCGCAATTTGACGACCTGGGTTCGATTCCCGTTCGAGGGGATTTTTCCCCTGGAGTTAACATCAGAGCCGACTCCACTCTCCCCAAAAGTCTTTCGGATGAGACTATAAACTGAGGCCCCGTATCGTGTGCGAACGCACGTAGAACATCTTGCGCACACGTTAAATCCTGTTCCACTTTTCGTGAGAGTAGGCCATCGTGTGCCGGTGGGAACAGATGCACTTAGCCAAAACATGTTAATAGGCCCCTAATGGTCAAACTACTGACCGCTGAACAGAAGACGGAAGAACTGACGGAAGAAGATACACACATAGGCAAGGGAAACAGCAAAGTAGATACGGAACTGACGGAAGAAGATACACACATAGGCAAGGGAAACGGCAAAGTAGACAAATAAATTGATACATGGACAGACAGATGGAAATAAGTAGGCAAACGTCAACAATTGTCACGGAAGCCGACTGAAAAGAAAATAAACAAAACCTTGAAGATTATTGATCTGTAGGTGTGAACATATTACAGTGGCAGGAGTTATCCTTTGTGCGTTCGGCTGATGGACATTGCATTTTATATAAATTGTTGAAGCGACTCTCGTATATCCTCGGTAGTATAGTGGTCAGTATCCCCGCCTGTCACGCGGGAGACCGGGGTTCAATTCCCCGCCGGGGAGAGGATTTTTTTTTTTTTTTTTTTTTCCAGATTTGAATCTTGCAGTTTCTATGAACCTTTTTATTATGACACAGTATTTTCTTTTTGTTTTGTTCCTCTCTGTATTCATTTCCTAACTACACCTATTCCATAGTCTGGTAAGACCATTAGGGCACCACTGAAACCAGCCTCCTCCACTCCTCATAGTTTTCAACTTTCCTAGTAGGTCACTCCAGTTTTTGTTTACTGTCAGTTTTTCATGACATAATGGACTTTTCTTGCTTTTTTTTTTCTTCTCTCTCCTCTCACTTTCTCCTTTCCCCTGGCAGTACACAGTATTTATGGAAACCACTTTTTTTCAGATTAATGTACCTAAGCATTTCAGACTTCATTACAATCCTTATCAGTTACAATTTGCTTTTCTTAGCTTGTCTCTGTTTATATTGGTAGTTTCTTTTCTGAATTTTGCTTGTGACAAAACTGTTTCATACATGTTTATCATACATTGTTACATACTGGTGCATGTACACACACACACACACACACACACACACACACACACAGAGAAAGAAAAGGCAACCAAACAGAAAGAAAAACAAACAAAAAACCCCCAACTAACCAAATGAATAGATAAACAAATGAAGGAATAAGCGAATGAATGAGGAATTCAGTAAACTGATAATTAAGGGATAAATATTTAAGTAAAAAACACAAAAATGAATACATTTAAACAAAGGCAGTTAACACAGATTCATAAATATATAATTATATAGCACATAATTAGAGTTTTGTTTAAAACCCTTTGCATTACATGCAAGTTTACCCTTCTTATTCAACACACACACACACAGGCACTAACATAAACAAAATTCAGAAGCTGTCAGGGGACATAACAGTCATCAACACTGTCATCACATGATTACAAGAGTTAAATACCTTCTTTAGGCTGGGCAAGTGTGTCTTAGAAAGCTAAAATGTCCCACACTACAGAGGTCCCTAGTAATACTGTGGTTAGTGTTCCCCGACTGTCATGCAGGAAGATGTTTTTCTCTTTCTGGGGGACAGGATAGCTCACTGGTCAGAACACTCGCTTTCTCCCAGCCATTGTTAAGCACCATCAAGCAGGTTACCCAGTGGATGGGTGACCCTTTGTGCACCTTGGCTTCAGTGCAGTACCCCCCCCCCCCCCCCAGTTCACCCAGCTGTAAATGGGTACTTGTCCTCTTTAGGGTCAGGGAAGGTAAGGCAGTGAGGGAGAGACGATGGGCGCTGCCCTCAACATGCTGGCCCCTAGAGAAGCTGAGGTCTCTGATGTCTCACTTCCCTACCACCATATAAGTTGCATGACACCTTGACCTTGAAAAAAAAAATTACACAATGTTGTTTCTTGATGGGTTCTTTTAATTCTTCGCTCTGTTGGCTGGAACAGAATTGTAGTATGTATGACTCAAATTCCTTTCCTCGTTCCATTGTCAATCTTTTTGGTTGTGCTATGTTTGCACAATGTAAAGGAAATACTTCTTTTTGCCCTTCTTAGTAAACAGGCATTTCATTTTTGTATTTTGGGACACTCATTTCATCACCGTCTGTAATGCTGTGCTTTAAAAAAAAAAAAGTCTTTTTCCCATGGGTAGCTATAAAAAAATATGTCAGAAAGTTGACTTACTTTGATAACGATAATTTTTACTACCACAGTGAGTGTAGTATGCATGCACATGCACGTGGGTGTGCATAAATATACATGAATGCACATGGCACATGCATACACACACACACACCCTAGAAAGACAAAAACACACACTGAACAACATATGCAATCGGTAACACAAAAAACAATTTAACATATGATAAAAATTATATATATGAATTGATAAATTAATGAATAGATATATTGATCCCTCAATCCAACACAATAAAGCATAAACAAGATAAATCACAGAGATAAATTGACATTGCAACACAATATGGCCGACTGAATAAATGAATGAATCAATCAATAAATCAATTATCAATCAAAGAATCAATTAATGAACAAATGAATGAATGAATCTGTCACAATTCATCAAAATAGATACATAAATATATCAATCAAACAATCCTAAATGATATATTTCTTATGCTTGTCTACCCTAAGGCCTTACCCAAACTTTTTCCCTCTGCCTGTTTCATGCATGCGCTACATATGTGCATGCATCCCTACACATCTGCGCACATGTATGCATGCACATATATTCACACATATTCACACATATTCACACACACACACACACACACACAGTGATACACATGCATGCATATGTGCACATACACATAAGCACCCACACAAGTGTCAAGTGCAACACACACCACAACAACACCACACACACACACAACACACACACAACAACATCCTTCAGTTAAGACTGTAAACAGAGGTTCTGAGTGTGAACACTGGCACAACATCCTGCACAAAACCTGTGTTCTCTGCTTTTCCAGAGAGTAGGTCATTGTGTGTCATGAGAACTGATGATAAAATTTACAAAACTGCATCTTGCGTGCACACACACACACACACACACATTAAAACTGATCTGGTTTTTTGGAGAATAGGCCATTGTGTGTCATCAGAACTGATAATAAATTTTACAAAACCGTTTTTACATGGGACTGGATTAAAAAAAAAAGAAAAAAAAAAGAGTGCTTGTTCCATATTCTTGAAATAAACAAAAAAATATGTATACACACAAACTAATGCACTAATAATATGCACAAGCATGCATCAGTTCTCACACACACACACACACACAATGTGCATACAAATCAGCGCACACATATATGTTCATATATATATACACATACACACTCACGACAGACACAGATAAGCCCACCATATATTGTTTGACTGCTCTTTTCTTCTTGACTTGTTTATAAGGACAGAACAATTTATTTATTTATTGATACCACTTTATGTCACTGCAGATTTCTGTGTGAAATTTGGGCTGCTCTCCCTGGGGAGAACACATCGCCACAAGTGCAGCACCTACCCATTATTTTCTTCTTTTCCCTGTCTGCAGTTGTATTTGTTTCCCTATCAGAGTGGCTTTTTTCTACAGATTTTTGCCAGGGACAACTCTCTTGTTGCCCTGGGTTATTTTACTTGCACTAAATAATGATGTGTATCACAGGGGACCTCGGTTTATAGTCTCATCAAAAAGACAAGCGCCCAGACCACCACTCATGGTCTAATGGATGGGGGAACAGTTTGGGGCCCAAACGGGATTTGAACCACCACACACTCTGACCCGCATTTTTCACTTTCTACTCAGACACAATCATTACCTCTGGATCACTTATCCATACTTTTGTTCGAGAAGCTTTATATACTCTCAACAATTCATGACATCAGTTGCTGTAGTTATAAATTTTCTTCTTGTGTAAAATCTTTACTGCAACTAGTTGTGGGTTATATGAATGTATGTGTGAGTGTGTGTGTGTGTGTGTGTGTGTGTGTGTGTGTGTGTGTGTGTGTGTGTGTGTTGTGTGTGCGTGCGTGCGTGTGTGATTGTGTATCTGTATTCACAGAGAGAGAGAGAGAGAGAGAGAGAGAGAGAGAGAGAGAGAGAGAGAGAGAGAGAGAGAGAGAGAGAGAGAGAGAGAGAGAGAGGTGTATATGTGGATTGATGTGAATGCAGGCATGGCTGTATCACTAAGTGGTGAATGGACATCAAAACAAACAAAACAACAAATTATACATATATACAATATAAAGCAACTTTTATTATGTGTAAAACAAAATCATAAAAAGCATGCATGAATGATTTTAACATTATGAACATGCTACACATTCAATATGTGTATTTTATATAAGTACATGTGTAAAATTGTGAATGCAATTACAATCAGGAAAATTATTTTAAAACCCCCCAAAACCCAAACAAAAAAACCTTAACAGACTCTCGAGACAAAACAAAAAGTATTCCTGAGCAACTTCAGACATATGATTCACTAAATACAATTTAGAGACAGAAATCTTAATACAGAGTGTCAAGAAAAACAACCCCCCCCCCCCCCCCCCCCCATATAATATACATCTACTTAACTTACCAGTATGCATGCATTCCTACCCACACATACCCATCCCCCTATGGAGACAAATGGTTGCACAATCAAAACAAAAGACCTGAACAGTTTTAATGATAATATAATAATACATGGAATTTATATAGTTATTTTTTTATATACATAGCACTTTATCTTGCAAAAACAAATCAAAGTGCTTGCATTCTACCCATACAAGACAAGCAATCAAAATTAATAATTTTAGCAAATTCGAATGTACACACACAGGCATGTGCACGCACGCACGAGCACGCACCACACACACACACACACACACACACACACACACACACACACACACACAAACTCACTGCCAGAAATGATTGTCATTTTTTTCCCCTCCCCCAAACTTAAAGAATAATGTGTTGAAACTATGAGTAAATGCCTGAAATATGCACTACATGAATAACAGAGCAAAGCATCCAACTTCTTGAGTGAGGAATATTACAGTGGATGAGATCAAGGGTGAGATGTAGCCCCTTTCTCTTCAAAAAGTAGGGGTGTCAGGGGCACAACCCCTGAAACTCAAACTTTTTTTTTGGTTTTAAATATAGACAAACTTTATCATGAAATGAAAACCTGCCATGTGTAAAAATATTTAAATCCTTTTACCATCTAAAAATAACCACAGCATTGTTGTGCAATCCTGAGCAGGAAGTCTTTCAAAATGTGTGGGACTGTGAGCATAGGCCTGAAGACTTTTTCCCATTAGACAGGGTTCATACCCATGTCCGTCTCAATATAAAATTTCAAGACTTTTTAAAAAGTTAACACACTCTTCCGTCCTTTTATGTATCCATGTATATATGTCGCTGTGCATACCCTCTCTCTCTCTAACACACACACACACACACACACACGGGTACGCACAAAAGAAAATCATCTTGGTAGCTGCATTTCCCACTTAACCCCACCTTTTTATATTCAAATTGTATCTATTTTGTTAAAACACTCCCCCTTCTCACTTACAAGCCCTCCTCCCCCCCCTCAATATTTTCCTGTTACCTGTTCATGCTGTCACACTCACTCACACAGATGACTTCACCATAACTTCCCTTATTTACGCCCTTCCCACATACAGCTGTCCATCCCGCCCCTTCTATCCGACACCCTGTTCCCTTAAACACCCCCTATACTCCTCCACATCTAAAACCGCAAGAAACAAAAACAAGGGTTGTTTTGTGTCGCTTCTTGTATCATGATATCCACCTGCCTTTTGTGTCCACATGTAGGGCCAGGTTAAGAAATAAAGGTTAGTGTAAAGATTAGTGTTAGAAATAAACATTAGTAACTGGGAAAGGGCTGTCCGTCAGGTGGCTAGTCTGCCTGTATGCATGTGGACACAATGGCAGATAAGGCACCATGGTACCTAGCTTTTGACACAATGGTTTGGAAATTTTCTTTAAATCACAAATCACCTGTCCTATCAACAAGCCGTGGTTGTTTCTGTTGCTTCACTGACTGGATTTTTATGACAATTTTCCTGCTCTGGAAACAGCTCAGTGGTTTCCAGCAGCCTATGTTTGTTTTCAAAAACTCTGTGGATGTTTTCAAAAGAACCAAAATTAAGTAGATAAAAGAGGGAACAAACCCAAAGGTATGCTTACTTCTTTCTTGTTTCTTACATTTCCCCCTGAAATCCGATTTTTCAGCCTGCTGTATTTTTGAAAAATTACATTTTTTTCCCCAAAAGAACCAAAGTTAAATTGATGAATGAAGGTAGTTATTAGCCCCAAATAAATCCAAGTGAGAAAAACCTGCTCTTTTATATGCTAGCCTTTTTTTCTATTCCCACTTACCTAGCCATAAATATCCTACCTCTTTCTCCAAATTGACAAAAGAATCTAGTAGATTAACTTAAGAATTAGCAAAAAAAAACCCAACCCCATATGCAATACAAAAAATCCTGCTCTTTTATTTCCAATAACTTAGTAACACATAGCCTATCATTTCTTTCCAATCATCAGTTTCCCTTGAGTACCCTCTTCTACAAAATCAACTATGATTCCCCTCCTCTCCCCCCCCCCCCCCCCCCCCCCAAATATTTACACACACAAACACACACACACACACACGCACACACACACAAATGTGCATACGTTAAAACTTGTTCCACCTTTTGGAAAAGTAGATTATGTGCCATTGGGAAAGGATGATAAAATTTTTTATACATAACTGCGTGCCCACAGGGACTAGATGTAAAAAAGCACGAGTGCTTATCCACTATTTTTGAAATGGAAGAACCACACACATACACACACACACACACAATTTTGTCAGGCATCCATTTCCACCATATCTGTTCTCAATTTATCTCCAGTGTACATCACCACCCCCACTACCTCCCCTTCCTCATTTCATTTCGGCTCAAGCATTAGGCACCACTTGCATCAAAACTTATTACTTTGTATCTGTTTTGTAGCAACTCGAGTTCAGATTTCAAATCTGCCCTTGGAAATTAGCTTTAGCTTTGAACTCTTGCCTCCCTCCCCCCCCTCTTTCTTTTTTTTTTTTTTTTTTTTAGACCTATGCCTTTTATCACACATACAAGTGAAAAGATTTGTTTTGTTTGTCACTACTTCGTTCATATAGCCTCAGAGCTCTACTTTCATCTATTACAGAATTCAATGCTTAGTTTTTTTAATCTAAAAATGGCCAATTTGGAATTCTGTTTAAAAAGAACAAAAATTACCCATGCAGTGCATGCGCGATGACTAAGACATTTTGATGGATACAAATATGATAGAAACATGCACATGTGGATGATATGCAAACATTCCTACCCTTAAGTATCATCCAGAAAAAAACATCATTACAAACAAACCAACTCAGAAAAAACAACTGATAACAAATGAATCACTGCCAAAGAGCCAAGTATAAATATTTAAATACACAAAACAAAACCAAAAAAAAGTGCATCCATCATAAAAAAAAATGTCTTCCATCCTTCTGTTTATCAGAAAAGCATATTCAAAAACTTCAATTCAACAAGCATACATACTAAGGAATCAATACACAAAAAGGTGTATTTAAAAACCTGAATTTAACAAGCATGCACACTTAGGTATCAACACACAAAGTTTTCCTATCTAAATGTACTTTCTTACCAAAAAAAAAAAAGGGAGGCTCAAAAGCCAAACACAGATAATAAATATGCTTTGAGACAGCTATTTTTTTTATGTCAATGTAAAAAAAATATTGAGGGTCTGCATTCCTGTAAACATCATTAAGAGAAAAAAAAAGACACCTGATACACTGTAATATAATAATAATGACAATATATGGGATCTATATAGCGCTTTATCTCTTGAGAACAAATCAAAGCACTGAAATGAGTTGCAATTTAAGTAGTTTTTTTTTTAATTACATAAAAAGAAACCCCAAACCACCACCACCATCACCCCAACATATCTGATACTTTGGGTTTTCATTGATTCAAGTAATTCAAATACACAAACATGAAAAAAAATGCCAATGACCAAAAACTTCTCACATGAACAGAACACACATTTTGCCCCTATCACCAACCACCCCTCAAAAATAATTCTCTCTCTTAGGGACTGGATGTAAAAAAAAAAAAAAAAAAAAAAAGCACATGTGTGCTTATTCATTTTCCTCCAAATAAAAGAATTTAATTAGATTTGATTTGATTTGATCTCTCTCTCTCTTTCTCTCTCTCCCCCCCTCCTCCTCACTCCTCCATCTCCCCATTCCTCTCTCTCACACACAGACTTTACACCCCACCATGCTTTAAATTCTGCAGCATTAATCTTTCATTATCAGCTTTTTGATAGATGTACTTGTGTAAAATCTGCCATGACCTTCCAGTTCATGGAAGACCAGTGCACAGATCTGCCACCTACACAAACTACTGCTATCCATGCCAGCATCAAAAATCATCCTAACTTCCTATTTGTGTTTTTATCTAAAATTTCATCTAATTCACATACAAAAAAAAGGAGAAAAACAAATTGAAAAAAAAATCAACAAATAGACATCCAAACAAGTTTAAACTCAAAACTAATCTAACTACCCACCGTACAACACACCTGATGAAAAACCACAGTTAGACATCCAACACCGATTTTCATACTTAAAATATTTCACATATAAACAAACACATCAGCATCTGATACTTCAGGATCTGTTGTAGTCACAAAGAAACACACAAAACCACCCTCTGAATCAAATTTCACTTCATGTTTATCACCTCACTGACTACAAAAACCACATCAGTAACTAAAAATTCACTTGGTCAACATCCCTCCCCCTGGAGCATCTAATTCACACAAAACCCCAACAAATAGATATCCAATCTCATCCAATACACAAACCCCCAACAAATAGATATCCAATCTCATCCAATTCACAAAACCCCCAACAAATAGATATCCAATCTATTTCAACTTGAAACCAATGTTAACAACACCCACTGTACAACACACACCCAGTGAAAGCCCACATGTGACATCCAACTCTGATTTTTATACATGTAAAGAAAACCTTCAGCATCTAATACTTCAGGATCTTTTGTCGTTTCCAAAAGAGACATAAATCAGATTTTATTTGATAATGTTTATAACCCCACAGGCTGTATCAGCGACTAAAATTTCAGTCTATCAATTTCAGAGTATAATCATGGTCATAACAAATAAAAAACGAAGACATATGTGACGCTCCACCACATAATGAGACGGAGTGCACCTGAGGTCAATTTTAAGTTATTGACATGTTTTTAATGTGCAATAAAGTGGCTATCAAATACAAAAAACAGATCGAAACTCGGACAATTCTGTGCAACATTATTACAAATTGAAATGATAGACTGCACGATGGGACAAAATGAGAAACGGGCAAGTTTATTTTAGTAACAGGTTGTCAGAATGAATGCTTTGGTATTTTCAAAACACATTTAAAAGCAAAAGGAATAAAAATTATGCCTTGATATTTCATTATAAGGTAAATAAACAGATCTAGTTTAATAATCATTCAAAATCTCAAAATTGACAACTTGACCCCCACCTGCCTTTAAAGGCTCCTAGCGCAAAATTAGGTAATGTGCTAAGCGACTCATTTCGTGGTGGAGCGTCACATATAGCTACTTCAACAAATATGTGAGTCTATTTTAGATACTTCTTTTAACTGAAAAAATAAGCACAAAAAGTGCAAAAGCTCACAGTAATTCTAATTAATCTTTCGCAAATACTATTTTTATATTTCTGCCCTTTGAATCAAACAGAATTAATAGAGGATTTGCTTTTCCAACTGAAATTTGATTCATGAAAATGATCACAAGAAAATCTTTTTCAAAATGACATTTGTAGTGAATTACACACAGACATCCAAAGCAACTTTTAATTATTTAAACAGTTCAATATTCAAATATTTTATCTTGTTAAAACAACAAAAATAAAAAATTAACCCCTCTCTCACAAAGAGATTTCACCTAGTATTATAGACCAAATTTTGTAATGTATTTTTTCTAAGATACGTTGGTGTAAAATTTGTATTGATTTGCAAGCAGAACATCAGTACATATTTGTCACCAACACAGACCGATGTAATTTCTCTCAGCATCAAATTCTTGATTTCCTGTCAGTCATCCCTTTATAGGTATGGAGGATTATGAAAAATATAAAATAAAATCATAACTTTGGTTGACATGCATCATTCAATCACTGGTTTTAATACAATATTATAGGACTAAATTTGAAATTCATGTTTTATTCATCAGCTTCATATGTTTTTTGTTTTTAATTTTACATTCTTTATATAGCATTTTAAATAGTGATCAATCATTCTAGCAACATTGAACAGAGTGAATCTTTCTGTTTGTGGAAAATAAAGAGCTTTGTTTTTTCACTTCAAAGTATTCAGATGTTTAGCATGAAAAAAAGGGACGTTTAGCACGTAGTTTGGTAACAATGCTTTACATGTTTGATTGAAAAGTTGACAAATAAAGAGGGTTCCATTCAACTAATTCAAAATCTTTCTATGTATAACATGAACTTGAGTGAAGATGGTTTCTAAAAAAAACAAAACAAACCCCACCCTACTTTAACAAGCACTTGCCCTTACTTATCAATACACAAAAGCTTCCATTTCCCCAATACATATTCTTGAGAAAAAAAGCCCCAAGAAAACCAAACGCTGCAAGCACACGAGTCAAAAGACCTATTTTAAGTCATTTCAACATACACAATGGGAGCCCCTCTTATTCCTATGCACATCCTTTTGAGAAAAAAACTGGCACGAGTCATTGCAATGAAAAAAAAAATTAGTCGTTTAATGATAACAGAAAAAATCCCTCCCAAATTCAACAGACATCCCAACTATTACTGTGTAGACTCAGTTTTGTGCAGATCATGTAACATTTTTTTTATCTTCCTATTTTTTGTCAAAACAATCAAACAAATATTTCTTACATGTACACACAAACAACAAAATTAAAACTTCAGCATTTTTTGTAGCTACCAAAATAGAAGAATGAAACAGATAATTCAGTCACTCAATGTCGAATCATGGGCATAAAACTAACAAGGAAAAGAAAGATCATTTACAACTCCAACCAATAGGTAAGGGTATTCTAAATAATTCTGATTAAAAGAAACCAGAGCCAACATAAAACCAACTGGGAAAGCTCATGGTAATTTGACAATCCTACACACACAGTAATAATACTTCGGCACTTCAAACTATACATCATTAAATCATTAGGATTTTTTTTTCATCTGATATCTGATTTCAGGAAAAAATTGTTTTGAAATTTGAAATACAGCGTCATTAATTGGTGCAACTTCAGCCGTAGCCGCTTAAAAATATAAGCACACTCAAAACCAGTGATTCAGTCAAAAACATAGATTACAACACTTTGTAAACATGAAAAAACCCCATGATATCATTAATTTCAAGACCTTGTTCAACCCTACCAAACCCACAAAATCCAGTGCTGATCGATAATTATGTTAAGATTTTTTTGTGAAAAAAAATCTAGTCGTAGTAATTTCAAAACAGGTTTTAGATTGTTTTTTAATCGGAAAATAAAGCTTCCTTTCCACAAACCCTTAAAAAAGACAAGAAAACCTACTTACTAACAGTTAGTTAAAGTCTGTCCCGAGCCTAAGGCTCATCAGCCGGTGCTTATCCCGGTTTCTGTGCCTAAGCGACTGAGAGTCATAGACCCCCTGATGAGCCAGTCTACGCAGGGTAACCCCCCAACACAAGGTTGGTACCCCTTTTACACCTGGGTGGGGTGAGAAAATAGCCGTAAAGTGCCTTTTCCAAGGCACAACGCCATAGCCGACAGCTGGGATCGAACCCGCAACCTTTAGATTACGAGTCCAACGCCCTAACCACTCGACTTCCGCGGCGGCCTACTTACTACAGCCAGTTTGATATTATGACATACATGCCCACATGACCTCTTCCCTGCTGATCCCCGCCTATCCTTACCCCCACAAACACCCCTATACCAAAAAAATAAATCCCCCCCCAAAACAAAACAAAAAAACCCAGCTTGCATCTCTTAACTCACCCACCTACTACCCCTCAAACCTACCAATCAATTTTCACACCACTTTACTCTAAAGTTTACAACATGAATCTTCTGTGTAAATTTGTCTCGTGATGTGTTGGTGGTGTAAAATATGTATTGATCTACAAACAGATCAATGCATGGATTTGCCATCAACACTGTCTGATGTTCTTGCACTCAGTATCAAATTATTTCATGTCATCCCTGTAGAGATATGGAGGATTGTACATAAAAAAATAAACACAACCAGACCCAAACAACATTAGCTGACATACACCATTCAATCGCAGTATTGTAATGCATTCTTAGGACAAAACTTTTGTCCTCCACATTAATTCGTTTACATACTTGAGGGTGTTGGGTTTTTTATTCTAAACTTTTTCCAATCAATCTTTAACAGCATAATAATAGCATGATAATATCATTTTAACAACACTAAAACAAGTCCTCTTGTTTGTTGCGGATAAGAGTTTTATAAGCTTCAACAGATTTGGATATATAACTTAATAATCTGGCAATTTTTTGCAAGTTTCATCAAAGAACTGGCAAATAAAAACTGATGAGATTCAAAGCTGATTAATCTCAGGACCTGGATGGTTTGGGGTTTTTGTTTGTTTGTTTGTTTGTTTTCAGGTAACATTTGGTGCGATTATAGGGAAAAAATCACTGCATGCTCCAAAACATTCTAAACAAACACCACTGTACAAGCCAACGGCGTTCCATGAACATGATGATGCCTCCTGCGTCAACTAAAAACTCTGTGATTTTTGTGATAATCACAGGACCAAGTTGTTTGCATCTGAATCAATGTAAAGGGGAAAAACATTTTATAAACTCCTAAGATACTGGGGATTGATCATATACACAAACATCCATCCACAAGTTAGGAAATAAGGAACTGTTGAAAATTCAGAGCAACAATAATTTTGGCAACTGTGTTTTCCCCTTGATAAAAATAAGAAAATCAAATGCCTATAGCCACATGAAAGTGTGCAATTTCTGTGATAGTTTCACAACAGTTTTTATCTTAGGTAAATAACACCGATGGCATGGCTTCACAGGCAGTGTAAAATATTTCCCTCACCCTTATTTATACACACACACACACACACACACACACACACAAATATGAGTGCTTGCACATAGAGAATCCTTTTTCTTCTTTTTTACAGGCCTGAACAAATATCAACCCTTTACTTTTGAACAACCTTTTCCTATGACCCATCCTCACCACCCACATGCCACCCCTCCCCCCAAATGTTATCCCTCTTCTATTCCCCATGATTATTCAATTATGGATTTACTAATCAGCACCCCTTTTTTTTTCTCTGAATCCTAGCCCCCCCTCCCCCCCCCCCCCTCTAAACTTCTTGACAAAATGATTGCCTACTCCCTATCCACATTCACTCACATTCAGTCATCCTACTGATTCCAACCGACCAAAACATCCTAAACTTTCCTCCTCCACTCAGTCATCCTATGATTTCCAACCGACCAAAACATCCTAAACTTTCCTCCTCCACTCAGTCATCCTACTGATTCCCACAGACCAAAACATCCTAAACTTTCCTCCTCCACTCAGTCATCCTACTGATTCCAACCGACCAAAACATCCTAAACTTTCCTCCTCCACTCAGTCATCCTACTGATTCCCACAGACCAAAACATCCTAAACTTTCCTCCTCCACTCAGTCATCCTACTGATTCCAACGACCAAAACATCCTAACTTTCCTCCTCCACTCATCATTCCTACTGATTCCCACAGACCAAAACATCCTAAACTTTCCTCCTCCACTCAGTCATCCTACTGATTCCCAACCGACCAAAACATCCTAAACTTTCCTCCTCCACTCAGTCATCCTACTGATTCCCACAGACCAAAACATCCTCAACTTTCCTCCTCCACTCAGTCATCCTACTGATTCCCACAGACCAAAACATCCTAAACTTTCCTCCTCCACTCAGTCATCCTACTGATTCCCACAGACCAAAACATCCTAAACTTTCCTCCTCCACTCAGTCATCCTACTGATTCCCACAGACCAAAACATCCTCAACTTTCCTCCTCCACTCAGTCATCCTACTGATTCCCACAGACCAAAACATCCTAAACTTTCCTCTCTGGCTATAATCTCTTTCCCTAAAATTCTAACCCCACCCTCCTCCCAACAAAAATGTTTTGCCATTGTGTCAGCATGTACCATAGTGTTTGCCAGTCTTTTGTGTCCACATGATGGGCCAGGGTTAGAGTTAAAGTAAGCTGTTAGGGTTAAGGTTAGTGTTAGTCTTAAAGAGTTAACATAGGGGCAAGGGTTGTCTGTCTGTCAGTCAGTCAGTCTGTTATGTTTGAATGCATGTGGACACAAGAGCTAAAGGACACAATGGTGTGTAGCATTAGACACAATGATAAAGATTTTGATCTAAATTAGAAATCACCAGTCCTAATAAATTAATGTAATTGTTGGACTTCGGAATTTGGATTTTGAATCAACTTTACAGTTCAGCTATCAGGGAAGTTTTTGCAAGCATTGACACATTTTGAATGTGCTTTATCCATTAAAAAAAAATCTTTTAAGCCCAAAATAAACCCAGTGAGAGAAAGTTTTAAAAATGAATGCACCAAAAACAGAACATGTGAGAAAAATCTATCAGCTGGTCCCATGTTTTCTATTTCAACTGGTCCAAACATGTGTATCCTACCCCCTTTTAAATTTTTTTCCCTAAACTACCTTTCCCAGCAAATCTGATGTCCCCTCCTTAATACTATTCCTTAAACACACACACACACACACACACACACACACACACACACACACACACACACACACACACACACACACCCGATATACACATTCATGCACACACACACATGCATGCACATGCCCCATATTACTGAAAATCATGTAATGCTTATGTTTAGCAAATCGTGAAAAAAAAAATCATTTGTAAAAAATTTGGGGGGAATAAAGGTCATTATATATTTGCTTTTTTTTGTTTACACTACAGTGCAATAGGAATGATATACCAGCGATGGATTGGCTCTTAGCCTTTTTCACAGTACTTTGAAACAATTCTGCTAACAACTTAACCCAAACTCACTCTACTCTACTCTCTCTCTCTCTCTCATCTATACATAACAGAACAGGAACCCACATAACTGCGATTACTACTACTGCAGTTGAAATAGTGCCTGCACCCAGCATCCATGTCAATGCATTTTCTACTAGGATAAAAAAAAACCCTGCAGAACAAAAGCATCACAAATTAATGTTGAGACTGTTTTCAAAAAGAAACTCTACAGGCATTTAATTTAAGAAAAATCGCAAAACACAAAGGTTTTGTTTTGTATTTCCACACAGCATGGACCACTTAAAAGTATGTATTTCTACATCTAACATTATTTCTGCAATGCTGTCTTCAAAGTGCATTTGAAACTAATGTATTTGAAATTCATACCATTTATACAAAGTTTATCGCGGCATAGTATTTTCTCAATAAATCAAATCTGATTTACTAACGAAGGGGGACAAAATTAAAAAAAAATTAATTTGTAACAAATTTATGCTTTTCTTGCAACCATATATATAGCATTTTAGGACAGTGTTTTTTTTTTTTGTTTTTTTACAAAATCATTGGATCTGAATGACTACATATAAAAAAACTCAACAAAGAGTATCATATTCATAAACCATTGTAAATTTCCAGTTCTGAATTAAAAAAAAAAATCCTACAAAAGATTCAGAAAACATTTCCTGTCTTATGCGCATCAAGGCACATATGGACAAGCTGTATTGCATGATCTAATTGTTTGATCCCACTCATTCAAATAAAAAACATATGAAAATCAACTGTCAATGATTGTCTGTTCCACAAGCATGGACAAGAGTGTTTGGTTTTTTTGTTTGTTTTTAAATATTAACTTGCCAAAGAAAATACATTGTGAATACTGCAAGCACAAGGGGGCATGTGAGGACAGAGTAATTTTCCTTTAACTAATTTGATCTCTGATTTATTAAACAGATATAACAAAGAAAAACAACAAAAATAAATCCCCACTCATAAAAAATATCGCACATTATTTACAGTCGTGTATGCAATGACTATTATAAAAAGCTAAGGATATTTTCTTAAAACCTATTTTCAATTTTATGTCTTATTAGTATTTGTTGCTTCATAAGCAAAAATCACAAACCAAAATCAGAAAGTTCTTTCTCCTCTGTATGTCTAATGTTTAGAGCAATAACTGCCCTAGTGTGGAGTGACACACACCCTCTAAGAATTGTTTAAAACTGATAACATTTGTCTGGGTCTACTGCTACTGTAGCGTATAAAAAAAAGAATATTTGATGCATGCAGACTATAGTGTGGTTAGTGATCACGCTTGTCTGGGTTTATCGCTGATCGTGTGTGTGTGTGTGTGTGTGTGTGTGTGTGTGTGTGTGTGTGTGTGTGTGTGTGTGTGTGTGTGTGTGTGTGTGCGTGTCAAGTGTTACACGTTATCACAGACATATTCTGTCTGCAACACATTGGTGCTTTTTCCACAGACACTGTCATTAAAAGATGCACATTCCATAAACCAACTTCTTTCTTTGGATTTGGACACTTGAAAAATTTAATGCGGATGACATCAATTTGAGTCGATTCTAGGAGTAATGACAATGTCTCTCTTCTTTCCACACACAGTTCCTTTTCTTTGCGTTCATCACTCGTTTTATGTCTTTTTTTTCTTTTAAATTTTCACATCCAGTTTTACTAAGTCTTGGAAAGCTGCTACACAAAATCTTACTGATCTGCTCCAGGGTATGTTGGAAATGTTCCCAATGATGGGTGCTGACTTCCTCCTCGATGAATGCAAGTGTCCTTGATGACAGCGGGTGAAATCGTTGACTTCAGGTTCTCCTTGACGCCTGGTGTTTTTGATAAACTGCTAGCTGGTCTCTGTCAGTGTCCCACTGTGATAACACCCTGAAGGTGAAAAAAATAGAATGAATTATAGGCTTTGCTACATGTTTGCTTTTCAGTATTATTATTATTATTATTTTTTAAACTATCAATCATCCACTCAGACAAGATAGCGGAGACATCATACTGTCATTGTGTGTGGTGTGTGTGTGTGTGTGTGTGTGTGTGTGTGTGTGTGTGTGTGTGTGTGTGTGTGTGTGTGTGTGTGTGTGTGTGTGTACGTGTGTGTGCGTGCGTGTGTACCTAATTAGTTCTTGGGATCTTGTGATTTATGTGGTGGTGGGAGTGAATGACAAGATTAAAAAAACTGCAGGCACACAGGGACTGTGGTGCTAGTCTTTTAAATGAGACAATAAAGCGCAATCTCATGTGTAATACACATCTAGGGCAAGTAACAGAACACGAGGCAACAAGACAGTTTTCCCTGGCAAAATTCTGTGGGAAAAAAAACTACAATAGGAAAATACATACCCAATTTAGAAAAAAAAATTGGTGCTGCTACTGTGGCAATGCACCCTTCTCAGTGGTGGTAGCCTGAATTTCCCACAGAGAAATCTGCTGTGTCGTTTTCAAAAGATAATGTGGTTCTTGCTGCCAAATGTGCAACTTAAGTTTTATCTCTCAAGTTAGAAAAAAAAAATCAACACTTATCAAAATCTATGGAGATCATTTTCGCAATGATGAAGGGGTTGTAGTTTTTCCTTAACCTGTTTTCCTCATAAATGAATGCTCACCTTACCAGAAGTCAGAATGCGGCTACCCTGATAGTAGGGGAAAAAAACAACTCCATACGCAAAAATCTCACCATTGATGAACCTCTGAGCTCTAGCTGAGGGAAAAAAAAAAAAAAAAGCTCACCTGATGATGGGTCAATAAGGGACAGGATGAGATGTCGGCTGGTGTCTCTCTTCTTTGGCATTTTGCTATCATTCCAGCTACTCCTGAAAGCAGTTGAGAAGTCATCAACAACAGGGAAAAGATAGTCCTGCTAGCTTGGAAATTCCAGTGCTTTGATCTTGTCACTCTAAAACAAAGAGTAATTTTACAGTTGCTCTTTACACTTAAGACATTATTTTTTTACCTCTTTGTAAACCTTGAATGCAAATTTGTTTTGAACTCGTCCTTGAAACAGAATCAATTCACAACTTTTTTTTTTTAATACCTTGTCACAATCAATATTCTTCCCTCTGAGCTTATATATATATACTTTTCTTTTTGTTTTACAAGCATTAAAGTACACACAATGTGTTTCCGAAAAATATAGTTTGGTTGGGAGTGAGATCAATTTTCTTACCTCTTCCAGAAGCATGTGACCTCTTGATTCTGCTACACACAAGCAGGTATACGGACATAGGAAGCGATGCGTTGTCCCATTTGGTGACTGATGGCGCTGGACTAGACTGGAACTGTTTCGGCTGATGTGGCACCTGGTTAAAAAGATATAAATCACTAACTTTAAAATCAAAGGGAAAATTCAACAAACATTAGAACTTAAAATAAATTCACTTATAATGACAAAAGATGAAAATTGACCAGATGCCACGGTAAAGTAGGTAACACACTCGGCCCCCAATCATAGGTTTGAATACCCTCTGTCATCGTTTTTAAAAAATATTTTTTCCCTTTCAGCCTTTTCTGTTATCTTTAACTCTATCAACCTATGGACTCAATGAGAAGACTGGGTTTTCAGAGTTGATAACTGCTTCACATATGCAGTAGTTGAGGCCACTGGCGATCAGTGGGAATGCATGACAAAGCCTACAAAATAGCATATGTGCTAGAGTGTTTAGACATCATCCCTGAAGTCAGTCTGCAGCTACCTTAATGGTGGGTAAACAGTTGCATATATGCAAATATTCATCATTGGTGCACCTCAAAGTTCTTGCTAAGGAAAGAAAATGACAAGCTCCTCTCCCCTCCCAAAATAAACAAACAAGAAAGACAGATGCAAGGTTGGGCAGGGCAAGACAAAGAAATGAAAGGTACCTGACTGCTGTCTGCTGACTGATGGGATGTGGATGTTCCTAAGCTGGTGCCGTGTTGGGACTTGAGTGGCCGGCCCTCTTCTGTCCCAAATGGTATCTGTAAAACAGAAGATACCACAATATTAAAAACCTGGAGAAAAATAGACAAGTAATATATAAACAAGAAAGAAACAATGATGGACAGGGACAATGAACACATAATTACAAAATAAACTATAGGCCAAGAGAGAATCGGATCAGAAAGAAAACAGTAAAACAGAAAAGAATGGGAGAGTAGGAAGTGTATCTTGATGTCTCTTCCATCCTCTCTTCAAGTTAAATGAAAAAATTGTGGGCATAAACAGTCACATGTGCAAATCTCACTTTTGGTGAACCTTGGAACTCTAGCCAAGGAACATGAAAGAAAAGAAAAAATGGGCAGAAACACTCGACAAATGACCAATTCAATCCAATCATGTTGTTTACAGCCCTGCTGACCACAGAGACCATCACACATAGGGCTGTCCCTTCGACAAATGACTAGCATTGTCTAAACATAACAAAACATACCAAAACTTAAAAAACTTTAATCCCCCCAAAAAACTGGACTGGGAAAATGATCAGGTCAGAAATAAAGAACAATCTTACTTCACTTTAAAAAACAATGCAGGTTCTGATGGCTGCCCTCACACACGTCAGGTCACTGGCACTCGATTCCAGACCCAAATCCTCTGAAAGCAGTAGTTCATCATCAGTAAGACTGTAAACACGAAATATTTTACTGCCTTACATATTACAGGTATTTGTATTTGTACTTTTATGCCCCTTTAACTCAGGGCAGATTTCTCTATGTAAAATTTGGGCCAAGCTCCCTGGGGAGAGCGCATTGCCACAAGAGCAGAACTACCCTTTAATTTTTTTTCTTTTCCTGTCTGCATGTGCATATAACTCCGCTCCACTTTGACAGAGTAAAGCACAATGCTTGTTCAGTCTTTTATGCTTTACCGGTGTCGTCAGATTCAAACACAGTTACTTCATTGTGTTCAACATTCAAACGCATAACAACAGGTCATAAAGCACTTCTAATTATATAACTTTTTTAAATATAAGAAATTTGCAATCAACACAAATATGATACTCTCCAGTTTGGATATAGATGCTGCCATAACTTCAGCAAGTAAGTATCAGAAGCTCTCCGCAATTAAAAAAACCCAAAAAACAAAAGAACACCAACTAAATGACATAACTGAAAAGAATGCAAACTTTTCTCTTAAAACGCAGATTTTTAACAAAAAATTTATATTCATAAATCACACACAACAAAGTTTAGCTACAATTTGATACCTAAATCATGTATAACAAAGACAACTGAACACAAATCTCAATATACTTACACATGCGAAGACTTGATCATGCGATTCCTCTTCATGCCAGCACTTCTCCTTTGGAACCGACTCCCCAGTAATCCACATAATGATACCCGGTTACGCCCCGCATGGACTAAAGGATGGGAAGTAGGCAGGAAAACCACCAGGAAATGTGTCAACATTGTGAAGGGGTGACAGTCACAGTTCCTCATGACCACTGTCTCAAGGTCTTTGTAGCCTGTTGTATTTTCACAAATGTCTTGGTATCTCCTACAGAAATCACTGGACTGGCCAAGATTGCCCTACAAGGAACAGTACAAGGAGGGAGATGAGGCACACAGAGAAAAAGATGGGACGGCAAAATAAGAGAGTGGACTGGCCCTGAATGGAATGACATACTGCAGGAAGCTAAAAACTGCTAGGAGTGGAGGAAGCTGGTTGCAAAATCTTCAGTAGTGCCCTAATGGTCTGACAAAGTATAGAACAGGTGAAGGAAGAAATTTTCAGACACACAGACCACTGTCACCAAGATTGCTCTCCAATTACTTTTGAAATTTTTTTTTTATTTCAGGTTATTCTTTTTGTGGTTTATTTTATTTTGTTTTACTATTTTTAGATTTAATTTGTTTTGGTTTTATTTCATCAAATTTGATTTCGTTTTATTTTACTCCATTTTATTTAATTTTATTGGATCTCATTTTAGGTGTTTTTTTTTATATTTTACTTCATTTTATTTAAAGTTTTAAGCTATTTTGTGCTTTCATTTTATTTTGTTTTTATGTTTTTGCCCCTAATTTTATTTTTTTGTTATTGGATTTTATTTATTTATTTTATCCATTTAGGTTTGTTTTAATTTTGTTAAGGAAGGAGTGCAATCAGACGGTGCCCAGTGATCATATCAAGGCAATGGACAGGATAGTAGACACAATGGACAGGATAGTTAAAGACAATTGATAGGATAGTAAAAGACAATTGATAGGATAATTAAAGACAACTGATAGGATAGTTAAAGACAATTGATAGGATAGTTAAAGACAATTGATAGGATAGTTAAAGGCAATTGTCAGGATAGTCTAAAGACAATTGACAGGATAGTCTACAGGACATTGACAGGACAGTCTAAAGACAACTGACACAGAAGTCAAAGAAGGCAGCAGCAAAGAACTTTGGGGGAAAAATGTGGTCAGAGCAGGAGGGATTCTACTGTAAGTGAGACCTGTGTCCTTTCTGTCAATGTCATCGGCGAGTTTCACAGCTCATTGTCCCTTTTTTCTGGTCATGCATATGAACCGGTCATCAGTCTCAAGGCCAAGCATGGGAGAGGATCTGCTCCAGGACAACTGTACAACTCTTGCAGAAGGAGGTCAGTGTTTCTGTGGGCTGTAAGGCCTGCGAGATGGACAGGGCATGTCAGTCAAGATTCTCTGGGCATCTGTCAAGATTCTTTGGGCATCGGTCAAGATTCTTCAGGCGTCGGTCAAGATTCTCTCAGCAGTCGGTCAAGATTCTTCAGGCATTGGTCAAGATTCTCTGGGCATTGGTCAAGATTCTCTGGGCATCAGTCAAGTTTCTCTGGGTGTCGGTCAAGGTTCTCTAGGAAGTAGATGGGCTGATCTTCCTGTGGGAAGTTGCTGTTTCCAGGACTTCTCCTCCAGCTCTGAAGTTGGTGGAGTAGAGACCAGTAGCCAGGCTGATAGATCTCATCCTGCTCTCAGAGGGGGCTAGGAGTTGATCCCTGCCCCTCCATTATGAACTGCATCCTCAGGAGGGCCGTCGGTGTAAACGTGGATCCTGGCGTATTGAGTATTGGGTCTGACGGTGTTCAAGGGTGTGGGGGTTTCTCAGGGTCACTCACACTTTGGGTCCAGTGTTCAAGGGCATGGGGTTTCTCAGGGTCACTCAAGCTTTGGGTCTAGCCCAGGGGAGGCTGCACTGAATGAAAACAGAACCCTCCTCACTCCTCAGCAAATGGTGTGCCCAGGGTGGTCTTCTGTTCTGCTGTCCAGTGGGAGTTGATGATGGTGCGTGTTGTCTGTCTGGTGTGTTCCTGTCAACATCAAACTTTCCATTAGATCTGAATCCCACAGAATTGTCAATTATCAGTGATTAGTACTGTTTCAGGGTGGTTGTTGAATATATCGCCCCAGACTTTTTGAGTGTGTGTGTGTGTGTGTGTGTGTGTGTGTGTGTGTGTGTGTGTGAGGGTTGTGTGTGTGTTGTGTGTGTGTGTGTGATGTTGTGCAGATTTTGGCCTTTGGCTTTTGTGTTGTTGATATATATGCTTGTGCAGAAATTTGCTATTGTTTTGTTTTTATATATATATAATTATAATATATATATATATCATTCTCTGGCTCCAGGAAAGTGTCGGAATGATTTGGTGCCCCCCCCCCCCCCCCCTTCCTTCACAGGCTTTGAACCTGGGCCACCCACATTTAAGAAACACTGGTTACAAGATCATTTCCTTCTGTTCCAGGTCTGTCAGGTCACATTTTAAACCCTGAGGTCCTGTATCTAGCTTGGCAGCAAGCATGGCATCAGCCTTGCATGTTAAAAATCCATCAACTATCATGTCAGGCTTGGCACAAGATAAGGCAAGCAGATCTGGCAGACACGATGTTTTTCGTCGTCCCCCATTACCCATCATCCTTTAGGCTTACTCCTCGTGCTTCTAGAAACAAGAGTTAAGAGTTACTTCCCATGTATTGTGATAGCATGGTAGCTCCTCCTTTGGGAGTAATTGCAAATGTATACTGATTGCTAAATAAAACTTGATACAGTCTTTAACGTTAAAAATTAACAAATACCCATCACTACTCATCCCTTTCCCAATGGTGTCTCCTCATTCATTGTCAGAACTTTACAGTTTAAAGTGTAGATCTAACCAATGTAGGGTAATGTACGACCTGGACTGGAACAAGTTCCGCAAACTTCTACTTACCTAAGACAACCTTAAAGAAGTCAGTGCAGTGCCCATGACTTCTCAAGGAGTTGACAGTAGAAGTCCCAGTAAAAGAGAAGCACGCAGAAATCTTGCCCCTTCATTTTTTTTTATGCAACAACTTTTCGGAACCCAGGAATAGTAACTGTCTTGCTCTCTGAAATGTTTTCAGTTCATATAAGTAACAAAGCTGTAAATGGGTATCTGCCCTCTTCAGGGTCAGGGAAGGTAAAGCATCGAGGGAGAGGCGATGGGCGCAGCCCTCAGACGCTGGCCCCTAGAGAAGCTGAGGTCTCTGACGCCTCGCTCCCCTACGACCACAAGGTTATGGGACACCTGTACCTTTACCTATAAGTAACATACTCATGAATTACAAAACAAAGAATAATACAAACACAAAAAAGTAAGTTAGGCCTAGCCTACCCTGCAGCCTTGGGTAAAAAAGTACACAAAAGTGGCGAAGCAACGAAGCTGTCTTCATCGTCTGCACGCCTCGGCCGACAGGAAGTTGTCTCAGTCACGGCCAAATGAAAAGTGAAGGGTGCTGACCAGCAACACACTGTTCACCCCTCCCTGAGTGAACAGAGTCGTGTTTCACGTGTGTACAGGCGACCGGGGCTACACTCCGGCTTTAGCTTGCCGGTCATGTAGTAAAGCCAAAGTGTATAGCCTTCTTGCGCGCGCGCGCGCGCGCGCGCGCGCGCCGTGCGTGCGTGCGTGCGTGCGTGCGTGCGTGTGTGTGTGTGGTGTGTGTGTGTGTGTGTGTGTGTGTGTGTGTGTGTGTGTGTGTGTGTGTGTGTGTGTACGCGTGTGTGTTGCGCTTGGGTGTGTGAGTACGTTCGGATTTGCTAGGACCATAGATTGCTATTGATTGCTTGTGTGATGTATAGGTCGAATGCAAGCGCTTTGATTTGTTTTACAAGATATAGGGCTATGTAAGTTCCATGTATTATTATTGTACACAGTGCTAGGCTAGCCTAGTGGGATAAGTTTATGGTGATTTTCACAGATTTTTTTAAAGCATAAAAAATGCAGAGAGTGACTCATTTCCCCCAGGTACAACAGCCGAATTTCATACAGAAAAATGTGCAGTGACTTTAAGTGGTATCTAGTACAATACAACACAATACAATACAATACAATACAATATAACACAATACAAAACAATGCTACACAATATTGCAATGCAATACAATGCAAGACAATGCAGTACAGTTTAAATAATACAATACAATACACTACAATACAATGCAATACAATGCATTACAATTCAACATAACACAATGCAATACAATATATTGCAATACAATGCAACACAATACAATACAATGCAATGAAATACAATAAATACAATATAAAACAACACAAAACAATGTCCGGCACAAAATGTAAATGACCTCTTACACATACTCACACATTGATCCATTGAAAAGGCAATGACCTATACGAATGGTTCCAGTACCATCGCAGAAGCCACCATACTAGAACGTTGCCATATGCAGCCCCGAGCCGCCCTGGGACTCCAACTCCCCGATTTTTCCTCAGGGATGGTGTCTAAACACGAAACCAGTGTGCATGCTGTTTATATATATACAATTTTGTCATCAGCTCCTACCGGCACACGATGGCCTGCTCTTTTGAAAGGCGGAACGGGATTTTAACGTGTGCGCAAGATGTTCTGCGTGCGTTCGCGATCGCACACGGGACCTTGGTTTATAGTCTCATCCAAATGACTTTGACATTCAGTTCGATTTTTTCGTCAAACTGGGAAGAAAGTGCGAGGCTGGGTACGAACCCAGAGCATCACGGTTTACTTGTTGGTAGGCGAACGTCTTAACAATCCTTCCACCTTCCTTCCTAATAATAATAATAATAAATAATAATAATAATAATAATAATAATAATAATAATATAATAGATAATAATGATAATGATGATAATGATGAATAATGAATAATACAATAATAACAATAATAATAATAATAATAATAATAATAATAATAATAATAATATAATAATAATAATAATAATAATAATAATAATAGATAATAATAATAATAATATAGATATTCAAAATTAATTCAAAAACAATCTGCAAATCTACTTTAAATAAAACCAAAAGAATTTTTCAAACTTACAAAAGAGTTTTTTGGAAAACCTTGTTCCCCCTCAAATAATAAATCAAGTTAATGAGAATTATTTGTTTAAAAACAAATCAACCAGACTGTTGGGTGTTTTTTTGGCAACAGTATAAAGAATTATGTAAAAAAAAAAAAAAAAAAAAAATCCACTGGAGATGCGGGTATCGATCCCCGTACCTCTCACATGCTAAGCGAGCGCTCTACCACTTGAGCTACATTCCCTGCTGCTTTATGTCCGATTTTAAGCTGATTTGACACAATTGACCTGTGGTCAGACATGGGGCAGGCGGTAGCTTTTAGTAGTCCTTAACAGGTTTGTTGGGTCACCTCTCTCTCTCTCTCCTCCTCTCTCTCTTCTCTCTCTCTCTGGTCCTGAATATTTGCTATTTTTTCATCTTCATTAGTATATATATTATTTCTTAATGCATAGAGTTTGATTTATAACTGGTTTGTATTTATAACCTGAAATGTTGTTTCGCTCCTATTTGATTTTT
>CM060324.1:24986953-24989453 GCA_030674155.1 Stramonita haemastoma | reverse complement strand
GTGAGAGGCTGTATGATTAGTGCCTTTCCCACTCATGGAATTCCACTTTACAGCTTAGTCTTTAGTGATCGACTATGACTCTGACTAGGAGGCTTGACTTGCACAGTCTTTATGTGCTGCAGCCCAGGGGCTAGTTGGCCTTTGGAGATTATCTCCAACCCTGACTGTCCTTATACCCTCTTGGCCGAGAGAGTGAGGATGTACTGTGGGCAAGGCATCTCCACTATAATCAAATTTCTGCCCAGTTTCCGAAACAGCAGCTGCATCCTCTGCTGTTTTGAAGGTCATCGTTGAAAACAACAGATAAACAAACATCAATGAATAAAACAAGGAATTCGTTATAAACATTTTTTAGCGTGTAAAACATTAAAAAACAACAACAACAAAAAACTTATGGATAAAAAAATAAAGAAAGAAAAAATCGATGACAAGATAATTCGAGTAAGACATTCAGGTTTTTTTTTAAAAGAAAAAATAAATCAGTTTGTCAAGAAATATGCAAACAAATACGCTAGCAGATAAGAGGTACAATTCACGCAAATCTCTTCAAGTACACATTATTATTAATTTTTTTGTGCTTTAATGTAGTTTGATGTAAACATGTATCTCCTTTAACTATAAATGAATCTAGTAAATTGTGAAAAAAAAAATTTAAAAGGAAGAAACAAAAACCCGAATACTTTCTTTTAAACAGAAAACACGGTTGGAACTATCTTTTTTCAAACTGCAAAAATTAGCCAACAAAAACTTGGAGATGCGGGGTATCGATCCCCGTACCTCTCACATGCTAAGCGAGCGCTCTACCACTTGAGCTACATCCCCTGATGTGATAAGCAGAGTGCGTTCCGTCTTTGTTTAGCGTTATCATATTGTCGTTATCTATTTATTTACCTATTTATTCTTTTATAATGGAATAAGCACTCATGTGCTTTTTTATATTTTTTTACATCCAGTGCCCATGTGTATGCAGTTTTGTAAATCTTGTCATCTGTTCCCACCGGCACACAATGGCTTACTGTTACAAAAAGCGAAATAGGATTTAACGTGTGCGCAAGGTGTTCCGCGCGCGTTCGCACACGGGGCCTCGGTTTATAGTCTCATCCAGAAGCATTTTATAAAGAGCTGTATTCTTTATGATAATCTAAGGCATTAATATTTACACCCTGGAGATCAACGATATACAAATCTACTGAAATAGGGTTCTGTTCCAGCTATTAGCAATTTAAGCCTATTATCTTTTTAATGCCTTAAAAGTACAGCAGGATTTTATTGAGAACTTGGGGAACTGACAAGGAGAATATGCTTACTCAAAGGAGGTCATTTGTTCAATAGCCTACGTCAAGAAGGACCCATTCCACATTTTTTCATGCCTGGCAGTCGCCACATACGATTATCATTTTTGCTTTCCTTTGCTTTGCTATGCTTTGTATGACCCCATTCTAGGGGCTGGAGGCCTGAAGAATAAACATTGTTCATTGTTTATAGTCTCATCCGAAGGTCTTAACATTGAAATGTCTGTTATACTGCCTATAACATTGACAGCATGGGCATATAGTTGTTCAGTCAGTGGACAGATTCTCCATGCAGCCTACATATTATGTAGTGTTTTATCCTTGACAAGAGTACTGTCTAACAAGTAATCGTGACGGAATAGCCTCGTGGTAAAAGTCAAGTCAAAAGTCAAGTCAAAAGTGTCGAATGTGTAATCCGATTGTAAGTGAAGATACAGGTTGACATCTGTGTTCAAGAAGATTTTTTCTTGAGTGTACAATCTATCTATCTATCTATCTATCTATCTATCTATCTATCTATCTATCTATCTATCTATCTATCTATCTATCTATCTATCTATCTATCTATCTATCTATCTATCTATCCGTCCGTCCCGTCCGTCCCATCCGTGTGTGTGTGTGTGCGTGCGTGCGTGTGTGTGCGTGCGTGCGTGCGTGCGTGCGTGCGTGCGTGTGTGTGTGTGTGTGTGTTGTTATAAAAAAAAAGTCTTAAAAAGCATCTTGGAAATAAGAAGAAAATGCTGCAGCGTACATAAGTTAAAACCAGAGAAAAAGTATAGAATACAGAAAATAAGATGTACCTCAAACAGAGGTCGGTTTAACGTTTATTAAGCTGCTTTTCTTGGGTTGAAAATGATGAGTGAATGATTAACGAATAAATAAATCAATGAAAACATGCACGAATGAAATAATATCACAAAAAGGGCGAAAAGGCGTAAAAATGAAAAAACATTGGATTACATCAATTTTGAGGTCACTTGATCTATTAGTACTATAAACAAAATCATCAACCACAAGTGTATAAATACACAGCTGGCAATGCATGCAGCAATGTTGATAAATTCGAAATAGTTTAAGTCCTTGAGTGGCCATTTTGTGTGTGTGTGTGTGTGTGTGTGTGTGTGTGTGTGTGTGTGTGTGAGGAGGGGGGGGGGGAGTGCAAAGTCTTATGAAGAATAAGAAAGTTAAAAGAACCTTTTCCATAATCC
>CM060324.1:24966953-24976953 GCA_030674155.1 Stramonita haemastoma | reverse complement strand
TAACAATGATGGATCAAAGCATGGATACATTTCCCACATACTATAGCAATGAAATGTGAAACTGTTGATAAAGTTCACAATACTATAGTAATAAAAAGGAAGGCATGGATAAATTTCATGCGTACTATGGCATTGAAAAATGAAATCGTGGATAAGTTTCACACATACTATAACAATAAAATGAATGCTTTGATACAAGTCACATATACTGTAGCAATAACAATTAAAAGCATGAATAAGTTTCACACCTACTTTGGCAATGAAAAATGAAATTATCATGCGAATGTGGTTATGTGGATAAGTTTGACACATACCATAGCAATGTAAATGAATGCAATGATGAAACAAAGCATGGATACATTTCCCACATACTATATCAATGAAATGTGAAACCGTTGAAAAATGAAGTCGTGGATAAGTTTCACACATACTATAGCGATGAAAATGAAAACAATGGTGAATCAAAGCATGGATACATTTCCCACACACTATAGAAAAGAATTATGAAACCATTGGTAAAGTTCACACATACTATAATAATAAAAAGGAAGGCATGGAACAATTTCATGCCTACTACTGCATTGAAAAATGAAATCGTGGATAAGTTTCACACATACTATAGCAATGAAAATGAATGCATTAACAGATTCCACACATACTATAGCAATAAAAATGAATGCATTGATACGTCACACATACTGTAGCAATAAAAACTGAAAGCATGAAAAAATTCCACACCTACTTTGGCAATGAAAAATGAAAGCATGGAAAATTTTCCCACGTACTATATCACTGAAAAATTGAAAAATGGATAAAGTTCACGTATACTCGCAGTGAAAAAAGAAAGCATGGACATATTTTACACACACTATAGCAAAAAAAATGTTACAACATGGAAAAATTTCCACTCATACTACGGGCTGGAAGATGGGGAGAGAGGGGAGGGAGAGAGAGAGAGAGAGAGAGAGAGAGAGAGAGAGAGAGAGAGAGAGAGAGAGAGAGAGAGAGAGAGAGAGGGGGGGGTTCTAGGAACTTGTTTAACATACATTTGCTGTTGGGCAATATAAACCATACATAAAGGAGAACAGCTATACTTTTCATCGGTAGACCCATTATGTTTCTATACATACCCCAAGGCTAGTCCTCAAACATTTTGCAGAATAAATGTTGATAATTCATTATCCTTCAGCCCCTAGTGCCAAAATAATCAAACATATAAGAATACATCACTGAATAACAATTATAGTAATAATTTTGGCTGCACATAAATTACACATCAAAAATGAAACAGCCCATCCATGAATGTCAATACTTATAGCTATACATGGAGTTCTTCCAATGAATGATCAAAGTACTCTGCAGACTTTACTTAAAAATCACTTCATTTACAATTGTCACCATTTCAAAAGGACCCTTTGTTAACTTTATGACACCAAAAATAAATAGCAATCATATCATTCTTGCAAAATAGAAATATGTACAATGTTTCTAATCTGACAAAATTGTTGTTTGAAATCCATCTCTCCCTTTGGCCCTTGAACGAAACCAAAACAACATCATCATCCAAAATACGAAAAAGGAAACTTTTTTTTTTATTGTACCTGATATCTATTTAGCCATTACTATTTACATTCTTCTGGGGACAACAACATGACAGAAAAAGCGAAAAAGTTACTGAACGAATTCTATTAACAATTTCACTTAGCTCTGGTGATAAAGTCGTGAGATGGCAATTGCATACAACATTTAGTTAACCCGCTCGTACCTTCTAGTTGAGCCCAGTGGAGCATTGTCTTCTCCTCATGGCATAAAAAATGAACTTCGACAACTGTACAGAACAACGTGATTCACTAGCATCAAAAATAACAAATATAGGCCTATGAAGAAAATCATTAATAAATTTTACTCTAAGATCTGTATACATTGGACACATATATATCAAATGATATTCATCTTCAGCTACATTCTGACAGAAAGGACACATTTTGTCTTGAATATTATGACTGTATCTATGACGATTACTATTCAATGGCAGGACATTTAATCTTGCTTGTGACAAAGCAACTCTAAAGCAGTACACATCAATGCTACCAATATATGATTCTTTTTCAAACACAGTTTTAAATGATCTGTAAATAGAGTATCTTTCATGTTCACCAATAACGCTTTGCCATTCCTGAATAAACATATCTATCATCCTTTGCTTGAAAATTTTTAGAAAATGATGTACTTCCCCAACACCCTGCTGTAACCAAACAATATTATAACCACACTCGCATAATAACACTCTTATGTTAGAAGCCCAGCATTTTTTTTCATTGCTATCAAGCCTTAACTGCATATCGTATGCCTGACGAGGTAATCTGTGATGGTCCATCTGAAGTATTTTAAACCAATATCGCAAAGCAGCAATGCTTGCATTAATATACAAAGGATATCTTCCAAGTTCTCCATAAACCATTTTGTTTGGAGTTTTGATAGGAAGTCCCAGAAAACGCTTGCATGCCATTAAATGAATCTTTTCTATATAATCTAATCGACTTAATCCCCAAACTTCAGAAGAATACAGTAATATAGGCTGTATTTTTATATCAAATACTTTAAAGAATATCTGCTGGGTAATATCCTTATTTTTCCAAAACGCCTTTATTAAACTAATTAAAGCTTTCTTACCTTTCACAATATGATTTTCAACACCAACTTTGATGCTAAGCTTTGTTGAAAAATTGAATCCTAGATAACAATACTTATTTACTACTTCTAATTGAACATTTTCGAAAAACCATTCTTCATCTCTTCCCAGAAAACCACCTTTTCTAAAAACCATAACTTTAGTTTTATCTTTGTTTACTTTTAATTTCATTTTTGAACAGCATGTTTTCAAGACATTCAACTGGTTTTGAAGACCAACAGGTGTAGATGATAACAAGACGACATCATCTGCAAAAAGAAGCACAAACAATTCCATGATACCTGGTATTAGCTGGATACCATGCCTACCTTTCTCAGACATATCATTTGCTAGCTGGTTGATAAACATTTGAAACAGAGTAGGACTCAAAACGCATCCTTGTCGTACCCTATCGGACACTCAAAAAGCTCAGTATATTCAAAATTTGATCTGACGTATGATACTAAAGTGTTATACATTGCTTGAATTGAACAGAAAAATCTCCCTTTGACACCCTGATTTCTAATACAATGTAATAATTTATCATGTCTTACTGAGTCGAATGCTTTCTTAAAATCGACGAAAGCAACATACAGCTTCTTACCTCTCTGGGACAAGCACTTCTGCACAACAGAGTATAGACAAAAAATATGGTCAGTAGTGGAATAATGTTTGCGGAATCCTGCTTGATTCTCGGATATTAAATTTTCTTCTTCCAACCATGAGTAAAGCCGTTTATTTAATATTGCACTATAACATTTTGCAATTGTACTTAGTAAAGAAACACCTCTATAATTATCTACATTCTCTGTGTCACCTTTTTTATAGATTGGTATGACAATAGCTTTTCCCCATTCCTTTGGATATGTGCCTTTTTTAAATATTACATTAAAGAGTTTGTGTAAAAAGGGGATAGAAGTTTTGTTACCTGTCTTAAGCATTTCCGCAAGCACTCCATCCATTCCGCATGCCTTGCAATCCTTTAGTTTACTTACTGCATGTATGACTTCTTCTAAAGATATCTCAGCATTCAGTGCGTGTTGGTCTTCTTCTGAGAGGTCAAGGTGATCTTGACATTCCTCGTTGCAATCATTGCAATCTGTAGAGAACACATTTTTAAAATGAACATACCATTCAGTGAGAGATATATTGTTTTTGTGCTTTACTCTTTCTTTCCCACACCCCATTTCAGATAGCTGCTTCCAGAATTTTGAGGAATCTTTGATATTTGCAGCAAGCAATTCGACTTTTTCCCTTCTAAAACTTCTCTTTTTTGTCTTAAGTAAACACTTGTAAGTTTTTCTAGCATTAATGTACTCTATTCTATTTTCCTCAGTCCTAGACTTTCTGAAAACCCTCAAAGATTGTCTACACTTCTGCTTGGCCTGGTGACATTCATCATCAAACCAATCAGAAACACGTCCCTGAGAATTAGGGTAAACTTTTCTTACCATGCAGCTACTGGCTGATAATAAACAATCTACAAATATATCAAGTGCACTGTCTATGTCATCTTCTAAAATATTATCCGCTAACTGAATCTTGT
Source organism: Stramonita haemastoma (assembly GCA_030674155.1). Classification (NCBI taxonomy): domain Eukaryota; kingdom Metazoa; phylum Mollusca; class Gastropoda; order Neogastropoda; family Muricidae; genus Stramonita; species Stramonita haemastoma. The sequence continues at coordinate 24,972,736 of CM060324.1, read as the reverse complement.
CTTGTAAATTAGCACTATTTAGATTATCTACATAAACCTGTTCTTTTTCTTTATCCCATACCACTTTGTTAATACATAAGTTATCCCTTATAGTTTGATTATTTTCAGTGTTAAATGCTGTAGAATATGTCAATACCACTGGTAAATGATCAGATTCCGATGAATCTTCCACATCTAAGGACATACCATGAGACATTATATACATACCATGTGACATGACAAAATAATCCACAGTGCTGCATCCCGTGTTACCTAGGTAGGTGTAACTGCCATCAAATTCACATTCACACAAACCATTTAGAATAATAAGATCAAAAGAATTACAGATTTCTAGTAACTGATCTCCAAACATGTTTTTGTATACATCCTGTGATTTTCTGTAAAAGGGTGACTGATTATTTATTTCACTATCTAATCCATCATTTAAATCACAACAGTCGGTATTTCTGGAGCCAGTTCTAGCATTTAGATCTCCACATAATAACAAATGAAAGTCATATAATTCATACAAGTCTAATAACGTTTGTTCTAATATTTCTAAACCATATCCATTCTCATTGTTTTTCCAAACAGCAGAGTCATGTGGTGGTATATATGTACAAATCCAAAAGATATCCATATTGGTTTTAAAAAGTTGCTTATCAATACTCAGAATGATCGTATTATCTATATCAAAATCAACCTTGGTTACAAATTGCCCAAATTTCTTCTTTATCAAGACAATGACTCCTCCCGAATATCTACCCTGATAGGAAATCTTCTTTGCCACAGAATTGAATATCACATAGTCACTAAAAAGGGTAGACTCAAAATTTGAGCCAACAAAAGTTTCAGTCAGACAAATAAAATCATGGTTTTTTATGTATCTGACAAAATCTGTAATTTCTAACTTGGGAAGCAAACCGTTTACATTAAAGTTAAGGAACTTGATATCATCTCTTTGAACATTATTTGCCAGAACAGTATTTACATGAGTCCTAGTTACTTTACATCTGCTGTTATTTTTTCTCCCCTTTATTTTACAACTATTTATATTGGCCCGGCCGAATTCCTATTGTGGGGGAGAGCCCCGTTCAGTGCGCTTTTTTGTGCGTCCTCTATCTTGAGCCCCTTGTGTTCGCTCATTTGACTGCACACGTTTAAAGCTGTCCAGAATGCTGTTCTGACTGACAGCCCTTGCTCTGACAGTCTTTCTCTGTTGGGTATGTTTAGGAGATGTTACCCCGGATTGCCTGTGGTCTCCAGGGGTAGCGTCCAAAGTGGACGTATCTCTCACCCCAGTGGAGACTGTATTTGCTTTTGGGTCTGTAACACTAGTGGCCTGTTGGGCTGTGTGAGTATCCCTTGCCATTGCCACAGCAGTTTCCCCTTGTTTCCCCCTGGTGCTTCCAGATGCACCTCTTCCTTTTCCTATTCTACTCTTTGTTTGTCTACCACATCCCTTTGGTTTACCCTTTGATCCCTCTTCTCTGTCCTGTACCTTCTTTTGCTTACTTTGTGCTGTTGACATAGAAATACTGGAGCCTGCTGTACCTTCCATGGCTTCTACACTGAGTGAGTTCTCAGTTTCAGAGTTTTGGTTCCCGGTTTGATCTTGTACGGAATCACTCCACTTTGTCTCCTGTAGGCCTCCAACATCATTGTTAGAGACTGGAGGTTTGTCGCCCATGTCTTTTTCTTTGTCTGTAAAGTCACTATTGTCCAGTTCACTGTCGTCTCCAATGTAACCATCAGTCTGTGGGATGTCACTGTCTATTCTGTCCCTAACTTCGTCTATATTTAACTTACCTAGGGCCTCTTTAAGGAGACCAGTGTTTCTATGTGCTTGAATGTGCACTGACTGTCTTTTTGATTGTTCCACGAGGGGCGAGACCTGGACTCTGGAATATCTGTCAGAGTCTGCCCCTGGTGAGCAGTTCTGCTGGGATACCTGGCTGTACGTGAGGGTCCCTGGTACCACAGGTTTAGTGGTAAAACCCCGTCTTTTGTGCGTGTAACTAGTCTTGTTACCTTGGTCTTTCATCTTGGAGAGAGTTTGTGATTTTTGGTCTTCTCTGGTGCCCCTGAATGAGGGAGGCTGTCCGTTGCACTGCACCCCCGACTCAGGCTGCATTTTCTTCACTTCTGCTCCTCTTCCGGCACGGTCTCGATCCCCCCGACGGTCCCCCTGAGGACTCCACTGACGGTCCCCCCCGACGGTCCCCCCGAGGACTCCCCTGACGGTCCCCCCGACGGTCCCCCCGAGGACTCCCCTGACGGTCCCCCCGAGGACTCCCCTGACGGTCCCCCCGACGGTCCCCCCGAGGACTCCCCTGACGGTCCCCCCGACGGTCCCCCCGAGGACTCCCTTGACGGTCCCCCCGAGGACTCCACTGACGGTCCCCCCGACGGTCCCCCCGAGGACTCCCCTGACGGTCCCCCCCGACGGTCCCCCTGACGGTCCCCCTGAAAACTCCACTGACGGTCCCCCCGACGGTCCCCCTGACGGCCCCCCCGACGGTCCTCTTGACGGTCCCCCCGACGATCCCCCTGAGAACTCCACAGGCGGTCCCCCTGACGGTCCCCCCGACGGTCCCCTTGATGGTCCCCCTGAGAACTCCACTGACGGTCTCCCCAATGGTCATGTTGACGAAGTCGTGGCCAGTCTTCCCCCTGTAGAACATGGCTGGCCCCCCGTGTTTCCTGCTGCTGGTAGTGGTGGTAGGAGTTGTAGCGTGGCTTAAGCGAAGCTTTGTCCTTGACGTGAAGTCGACCATTCACAAAATATGCCACTTTGCCCTGGTCCCTATGGAAATTCATCATTTCCCTCTGATGGGATGTGAGATCGGAAGTCACGCGTATGCTGTTCCTACGCAGAGCTTCACGTAGCTCCTGGTCCCGGAGGATGCTGATCTTGTCCCCCCACCGGCAGAACTGAACCAGCAGAGGGCGTGGCGAGTCGTCCTGGTGAGGGCTGCCTATTCTGTAAGCGTGGTCAATGTCTGACCTCCGCCAGACATCATCAGAGGAATGATAGTTTAAGATGTCGACTACCAGTTCTTCATTTGTAATTTCAGTCCCCGTACTCAGTTCATCAATGCCAAAGAACTTTAAGTTATTTTTCTTATATTCTATTTCAGCGGCTTCAAGCTTTTCTTCCATCCGGTCGAATCGCTCTGTCATCAACTCTCTTTCCTCTCGAAGTTCAGTAATATCCTCTGTATTTCTCTCCACACCTACCTTCAGCTTGCTTATTTCATCTGTCAGACGTCGGAAATGCACATCTTGCTCTTTAAATTTGTCTTCCAGTAGTCTAAAGATATTAGACGAGTGAAGCTGGAAACAGTTCATCAGCTGAGAGAATCTCCAGTCAACATGTTGAAACACATTATTTTCATCAGGTCCAGGGTTCACCTCTATATCACTGGCGCTTAACAGAACAACTGTGCATAAGCAGTAAGCCAGTCTGCGCGACACCCGAAAAAATGTAAACATGAGCGCAGTGTTCACCTGGCTTGAAAACAGCTTGCCTGTTAACATGATGAAAAAAAAATGTCTACTTGGTATGCCTTGTTAACAAACAAATACTTTTTGTTAATTTACAATTATCTGGCAAACTACATAGTATTTAGTTTTGAATTTTGTACATCCTTTGCACCGATACCATATCTTTTGACCTGCAAACTTTCAGATCAGTATACTTTGTTGGTCAGCTGTACATACTGAAAATAGTAGAGAGCCGAAGAGAGAGAGAGAGAGAGAGAGAGAGAGAGAGAGAGAGAGAGAGAGAGAGAGAGAGAGAGAGAGAGAGAGAGACAGAATCAAATCAAATCAAATCAAATCAAATCAAAATTTTATTTCCAGATTGTACATTGAGTAAGCAATATAAATATGCTTTTTTTCATCAAGCCATCTATCTAGCAAACCGCCCCCTTCCCCCCCAAAAAAGCACATTAAAAAGCACTTAAACAAAGAACAGACTAACAGAAATGGAGCAGAAAAAATCCTTCCCCTTTCCCTTGACCCCCCCCCCCCCCCTCTCTCAGTAAACAGTCAAAAATATAAAGGGAAAAAGTGAAGGCAAAAATCAGTCTGGAAAAGACTGGAGATGCGGGGTATCGATCCCCGTACCTCTCGCATGCTAAGCGAGCGCTCTACCACTTGAGCTACATCCCCTGATACTGTTGCACCCAGTGGTCAGCTATTCTAAACCGGCATCCAGTCCTTAACTGGTCTCTAGGCTAACGTTCAGTCTGTTTGTTATATTATAATACTGGCATGCTGTCCTTCAGTCACTTGACAAACAAGTTGTCTGGGATGGTTGGCCTAGTGGTTACAGAAACAAACATGCAATCTGACAGTAGCATAGAGCCTGGGTTCGAATCTTTGCAAAAGAGGCTTCGAGAGGATTTTCTCCTTGGATTTTACATTGGTACTAGCTCCCCTTCCTCATGAGTGCTTATCCCATTATCCTCGATATAAAAGAATAAAATGCATAAATAAAATTAAACAAAATCCCTTCGCAGGAGAACATAGGCAGACCATGCTGCACACCGTATGTTAGCCCTCCCTTGTGCCTTCTGTAGAACAGCAAAGTTCTAGCTATATACTAGGCCTGGTGGTATGGATGACACAAACGCTATCAACGTGTAGGCTATTCTGCTACCTGGAGAGGGGTGGGCTCTGCCAGGTTCTTGTGCTTTCTTTCTTTCTTTTTCGTTCCTCAGAGAGCTGCCAGGTTTTCCAATAGTTAGACTTTTGCATAATATGCAACTTTTTTTTTTTTTTTTTTTTTTTTTTTTTTGTAAACCACCATTAGAGTGGCCGCACTCAGACTTCGGGAATGATGTCCACAACACCCCATCAGGATAGATGTGGTTTTTTTTTGTCATCTGTTTTTACTGGCACACAATGGCCTATACTAACTGGTGAAACAGGTTTTAACGCGTGCCCAAGATGGTCTGCATGGGTTTACGCACGGGACCTCGGTTTATAGTCTCATTCCAGGGACTTTCGGGGTAGTGGAATGAGTGGATTAGTGTTAACTCCAAAGGAAAAAAATCCACTGTAATGGGTGTCTCAATGGTGGCTTGAATCTGGGATCAAACCCCGGCCGTCAGATCTCGGGCATAACTGGCAAGACTTACCACCAGGTTACCCCGCCCCCCTACCCTACTACCTGGATAGTGAAGGGCTGTGTCAGATTCAACCTGCCCTCAACGCTTTCCTAGATGACTTCAGTGCATGCAGTGTGCCTCAAGAACTTTTGAAGAAGTTAAGGATCAATCCAATTAAATCAGATAAAATTATTGGACATGTGCCGGCACATGCCGTCGAAACAATGTGTCATTATGACCACATGCTGCTGTGACCACATGCAGTTGTGACCATGTGTCATTGTGATCACGTACTGTTGTGACCATGTTCTTTGTGACAACATGCTGTTGTGACCATGTGTCATTGTGATGACTTATTGTGACTACATGCCGTATGTGTCGTTGTGACCAGGTGCTGTTGTGACCATGTGTCATTGTGACCATATATTGTGACCACGTGTGATTGTGACCACATGTTTTGACCACGTATCATTGTGACCACATGTGTGACCACGTATCATTGTGACCACATGTTGTGACCACGTAACATTGTGACCACGTGCCGTTATGACCACGCGCTGCTCTGACCAGAGTGGTGCGTGGTCAGAATGGCACATGGTCAAGTGGGCATGTGTCCAAATTAAAGACACCTGTAGACACAAGACCTTTACAGACACTTCAGGTTTGTGCATGGGCAAAACACTAAAT
>CM060324.1:24949453-24961953 GCA_030674155.1 Stramonita haemastoma | reverse complement strand
TTTAATGTGTGCGCAAGATTAGGGATTGTAAAACGGGGGAGATGAGTGGGTACGTGTTAATCGTGCGAAGATGACTCACCTCGACCTCTCTGTGGATTTCAACCAGACAATAATTATTGCTATTTTCTGCCTGCATTCTCAACATCACTACAGTAAATCCTACTTGGTAACTGATCTTCACGGGATGGTTCAAGTAGTTTGGACTTGACTTACACCTATCTCCCCAAACACCTCGTACTGCATTTCATTACACTTCCATTGCATTCATTCTGTTGCTTATTGTTTGGTGTGGTAGTATTGTGTAAGCTAGCGTTTATTCACACAACGAATTAACAACATTCCTCTCCTATTGAAAAGAACAGCAGCAACACCTACGTACCTCTGACGAAAGCTTGGAACAATTTTAGACGTTGAGATTTCAAGCAGAGCTTAGAGATATAAAAAGGTACATGTAAAGAGATGGACAAGGTAGAAATTGACAGAAAAGTCAAAAAGGGGAGCAACACGATCTTGGACACCTGTCACTCATCTCCCGTCATCTCTGAACTAGCCTATAGAGAAATCTCCGCTTGTCTTCCCATTCTACCACTGCTACCAGTCATTCATATTGGAATTTCAGTTTGTCCCCAAACTGGATATTTTTTTTTATGAAGTGACAAATTTATGGGAAAAAAGCCCAGTCAGGTGTAAAGCTAAAACAGCCAGACAGCCTGATCAGTCAGTGTCAGCAGCTGACAGCACAAAGGCCACTCCAACCAGGTGCACCGTGTATTTGATGTTCAGACCAAAATAAATAAATCTGTAGGGCGTAAAAATGTGATTGACAGAGTGCAGTTTTATCAGTTTTAAAATAGATACTGTGATTCACACAGTAAAGATTTTCCATTGATAGGATGTAGGGCCTATACCGTGGCTCAAATATTCCAGGAAGAGAGTGTATGCTGTGATTCAGACTGCAAAGATTTTTTTTTAGAGAAGGGTGCGTACTGTGCCTGCCAGTGTAAAGGTTTACCGGTATTAGGGTGTATACTGGGACTGTAATATCATTTACGGGTATTAGAGTGTATACTGGGACTGTAATATTATTTACCAGTAGTAGGGTGTATACTGGGACTGTAATATTTACCAGTAGTAGAGTATATACTGTGATTGACAGAGTAATATTTACCAGTAGTAGAGTGTATACTGGGACTGACAGTGCAAAGGTTTACCAGTAGGATGTATACTGTGACTGACAGTGTACTATTTACCAGTTGTAGGGTGTATACTGTGACTGACAGTGTAAAGGTTTATCAATAGTAGTGTGTATACTGTGACTGACAGTGTAAAAGTTTACCAATAGTAGTGTGTATACTGTGACAGACAGTGTAAAAGTTTACCAATAGTAGTGTGTATACTGTGACAGACAGTGTCAAAACTTACCAATAGTAGATTGTATACTGTGATTGAAAGTGTAAAGGTTTATCAGTAGTAGTGTGTATACTGTGACTGACAGTGTAAAAGTTTACCAATAGTAGGGTGTCTACTGTGACTGACAGTGTAAAAGTTTACCAACACTAGGGTGTACACTGCGACTTACAGAGCTAACGGTTTATCTACAGTAGGATGTATACTATGGGTCACAAAGTACAGATTCACCAATGGTAGGTGTATACAGAAAGACGATATTTTCTGGTAATCATAATTTTTGTTTGCGCATAATGTATGGGTATAATAATTCACATTTTTTCTGCCGCAGCAAGTAGATGCACACCCATTGCTTAGAGCATCTTTAAGGACTAAAGAAAGGGCCATGCAGGCTGTTTTTAAAGGTAAAGAGTTGCAATTGTACTCTTTGCAGCAATATGCAATACCTACTGATTTCAGGTACACACGTTTACAGTCACTGACTCAGAAGCACAAAACCACGCGCGTGCACACTCACATACAGAGAGAGAGAGAGAGAGAGGAGGAGAGAGAGAGAGAGAGAGAGAGAGAGAGAGAGAGAGAGAGAGAGAGAGAGAGAGAGAGAGAGAGAGAGAGAGAGAGAGAGAGAGAGAAAAGAGAGAGAGAGAGAGAGGAGAGAGAGAGAGGAGGAGAGAGAGAGAGAAGAGAGAGAGAGAGAGGAGAGAGAGAGGAGAGAGGAGAGAGAGAGATTGATAGAGAGGAGAGAGAGAGGAGAGAGAGAGAGGAGAGAGTGAATGATTTGATTTGATTTTGATTTATTCTTTTATATCGAGGATAATGGAATAAGCACTCTTGTGCTTTTTTTACATCCAGTCCCCGTGTGTATGCAGTTTTGTAAATGTCATCTGTTCCCACCGGCACACGATGGCCTACTCTTACGAAAAGCGGAACAGGATTTAACGTGTGCGCAAGATGTTCTGCTGCGTTCGCACACGGGGCCTCGGTTTAAAGTCTCATTCGAAGGACTTTTGGGGAGAGTGGAGTCAGCGCTGATGTTAACTCTAGGAGAAAAATTTCCTCGACCGGAATCGAACCCGGGTCGTCAAATTGCCAGCGCAATGTTCTGACCATTAGGCTATCAGAGAGAGAGAGAGAGAGAGAGAGAGAGAGAGAGAGAGAGAGAGAGAGAGAGAGAGAGAGAGAGAGAGAGAGAGAGAGAGAGGAGCCAGACAGACAGACAGACAGACAGATAGATAGACAGACAGACAGATTGACAGACAGATAAACAGTCAGTCAAACAGACAAACAGACAGATAGACAGTGCAGACAGACATTCAGAGACACAGAGAGAAAACTAGAGGCACGGGCAAATGAATAACAAGTCCATAAGTTCACTGAAAACCATACCCTGCACATTTTTATTCGTCATGCATTTCACAAGAGGAAATAATTACCAAACAAAAGGAGAAAAAACCCTGCATTCATAGAAACGCGCTGATAGCCATTCAAAAACTTTACATCACTTCAACAGAACCATCCGTCGTCCTAAAAAACCCAAAACAAACATCAAACACCCCCCTCCCCTCCAAAACAAAGTCACTATGGACATGTTCCGAAACATTAACTTTACGCTGGAAGTTCAGTCTGGGTCACAGAGTAAGCTCATAAGAGACAGCCTACTAGAGACATTCCTCAAACATAAATACGTTGGCCTTAATAAGTGAATGACAAATTCATGAAAGATTCACAGAAATCAGTAACCACTGTATAAATGGCTGCCCTGTAGGCCAATAATCATAGCTATGTTGCAGCTATGCTGCTAATGTTTTTCTTATCATGCTGATGAATTGTTTATTGAATGAAGTACAACTTGTTGAAACCATCAGACCTGCTTTTGTTCCTCCGCCAGAGCTCCGAGATTCCCCAGTGGTGAGAGTTTGTGTATGTGACTGTTCACCCACCATCAAGGCAGCCTCTTTCCGACTTCGGGGGCGATGTTTGATACGATATCAGTGCGCATGAGTTTTTTTTTTTTTAATGTTGTTATGCATTCCTACTGACACTCAATGGCCTACTCTTCCAAGAGACGGAACAGACTTTTCAAGTGTGCACAAGATGTTCTGCGTGTGTTTGCTACAGAGGACATCAGTTATAGTCTCATCCGAGGGACTTTCAGGGAGTGGAGTTAGTGCTGATGGTGACTCTAGGGGAAAATCCCCTCGAGCGGGCGCTCTCGTAATAGCTCAAACGCGGGCTGTCAGTTCACGGGATGGAACTTTTTATTGTTAGGCTAAACAAAACAACAACAGCGAAAAGAGAGAAACAAGGAGACCCGTTGCACTTTGCGGTCACACAGAGGCCACGGAACAAACAGCTGTTTCAGAATTACCGTCAACTTATGATTAGCAATTGATTGACATATACTCTAGTTTGCGATTGAAATGAAACCTTTTCCCCTTTGTTTTTCAAATTGTTCGTCGTTTTAATGCTTTTGTTTTAGTATAAAGTCACCTGGGATCCTAGTTTTAGATTTTTGAAAAATAATTTGAGATAGGAAATTGTTAGTTTAGTTTGAATACGAGTGTAGATTTTCATTTTGATATAGATATACAATTTCATAAAATTTAATCACAAATAACTTCTTTTAAGACATTGGGTATGTTTTATTTCTTTGAACTTATTTTTTTTTCTTGTCTGCGTAGTTGAATTTGTTTGCCTGGGACTACGTTTTTTTGTTTTAATATGCAGATTGTCCCTTTTTTTTCATGTAGGTAATTTTACGTGCCTAAAATGCGTTAGGGTATGAAACTTTGTTTTGTCATCTTATCTAAATTAAAAAAAACAACACCTGCAACTACCCAGACCACTAGTAGAAGTCTGGTAGACTGATGGAGAAAAAGAACTTGAATAATGATTCAAATCGCAGATTTCTGGTTTCCTAAAGGGTCATTTACTTTCTAAATGACCAAAAATATGCGTACTCTTTACACAAAACAATGTTTACTATATTTTTTTTTATCAAGAGCAAATACAGAAAGGCTTATCACCACAGAAAAAAAAATGTTACCGAGTTGATACCTTGTGAATTTATTGGTTTTCTCCCTCCTAAAAACAATTGGTCTTCAATAAATTATGCCCAGTCTGCCTTACCAATAAATATCCTGTTTTCATTTTCAGGGTAGATGATTTCTTACTTTAAAAAAATATCTTCAATCATATGTAAATTGTCTCATCGATATTTGTCCTTTTTTCATTTCATAGGTAAAGGATTTCTTACTTTCAAAATATCTCTAATCATCTGTAAATGGTCTTATCCAGATTCATCATAGTTTCATTATTCAAAATAAATGATTTCTTGCTCGCAACAAAATAATCTCCAAATATCTGTAAATTGCATGTCTCTTCCCTCCCAGTTACACGACCAAAAAAGAAAGAAAGAAAGAAAGAAAGAAAGAAAGAAAAAAAAAGAAAGAAAGAAAAGGACAAGGAAATCATCAAGCGGAGGCAAACCAAGTGATGTTGACTTCTGGCGCCACCTGGTCGTACTGCTGTGTGCGGGACTCGGTTTTCCAGGCGGACATGGCCATGACGCCATTGGAGGAGATCATGAGGAACCAGCTGAAGGGGCTGAACTCCTGGATCTCGTACTCCCCTCCATAGTCTGGTCCTTCTTGTCGCTGATGTGGCGGAGGCACTGCGCGTACACGGTCTCGGTGGCTCTGTCCAGACGCACGTTGTCGGCGTTAGTGAAGAAGAAGCCTGCCCGCTGGTCCTGCTGCACGCTGAAGCGAATGGAGGCGCCTCTCTCCACGGCGTTCAGCAGGTCGTCGTACCTGGAGTAGGGCCCCGGAGGCGTCTTGAACACCCGCTTCCAGCTCCTGGTGTCCACCATCCAGTGCACCTCCCTCTCCATCTTCTTGGAGTCGTAGCGGGTCATGTTCCTGACGAAGAAGTTGTAGGTCTTGACCTTGCCGGTGGTGTGCACGGTGGTCCACTGCCACAGGGTGTCGGTGTTGAAGAAGTACTTGTAGGATCCGGTTCCTCCTCGCCGCTTCATCTCCTCGATGCTCTGCGTCACCACCGTCTGCCCCGTGATGCGGATGGAGTTGGCTTCCAGCACCGTGTTGTCGTACCTCACGCGCACCCTGTGCCCCAGGGAGACCCAGAAAATCAGCTCGTCCAGGGACCCGTACACGGGCTCCCCGTACTTGTCGTTGACGTACACCTTCTTCCAGCAGCTGTCCACGTGCCAGTCCAGCGCCACGAAGTCGTTGTTGTGGCCGCGGTTCTGGGTGGTGCCCACGAACCAGCGTGTGTTGTCCCGGCGTCCTGACGTGGTCCAGGAGGAGTACCAGAAGTACGGAAGGAGCTTGAAGCTGAGAGCGTCCTGCGTGAACTCCTGGCTGATGTGGCCGATGCTCTGCCCGTTGATCTCCCCTTTGATGTTATCGATGACGACGTTGTTGACGAGGAAGCTGTAGCCGCGGTCTCTCATCACGCAGCGCGCCTCCCCCAGGTCGGCCATGTACAGCAGGTTCTTGAAGGACCCGCCGATCATCGTGCCGTCCAGCGCGTGCGAGTAGGTGGGCTTGTCCTGGCCCGTGCCCTTGACGTACCACACCATGGACAGGGTTTCGTTCTCCACCGTGCCGTAGTTCTTCTCCGCGTCCGTGATGATGGCCTTCATGTTGTCCTGCACCGGGGGCACCCAGCCCGGAGGCCTGGAGATGGGGCTGTTGATGACCGACACCTGCCCGTTGGTGCACACCATGTGATAGCGCCACTCCGCGCTGGTGCTGATGTGGGTGCCGTTGTCGGACAGGTGCCAGATGCTTTCTGCACACACGTGCTGCAGCCTGACGTTGGTGTTGTCCACGTTGAGGAAGTAGGGGCCGTCAGGGCGGTACAGCTTGATGCGGAAGATGTTGCCCGACAGCGACAGGCGCCGGACCTCGTCCACAGAGCCGTACTTCACCTGGCCCAGGCTGTCCAGCTTCAGCACGGGCCGCCAGGGCAGAGGGCAGGCGCCTGTGTGTGTGTGGGAAACAGACAGGACAGAAAGGGGATGTGAGGTTTTAGACTGTATTCACATTGACCCTCTTCATACAGTCATGAGATTCGACAGGCACAGACAGTCACATCTTATGTTTTGGTCACCCATACGCTCACACGCACTTTGGGCAAAACGTACACGTGTACAAGTGTTTGTAAAAACAAACGTTCCTATCTACAGATGTTCATACATGCGTCACACATAGAAGACAGCGTCATTCATGGGTTTCGACATGCACAGAGAGGTATGTGTCATATTAGTTTTGGCTATCCACACGCTCCCAAGCACTTTTGGCAAATGTACATTATGTATAGGGGACGGGATAGCTCAGTGGTCAGAGCACTCGCTTTCCCCCAAGCTAAGGTTATGCACCATCGAGCGTGGTTACCAAGTGGATGGGTGACCATTTGCGCGCCTTGGTTTCAGCACAGTTCCCCAATTCACCCAGCTGTATATGGGTACCTGCCCTCTTTAGAGTCAGGGAAGGTAAAGCAGCGAGGGAGAGGGAGAGGAGATGGGCACCGCCCTCAATATGCCGGCTCCTAGAGAAGCTGAGGTCTCTGACGCCTGTCCCCCCGACGACCACATAGGTTATGGGATACCGTTACCTTACGTAATTATTATGTATAAGTGTGTTTATAAAATACCCGTTCCCATCCACAAATGCCCAGACATGCGTCAGGAATAGATACATACATACATAGATACAGAGATACATAGATACATAGATACATAGATACATAGATACATAGATACATACACACACATACATACATACATACATACATACATACATACATACATACATAATACATACATACATACATACATACATACATACATACATACATACATACATACATACATACAGGCAGACACACACAGATACATACAGGCAGACACACACACACATGCACGCGCACACACCCACACCCACACACGCACACCCACACCCACACGCACACCCACACGCACCCCCCCCCCCCCCCCCCAAACACATCATATTTCAGACGTCTAGCTTGCTGTCAGGATGAAAAACAAGCAGAAGAGGTTGTGCTCAAGATCATCAGTCATTCATGACTACAATCTGACCTCTTCTTCAACTTCTGGAGAAGTCTTTTGGGTACTGCACTGATTTCTTTTATATTATGAGGGTAAATAGTATGTGGGTTAATGGGCCCTGGCGGAGCCTTTCTCTCTCCAGTAGCATTAGGCTGCATGCTGAGTATGTGCTTGTCATTCATCTCACCGGTTTCAACTGGGTTACTCTCCTACGGAATGTTGAGGAGGCTTTAGCACGAGCGCTTGGTATTGATGCTAGCCTAACTCTAAGGGTCGGGTAGATGGGGATGGGGCAGGGGAGAGGGGGGAAACTCTTTGCACCAGTACCTGGGTGGGTGGCTCAAACTCAGGCAGTCAGATCGCAAGCTCAACGCTCTGACCCCTAGGTAGCCACTTCCATGCCCCCCATTTAAACATCCCTCTCGCTGCTTTACCTTCCCTGACCCTAAAGAGGGCAGGTACCCATTTACAGCTGGGTAAACTGGGAGAACTGTACTGAAGCCGAGGCGTACTAACGGTCACCCATCCAATTGGTAACCACGCTCGACGCTGCTTAACATTGGAATTTTGAATCTTGAATCTTGGGTGGGGGAAAGCGAGCACTCTGACCACTGAGCTATGTCGTACCCCAGAAAATCCCAATATAGACACATAACCGAGCCATAAAAGCCAAACAACGACAAAAAAACGGGGACACAGACTACGTTTTGTTGGCACAAGTGAATCTTAACGGCCCCTTATTTTTTCATTCCTCAGCTAGAGCTAGGAGGTATACCGACGACGAGATTTTGCTGTATGCAATCGCTTTTACCACCATGAAATCAGTCGCCTTAAACGGCCTATTTAATTTCCGACAAGCATCCATCTTAATCCATCAAACCCAGCCACTGTTAATCAATCACTGGTCCTGTCTTACTCCTGTCCTACCCGCCCACTGTCAATCTATGCTGTCGAGAAAGTTTAGACCAGGTTGTGTGAAAATGAATCCTGCCACATTTTTAATTTTGCTGTGACTGACATTTTAAGACCCCACCCACCTTACCTTTTCATTTTGCTTCAGTCTGCCTGTCTGTCTTTGCTGCATTGAACGCTCGGAAGCTAACTATTGTTGTCTGTCATATTGAGCAAAAAACCCCAAACATAACCGTTGTGCTGCCGTTAAGCGCTTGACAAGTCAGGCCCAGCGCATCTAACTTCAGCATGGGAGAGAATTGTTATACTTTAAGTCTTTCTGGGGAAAAAAAGCGGGAGAACGGACCAAGATGGCAGGGAATAAACAAGAAGGAAGGGACAGGGATAAAAAGGAATAAGGCAGAAATAAAAAAAAAAAGGAATAGAAAAGAGGGAATTCCTAGCACATAATTTCCGGTGAGGATGTTATTTATACTGACAGGCCCATAGCATCTTCACGGGGGAGCCTGCCTGCCTACCTACCTGCCCTCCTGTCTGTCTGTCTGTCTGTCTGTCTGTCTGTCTGTCTGTCTGTCTGTGTCTGTCTGTCTGTCCGTCTGTTTATCTGTCTGTCTCACAAGCCAACCACAGTACATAACAGAAGACCAAGAGTGCTGGCGTACTCTCTCTGTAGAGGCATCCAACTTTATCCCCCTGACAAAACATCAACGAAGCTCATGGGACAGGAAAGGCAAGGCAAGGCAAGGCAAGGCAAGGCAAGGCAAGGCAAGGCAAGGCAAGGCAAGGCAAGGCAAGGCAAGGCATGGCATGGCATGGCATGGCATGGCATGACATGATATGACATGACATGAAAAGCAAGGCATGACATGACATAAAAAACAAGGCATGACATGGTATGAAAAAGCAAGGCATGACATGACATGACATGCAACAGCAAGGCATAACAAGACAGACCAGGCAAGGCAAGGCAAGGCAAGGGAAAGCAAGGCAAGGCAAGGCAATGCAAGGCAAGGCAAAACAAGTCAAAGCAAGGCAAGGCAAGGCAAGGCAGGGCACAGGACAATACAATATACTACAGTAGAGTGCGATGTATAACATAACATATATATATATATATATATATATATATATATATATATATATATATATATATATATATATATATATATATATATATATAACAAGAGGGTACAATTCAATACAGTACAGTACAATATAGTATGGCAAAACCAAGAACATTACAGTACAGTACAGTGCAGTACAACACAGCAAAGTGTATTACAAAAGAGTACGCCGAAGTGGAGTGCAATTCAACACAACACTGCATTACATTTTCAAAAACAAATCTGTGTCAACACAATGCGTATCACCTAGTCACCTCTCACTCTCCAACCTCCATCATAAATCATCCTCCAATTTGAATACATCGATCATTTTTTGACAAACCTTCCCCACCCACCCATCCCCCCACTTACCCCTCATTTACCCCTTCGCCCACGCTATCCTCTTCCTTAACCCCCATTTTTTAATATTCGCTATATTCTTGACGATTTTTTTTATTTTGGTAAAAAAAAAAATCGTCTACTTTCGTCACATGTTCCCTATGCCTATATCAAATAAAAATTTCGAACAAGGTTTACAAGTTTGCACCTGTTTTATTTTTCTTTTCGTTTTATGAGACAAGTATTCCCCCAAAATCCTGCCCTAGTCTTGACAGCTAATTCATCATAGTTTCAGATTTAAACTACATTCATCCCCGAAGTTGGAATGCAGCTACTTTAATGGTGAGGAAAAAAAAAACGGTTGTATCCGCAAAAATCTCGACATTGGTGAACCTCAGAGCTCTTGCCAAGGAACGGGAAAAATGATGTACATTTTTTTCCAGCTGCTTTGTAGACAAGTGGTTTCTAGCCCAAACCTTTTCTCCCATTTCTAGACCTTGAGATGTGGTTTGGGTACTAGTCTGAAGGATGAGATGATAAACTGAGGTCCCATGTGCAACACCTATCCAGCGCACGTGAAATAACCCACGGCAACAAGAGAGATGTCCCTGGTAAAATTATGTAGGAAAAAACAATGATAGGGTAACAGATATTGAGTGCAGAGAGGCAAAACAAAATTAGGCAGTGCTGCTATTGTGGCGACATGTTTTCTCCAGCTTTCCTGGTTCATTCAACTGCCTTTTTCTCCCCAGAAAGATTAAAAGAAGGTATTTTTCTTTCCCACGCCGAAGTGGGATGTGCTGGGCCTGACTTGTCAGGTGCTTAACGGCGTGCAGCGCAACACATT
This sequence comes from Stramonita haemastoma, assembly GCA_030674155.1. Classification (NCBI taxonomy): domain Eukaryota; kingdom Metazoa; phylum Mollusca; class Gastropoda; order Neogastropoda; family Muricidae; genus Stramonita; species Stramonita haemastoma. Next base: position 24,951,251 of record CM060324.1, on the reverse strand, counting down.
TGACAGACAAGAATAGTGGCTGTCTTGAGCGTTTGAGGGATAAGAAGAAAAGAGAAGTTTGATCAGATTCACTCTGTGTCCTGTTAGAATGACACAATGCTGCCGCAATGTGACAATACTCGAATAACAATCTGCTTAAACCACCCAAACTAGCAAACATCACCCCCCTCCCACCACCACCATCACCAACCAAATAGATAAATGAATAAATAGATAAATCAACAATGACCTCATCGTCCTTGATAATCTTATTTCTGATGTCTCTATTTTGCCTGTGTTACGTCTTTCAAACAAGCCTATAAGTGTTGTCATGTTGTCTGAAAAGCCTTTCATCTCAAAATCTTAACATACATTCTTTCGTCTCTTTTTGTTTGTTCGGTTTCTTTTTAATCATACTTGTCTCCTTCACTTTTATGACTTCTGATTTTTTTTAGGAAGGAAGGGGGGTTGGGGTGTTAAATTCTGTTTGATGTTTGATGGGTTGTTTACTTGCACTTATTTACCTTCATTATTCCGGTGCCTGTATGTAAATATATGTTTTTCGTGCGCGCAATCACGCACGCAGGCAGACATGTAGGCACACACACACACACACACACACACACACACACACACACACACACACACACACACACACACACACACACACACACACACACACACACACACACTATCCGTCCCCCACCCCCACTCCACCTCGACCCCTAGACACATGCACACACACATGCACATAATTATGTGTAGAGGTTTTTATTAATTAGTATAATCATTTTTTTATTATAATTCTTTTTGCTATTTGTGTTTCCCCCCTTCCTCTGTGATACCCCCTCCTATTTTAAGGCTGTTGAAATCATGTTAGTAGATAATTTTGTTATTATTTTTCCTTGGATAGATGGCTTGATGAAAAAAGCAAATCAATGCTTATTCAATGTACCATCTGGAAAAAAAAAACAACTTTGACTTTGACTTTGACACACTCGCACACTATACAACTGCTGCCTCTCCCCCTCTCTTCTCACACGCACACCCCACGTGCTCCACCCATCTACCCATACACCCACAAACCACCACCTCTTCCCCCCCCCCCTTCTACCGGCACACACACACACACACACACACACACACACACACACACACACACACACACACACACACACACACACACACACACAAACACACACACACACACACACTACACACACACAACACACACACACACACACACACACACACACACACACACACACACACACACACACACACACACACACACACAAACACACACACGCGCACACACACACACACACTTACACACTTACACACACTACTCACCTATGAGGGCAGGGAACTTGTACTGTGAGGGGTTATCGATGTCCACAGCTGGGTTCATCTGCGCCTGAGAGAATTGAACCAGCAGACAGCACAGAGCCACTTGGACCCACCGGGCAGCCATGGCTTTGTAGACCACAGAGGCCATCATCTCCATTTTTTTCTGTTTTTTCTTTTTAGTTCCTTTTCTTGTTTGTTTTTTCTTAAAAAGTTTAGTGAGCGATGCTTTGTGTAGTGGTGGAGCTTTGGTTTGGTAGATTTCAACCTGAAAGAATACAAAAGCTCGTTAGAAATAAATGAATAGGTTTATGAATGAATGAATGAATGAATGAATGAACGGATGAATAAAGGAAGAAATGTATGAACGAATGAATAAATGAATGAAAGAATAAATGAATGAAAGAATAAATGAATGAAGGAATAAATAAAGGAATGAACATATGAATAAATGTATGCATGGATGTATGAA
>CM060324.1:24936953-24939453 GCA_030674155.1 Stramonita haemastoma | reverse complement strand
TGCTCTACCTTCCCTGACGCTAAAGAGAGCAGGTGCCCATTTACAGCTGGGTGGACTAGGGGACTGTACTGAAGCCAAGGCGCGCAAACGGTCACCCATCCAACTGGTAACCACACTCGATGCTGCTTAACCTAAGCTTGGGGAAAGGTAGTGCCATGACCACTGAGCTATCCTGTCTCCATCTACTAGGTGCAGCCTAATTTTATACTGACAATTCATGACTTGGAGATGTTAAGTAAAAGAAGAAGAGGAAGATGGTGGTGGTGGTGCGGTGGAGGAGGAGGAGGAGAGCAAAACCATCCACTCAGTTACAACAACAGTGACGTCGCCGACGATGACAACAACGATGGCAACACAACAACAGCAACAACAGCAACTGCAGCAGTAACAATAGATACAACAATAGCGGTGCCAGTTACAAAAGTAGTAAAACCAACACAATCAGCGTTAGTTACAATATCATCAACAACAGCAACATTTTTCTCTCACAAGCAACAATAACAACAAAAACAACAACAGAAACATCTTCCTTATCGACAGCAACAACGATATGCTCACCACCACCTCGCCATCACACAGCCAATAACAACAAAACCAGCAGCAACAAAAGCAACACCCGCAACAATACCAAGAACTAAATCTACAACTGGATCTGCATAAGCAAGACACAAACAGGGCCATAAACACAGGATAATAATGTCTACATACACGCAGGCAGACAAACCTGTCAAAGCTTGTGTAAATGCTAGGTATTGTTTTTCATTTTCCCACAGCCCACCCAGCGCTGACGTAAATCAGAGCTATTTAACATGCATAGGCTTACTAACGCCTGTAAGTACAAAAGAGAATGGAGCATGTACGTACGTACAAAAGAGAATGGAGCATGTACGTAACGTACAAAAGAGAATGGAGCATGTGTAAACGTATAATAAGAGAATGACAGTAGGCAGACGGGGGATAAGGAGGTAGGGGGGGGGTATAGAGAATCTCGGTGTGGGCAAACAGTGTTGGTAGATTCCATTTCTAGTTTCTTGAGATAACAAAACAGGAAAGAAAGAAAGCAAAAGATCAAAAACAAACAAACAACCCCCCCTCCTCCCCATCCCCCCCCCCCAAAGCAAAACAAAAACAAAACAAAGCGAAGAAGAAACAAGGAAAAGAACAGAAAAAAAGTTTACAGACAGAGAGACGGACAGAAAGAAAAAATGAAAGAAAGAAAGAAAGAAAGAAAAAAGAAAAAAAAAGAAAAAAAAAGGAAGGAAGAGAGTAGACAGCAATAAAAGAAAGAACGTTACAAAAGGAGGAAAAGGGAAAAGGAGAAAAAAGAAATGTAAAAATACCGCCCCTCCTAAAAAACAAAACAAACCCAAAACAAAAATAAAACAAGAAAAAATCATTAAAAGCTACAGCATTACCAACAAAACGAAAAAATAATGCCAACCAAATCATAAACACCTCCTCCCCCCTCCCACCAAAACAGTGAAAGAAAGAAAAGAAAAAAAAAGAAAAAAACAAACGATAGAACAAAACGAAGTACGAAAAACTCAAACAACAACATAGCAACAAGCAAGGAAAAGATAACCCAACCATGGTAACACCGACACTGGGGTTCTTTCATGAGGACATAATTTGCTTAGCAACCCTAACATCATTTTCTGTCTTATACAATTCAGATTTTTAAAAAAAACCCAAACAAATCATTCAAAATGGTGTGTGTGTCGGTGGGTGGGTCCAGTGGTCAGAGCCTTGCGTATGTGATTTGACGAACCGATATTAATCCGGGTTTATCCACAACTGGATTCAGATAATATATTTTAAAAACAAGTCATTCAAAATGGTGTTGGGTGGATAGGTGGGTCTAGTGGTCAGAGCCTTGCGCGTATGATTTGAAATACGGATTAATCCCAGGTTTGAGCCATAACTGAAGACACCCGTTGAAGAGCCCTGGAGTTGACATCAACACTTAAAGCCCTGGAGTTGACATCAACACTTAATCCACTCCCCCCTACCATTTTTACATTTACATTTTATACCCCTTTAAGTCACTGCAGATTTTTCTGCGTGAAATTTAAGCTGCTCTCCCCGGGGAGAGCGTGTTGCCACAAGAGCAGCGCCACCCATTTATTTTTTCTTTTCCTGTCTGCAACCGTATTTGTTTCCCTACCAGAGTGGCTTTTTTCTACAGAATTTTGCCAGGACAATTCACTTGTTGTCTTGGTTCTCTTCCGTGCGCTAAACAATTTTGTGTAACACACGCGACCTCAGTTTATCGTCTCATCCGAAAGACTAGCAACCAGATCACCACTCATGGTCTAATGGATGGGGGGAAACGTTTTGGTCCAAACGGGATTCGAACCACCGCACCCTCTGACCGACTTCTCGCTCTCTAGGCAGGCGCATTACCTCTAGACCCCGATCCACTTTTTGGCAACCATTGGAGGAGACTGTCAACTGAGGTCCCGTGCTACGAACACATGCATAACATCTTGCACACAGGTTA
>CM060324.1:24899453-24934453 GCA_030674155.1 Stramonita haemastoma | reverse complement strand
AGCTGAAAAACCGCTTAATGAGTAAATGTATAGGAACTGACTTGTAAATCAATTAAACGTGATTAAAACAAATGCATCAGCACTCTCTGCATCCGCTACACATATTTTAGATGTGATTTACTGGGACTGGAAATATTGCAGTGTTACATGTTGTGTGTGTATGTAGAAGAGGGGTGAAGAGAGAGGTTTTTTTAAGCTATTGTTAATGCTAATGAAAGCCTGTGAGTAATCTACACAAGCACGTCCATAATTTGAAATTATTTTAGCAATTGTGGAAAGGAGAAAAGCAAATAATTGACGGAAGATAATTATTGTGACTTGATTTTTTACGTTTTTTTTTCTTTTATCCAATTTAACAGGTTTTATCATGGATGTTGTTTTTTATGTTATCAGTGATAGGATTAGTAGTACTATTATAATTGTTAGTGTTTTGGTTTGATAGTCTAGTTGACGGTGAGCTTTGTATTTAAAAAAAATATATGAGGGGTTGTTGATTACTTGTAAAACTGTTTTATTATTTCTTCTTCTTATTATTTACTTTTGTCTGTTTGTGTTCTTCCCTTCCTCCTTGACATCCTCCCTCCTTTTCAGTCGCTAATGTTTGTTATTGTTGGGTTATTGCTCTTAGTGGTTGATGGGTGATCATTGACATTATATTTGATTCATCAGTCTGAATTTTGGTTGGTTTGGTTGTTATGGAATGGATATACATTTCAGGGTATTTTGTTCCGGGCTTTTTGTTTTGTTTGTTTCCTGATTTTTTTTTGTAAAGCATAAACGTAATCTGATATAACTTGGTGATATTTTAAAATGTTTTGATGAAAAAAAAATTTCAGTGCATGCATGAGCGTGCGTGTGTACATATGTGTGTATATACGCGCACGCACGCGTGTGTTTGTGTTTGTGGGTGCGTGCGTGCATGCGTGCGTGCGTGTGTGTGTGTGTGCGTGCGAGTGCGCGAGTGCGTGTGTGTGTACGTGCGTGCACGCGCGCGTGTGTGTGTGTGTGTGCGTGCGTGTATGTGTGTGTGTGCGCGTGAGTGAGTGAGTGAGTCTTAAGTGCATTATTTGTTTATTATTTTTTTATTATTATTATTATTATTATTATTATTATTATTATTATTATTATTATTATTATTATTATTATTTAAAAAATGTTTTTAAGCTCCTTTTTCAGTCCATTTTATTGTTATGGGTTGTAGCTAAGTATTTCTATTTTTTTCCGTGTTTTTTTTCTTGTTTGCTTGCTGTTTCATTTTTAATTGTTGTTTTTTTTTCTTTTTCTAAATAGATGGCTCGATAAAAAAAGAGGAAATTTATTGCTTACTCAATGCATCATCTGGAAAGAAAATTTTGACTTTGACTTTGACTTTGACTTTCACACATACACACACACACGCGCGCGCGCGCGCGCACGCACACACCACACATACCACACACACACACACAAACACGCACGCACGCACACACAAAACACACACACACACACACACACACACACACACACACACACACACACACACACACACACGAATAAACACACACACACACGCACACATACACTCAAGGAATCAGCTCTGAACAGGACTGTAAAACTAATTAAAATTATGACTTGGTTTCCTTTAAAACCTGGGATCAAACAGGAAAACAATGTAGGAATTTTCTATGCAAAACAAACAAATGTGCAAAAGAGAGTCCTTGTGTGTTAGTTCACTATGAGTGGTAGAGCAGGGCAGCCAGTCTTCGTGTTTCTTACTACACCATAGGCATCTGGCCATTCAGCCTTGTAAATGTTTCTGTCTATCATTCATTCTATTCCCTTTACTTTTGTTTCCTCCCGTCATGTCTGTCAACCTAATGTCTGTCATATGTTAAGCTTCAAAAAAGGGGGAGGGAGAGAGAGAGAGAGAGAGAGAGAGAGAGAGAGAGAGAGAGAGAGAGAGAGAGAGAGAGAGAGAGAGAGAGAGAGAGAGAGACAGAGACAGAGACAGAGACAGAGACAGAGAGACAGAGAGAAGAGAGACAGACAGACAGACAGACAGACAGACAGAGACAGAGAAACAGACAGAGACAGAGACAGAAAACAAAAAAAAAACCCATCAAATCATCAACACAAACACGTTTTGACTTTGACTTTGACTTTGACTTTGACTTTGACTTTCACACACACACACACACACACACACACACACACACACACACACACACACACACACACACACACACACACACACACACAACACGAAAATCCCATACAAAAGATGCAAGTACATGCAGACATACAGACAGATAGACAGATAGACAACCAGCACAACAAAAGTAAAGAAAACAACAAAAACAAAACCGTACCGTCTATAGTAACATTCAGTCGGGGCCCCGGAGAGGTGAAAACAGCTGCGTAACGATGGTGAAAGGTGAAAAAGGATGCTGGGAAGTGTAGATCAACTATTTAAAGGATTAGGGAGTTGAAACTGACAAGAAGGAGGAGTCTAGGGAACACTGCAATCCCCCCCCCCCGCCCCGAAAAAAAAGAGTAAAAGTCAGGATAGGAAGGGTGGGGAATATGTGTGTGTGGTGTGTGTGTGTGTGTGTGTGTGTGTGTGTGTGTGTGTGTAGCCTATGCGTCAAAGTCAGAGACAAAGTTATAGTTCCAGATAGTATACTGAGTAAGCAAAACACTTGATTTTTTTCATCAAGCCATTTACGAAAGAAAAATATGTAAGAAGATGAAAAAGAAGATCAATAACAATGACGACGACAATAATTACAACAATGACGAGGACTAAACTGATGATATTCTCAGAAAACTAACCACCTCTATACACGCCTGAACTAAATCATTATAGCATATCGATATTTCAACATTTCAACATGCAATATGTATACATACTGATAAACACTCTTTTCAGAGACCATTCACTCACCCATGCCTGCTATTATTATTATTATTATTATTATTATTATTATTATTATTATTATTATTATTATTATTATTATTATTATCATCATCATTATTATTATCATTATATATTATTATTATTATATTATTATTATTATTATTATTATTATTATTATTATTATTATATATTATTATTATTATTATTATTATAATATATATTTTTTTTATACCACTTTATCTCACAACAGATTTCTCTGCGTGAAATTCGGGCTGCTCTCCCCGGGAAGAGCGCGTCGCCACAAGTGCAGCACCTACCCATTATTTATTTTTTTCTATTTCCTGTCTGCAACTGTATTGTTTCCCTATCAGAGTGACTTTTTCCTACACAACTTTGCCAGGGACAACTCCCTTGTTGCCGTGGATTCTTTTACGTGCGCTAAATAATGACGTGTAACACACGGGATGGGACCTCGGTTTATCGTCTCACCCGAAAGGCCAGCATCCAGACCACCACTCATTGTGTAATGGATGGGGGAAAAGTTTCGGGCCCAAACGGGATTCCAACCACTGCACACTCCGACCCGGACTTTTCGCTTTCTAAGCATGCGCGTTACCTACTAGACCACCGATCCACCAGATAGATTAGATACACATGTGAAACAAACGCACATAAACGCACAAACACAAACACACACACACACACACACGCGCGCGCGTGCGTGCGTGCGTTCGCACACGGGACCTTGGTTTATAGTCTCTTCTAAAGGTATACATTTTGTGTTTTATGTGCACCTGTGCGTGTATCCATGCCTTATTTCTCTCTCCCCCACCCCTCTTTTCTTTATAGAAATGTCAAAGTCAAAGTCAATATTTTATTTCCAGATAACATATTGAGTAAGCAATAAATTTCCTTTTTTTCATCAAGCCATCTATCAAAACAACAACAACAACAAGAACAACAACAAAACAACCAAACAAAAGAGCAGACAAAACAAATTAACAAAATGATGCAACAAGCAAACATGTATGTGCAAGTGTGCGCGTACGTGCACGCGTCGTACGTGCGCGCTAGAGTATATACGTGAATGTGTTAAGAATGTGGATGAAGGTGTGGTATTTGCTATGAAGGTAAGCTAAGGTAAGCTAAGGTAAGGTAAGCTAAGGTAAGGTGAGGCGAGGTGAAGGCAGGTTATATGTCTCATGTTTATTCATCAGGCAGAAAGGGGCATCTCCGTGTGAGACCCATACGTCATGGTGACAGTCACTGACTGACACTCCTGTCTGTCAGGGAACAGGCAGACAGACAGACAGACAGACAGACAGAAAGACATGCAGACAGGCAGGCAGGCAGACAGACAGACAAACAGGCAGGCAGGCAGGCAGGCAGGCAGACAGGCAGGCAGGCAGACAGACAGACAGATAGGTAGGCAGGCAGACAGACAGACAGACAGACAGATAGGCAGGCAGGCAGGCAGGCAGGCAGGCAGATAGGCAGGCAGGCAGGCAGACAGGCAGACAGATAAATAGATGGACGTACAGACAGACGGACAGACAGGCAGGCAGGCAGGCAGGCAGGCAGGCAGACAGATAGATAGACGGACAGACAAACAGGCAGGCAGACTGACAGACTGATGAGATAGTTGTATATTGGGCACTGAAAACTTGTATAACGGCATCAGCGGTTTACAGCTTTATAGCTAAGTAGGGATGAATTAACCGGAAAACTCTTTCAATAAATCCGCATATAAGCAACAAAAAACGATCAATTATAAATCAAAAAGAAATAAAAGCATACGTCTAAGCGAGAGAGAGAGAGAGAGAGAGAGAGAGAGAGAGAGAGAGAGAGAGAGAGAGAGTCAAGTCAAGTCAAATAATTTAATAAGCCAGGCCATTTGCCCATGTCAAGGGGAACAGTGGACGGGGATGATGCCATACTGACATACTTATCTCTTGAAAATATCAATGCAACAGGAACATTTGTGGAGCAGAATCCTCTGCGTGCCTTCATTCTAGACAGTCAGTCACCCTGAATTAGTGGTAGCACCATTCTTTGAAATGGTAACGACAACTAGCGATTATCAATAACACCACCTTACGAAAACATAGTTTTTCCGCACTAGGCAAAGAACAAAAATCATAATTATAACAGTTGCAATCAGCAATATGAAAACATATAAATGCAAATGGTTCACAATCATGTTGTCTACACCACAGCAGATGACCTTAAATGAAGTGCACTTTTGACGTAATACATTGCTGACTTTGCATGTGTTGTGCTTGAGAGCAGCAACGCCAGTCTGAAAGTAGATGGTTGATTATAAAATTTTGCAGGTATAAACTGTTCCCGTATCAGATTGTATCTTGGACATATAAACATGAAATGTACTTCGGACTCAAGGATACCCTGGCAGAAAGGGCAGTCAGAACATTTTTGTGTCGTATTGTAACGGTTTTTGTGACATCTTAATGGTGAAACGCCCAGGCGCATTCTTGTTAAATACTTCCTCACAGCACTATTTTGAACAATGAGTAGGTAATCAGACAGACAAAGATTTTGTTTCAATAAGGAATAGAAGGCATAACGCTCTTTTGTGTTGATTTCACTGTTCCAGCTTTGAGTGTAACAATCCTTAAGACGTTGTCTGAATTCTGCCAAAAATATCCTTGCATCCGCCACTCCCTGACATTCCCACACAAAACCAAAGCCATAACGATATAGGGTAAAGCAGACTGTAGAGACCCAATTATTCTTATTATTATTATGGAGGTTAAGCAGCATGTTGTATGATTTATATGGAATGCGATCTGTATTCATTCTTGTAAGAGTTATCCAGTATTTGATAGTACGGGTATAAGTATTGACAAAGAGTGGAAATCTACCGGTCTCTCCATATACCAGGGCATTTGGTGTTCTAATGCTCACATTTAAAAATCTTTTAATTGCAAAGACATGTACTCTTTCAATGACAGAATGATCAGCTAAGAGACCCCATACCTCAGAACCATACGTTAAAATTGGCTGAATCTGACAGTCAAAGAGTTTGAAAAATATTTTAGGGGACTGATTACCGAGAGACCACAACAAACGTAAAATACCGATTACACCTTTTTTTGCCCTACTAGCCATGTCCTTCAATGCATAAGAAAAGGACAGACCTGTGGAAAAAATAACTCCTAGGTATTTGTACTGGTTTACCACTTCGAGATTGTTTCCATTATAGAGCCATTTTTCTCGTACAGCAAGGTGGCCACCTTTTCGAAATACGACAACTTTTGATTTCTCCTTATTCACTAACAATCCCAACTTTTTTGCTGTGTCACTTGATATATTTAATTGTGTTTGCAGACCAACTTTAGTGTATGATAACAGTATTACATCGTCTGCAAAGAGTAGTATCAGTATCTGCATTTGGTCTGGGGTTAAAGATATACCATGTTTTCCTCTCTGAACAAGTTCAACCGCTAACTCGTTAATATAAAGAGAGAATAAAACAGGGCTACAAATGTCTCCCTGCCTCAGTCCTCCAGGACACATGAAAATATCAGTTAATTCACCTCCCACACTTACCCTTGCTTTTACAATGTTGTACATACTTTGCAGAGCTCTGTACATTTTTCCTTTGACACCATTTTTTCTAAGTACAGACCACAAGCAATGCCTATCAACCAAATCGAAGGCCTTCTTGAAGTCTATAAAGGCACAGTACAGCTTTCCATGGTTAGCAAACTGTTTCTGAATTAATGACAAAAGGGTAAATATATGGTCGACTGTGCTATAACTACGTCTAAATCCTGCCTGTGCTTCATTCAGTCCTTTGTTTTCTTCTAACCATATAGATAAACGCTTATTGAGAATGTAGCTATAAAGTTTTCCACATACGTTTAGTAAGGAGATGCCTCTATAATTATCAGGAGAATTGATGTCACCTTTCTTATGTATTGGCTGAATGACTGCTTCTGACCATTGAAGTGGAAAACTGCCAGATGTAAACAATTTATTGAAATATTTAGTTAGAAATAATGCAACCTCTGGGCCTGCATATTTATAGAATTCCCCAGAGAATCCATCTGGACCTGCAGCTTTATTGTTTTTTAATGTAGATATAGCCTGTACTACTTCTTGGTGTGTAATTTCTTGCTCAAGTATTGTAATATCTACTTGTAAGGTGGCTGAAGTATCAGAGGAGTAGGAACAGTTAAATGTCTCATCTGTATCCGACTTGGGATCACTTTGGCTAAATACAGTAGAAAAATGATTATACCACTCTTCAGAAGAAATGCTACTTTGGCACACAGGTCTTCCAATGTGTTTCCTTACTGTGTTCCAGAATCTCTGAGGATCACTTAAAGAGTCTTCTAACACTTTCATTGTTTGTCTTTTGTACCCGATTTTCTTTTCTTTTAACAAAAACTTGTACTCTTTCCTGAGATCTGTATACTTAATTCTCAGGGTCTCTATATCATCTTTTGAAGCGTTATCATCTTTAGTATGTTTCCGATAATTTCTAAGAGCATATCTCACTAACCTCCTTTTCTCCCTGCATTCAAAATCAAACCACGGATTGTTATCAAATTTACCAAATACAACTGTCTTTAGCATAGGGGCTGCTGCTAAACTAATAATCTCATAAAGTTGTTTAATTGCTACTTCTATGTCTAAATCAATCATATCATATGCTTCTTTAAATTTTTTAGAAATACAGTCAGTTTTAAACATGTTAGAATATTCCTCTGACTTTTGACAGTCCCACCTATATTTTTGTATGGACATCTCTCTGGGCCTATAGGTTATGTTGGTATTTATATCTTTACACTTCAGTGTTAGCTCCAAAGGCATATGTTTTGACTCTATTCTCTCACTGACTGTCAACTCTGTAGCCATCTCAGAGATACATCTTGATATTATAAAATAATCTATTACACTGCAGCCATTATATGAAACATACGTACAGCTAGAATCAAATCTATGATTTACCAGACCATTCAAAAGAACCAGACTAAATTGCTCACAAACATTCAGCAAATACTTTCCAAAATCATTCGAAACCCCATCAGCTGAAGCCCGCTGATATGAGTCAACATAGTTAACATTGCCATCATAATCACAAATATTACACGGCAGTTCGTCCTCATGAGCATTGGCATTGCCAGTCCTTGCATTCAGGTCGCCCATAATTATTATGGGCATATTTCCTATGTCTTGTAGGATATCTAAGATGATATTTTCCAAAAGAGAAACACCATTGTAAATGTCTGTTTCAGAATAATATGGGCTATATTGTGGAGGTAAATATATGCCAATTAAGACACAGTCTCTGTCCAGACCTGTAAGCGCTTTAGCCAGTGTCAGCACAATACAGTTGTCATATTCTAGATGAACCTGGGAAATAAGAGGAGCGATGTGTTTCCTAACTAGCAAAGCTACTCCCCCACACAGCCGAGCTGTGGGTGCATTTGAGACTTTGACAGCATTTGAAATATATACATTATGCATTGGGAAAAGATGTGAAGGGAAGTCTGTAGTGAATGTTTCTGTCAGTACAATTATATCAAATTTGGATATATACGATCTTAAATCTGCATGATAGATTGTACTAAGTCCTTCTACATTGTATGTCAGGAATCTTAAATTGTGTGACAATTCATTTCTAATCTCCTGGCAGACATGGGCAGGGCCGAGTCCCTATTTGGGACTACTACTGGCAGCAGGTGACTGGGCCTTTGTTCCTGTTCTGGAGGAACGAGACCCTGAGCTGAGGAAAGAATCCGTCAGGTGCATTTGCTTACACCTTGCCTTGCTGCGGGTCACAGGCCGATGTACAGGAGTGGCGGTTGTCACTTCATTTTCAATGGTCAGGCTTGCGTCTTTGCCTGTCTGGTCATGGAGGAGGCTGTCTTCTTTCTGTCTGTCCGGTGATGAGGGCATGCTGCTTTGTCCATCTTCTGCAGACTCCCATGGGTCCAGAACTTGTTTGACAAGAGTCTGGCTGTCGTCGTGCTGTACCTCTGGAGTGGGCGGAGTCAGCACAGGTGCCATCATTTCATCTTCTGTTAATGGCTGGTATAGATTGCTGTGTGTGATATTTAGATCATCACATCCTGTCTCTTGGGTAAAGGTGGTTGCCATATTATCTTGTGCATCCCTGTGGTCTCCATCCTGAGCAGAAGCACTGGCTGTATTTTCTGGCACACTCATCCCTTCAGGCACTCTGCGGGAAGGTCGTGTGCATGAGCTTGTCATTTCATCACCTGGCACCATCGTTTCCGAGTTGCCGGCTTGGGGTACCCATGTCCCTGGAGAATGCAGAACTGATAAATGGGGAGTCAACCTCTGTCCTGTAGCCTTCTGAGGAGCTGTCCTGGCTGGTGACTCTCTGTTCAGGGGGGAAATTCATTCATACTGCATAAGTTGGGAAGACTTGCATTTCGTTTAATATGGTTTTGTGAGTCGCTGCCAGCCACCTTTGAGGATGACATGTCCGATATTTGGTTCCACCTAGGATTCGAACTATAGTTCCATCTTGTTGATCTGGCATCTTCATGGATGGTTGCACGTGACTTTCTGCTGTTTGTTCCCAAGTAGAGGTATGCACCTTCGTTTTACTCTGCCCCTGTTGTTCCTTCCTGTAGGCGTTCTTTTCATTGTCTTTCTGATCCAAGGACTGCTTCCTTGGCTCTTCTGACCCTCTGCCCCTGTGGCCAGGTACAGCATCAGGTAGATGGTTGTTCTGTTGCCATTCTGTATCATGTCCATAGTGTTCTTCATCTTCACGAGGAGCTTCACTTTCCATGCATTCCTGTTGGTACTGCGGTTGTCTATTAGCATGATTATGTCTTTCCTGCTGTTGTTCCTGTCCCCTGTGTTCTTGAAATAAGCTGTCCTGTTGTCTGTCTTCATAAAGATACCTTCTCTGTTTGTCTCCACTGTGGATTCTGTCTTCTTCATAGTGATGTCTGCTCCGCTTGTCTTCACTATGGCTTCTGTCCTGTTGTCTGTCTTCATCAAGATATCTGTTCTGTTTGTCTTCACTGTGGCTTCTGTCCTGTTGTCTGTTTTCATAGTGATCTTGTTTGTCTTCCTTGTTGTTTCTGACTTGCCGTCTGTCTTCATAGTGATATCTGTCTTGCTTTTCTTCACTGTGGTTTCTGTCCTCCTGTCTGTCTTCGTGGTGATATCTGTTCCGTTTGTCTTCACTGTGGCTTCTGTCCTACCGCCTGTCTTCGTAGTGATCTTGTTTGTCTTCCCTGTGTTTCCTGTCCCGCTGTCTGTCTTTAGACAGATGTCTTTCCTCTTCTCCTTCCTTCTGTTTAGAGAGAGAGAGAGAGAGAGAGAGAGAGAGAGAGAGAGAGAGGGACAGACAGACAGACAGACAGACAGAGACGGACAGACAGACAGACAGACAGAGACAGAGATAGAGAGAGAGAGAGAGGGGGGGGGGGGGCAGAGACACACAGAGAGAAAGAGAGACAGATAGAGAGACAGAGACAGAAGAGACAGAGAGACAAACAGAAAGAAAGGACACACACACACACACACACACACACACACACACACACACACACACACACACACACACACACACACACACACACACACATCCTCGGTAGTATCAGAAATAAAGACAGCTATAGTCTGTTTCAGCACAGCAAAGCAACGTTGAGGGATGAACAAAAAATGATGAACGAAAAAAAAACAACACGAAATTATCGATGGCCTTGGCTACATCCTTGTGCTTGTTTTGCTGTTGTTTTTCTCCTTTTTCCTTCCTGCCATCAATCAATCATTTCAGGCAAAACGGTATGAATAAGGGGTGTAAGCTTTCCTGTCGTTTCTTTTATCTCCAACAAGCTATGACAAAAATGTGCGTCATCTGCAAACAGTGATTTGTTACATCTATTTGGTGGATCGGTGGTCTAGATATAGGTAACGCGCCTACCTAGACAGCAAAAGGTCTGGGTCGGAAGTGTGTAGTGGTTCGAACCCCGTTTGGGCCCAAAACGTTTTCCCCATCCATTAGACAAAATTAATAAAATGTGTTGTTGTTTTTTAAATTCTGAGCCCCCCCCCCCCCCTTAAAAAACACTCCGGGGGGGAAAAAACCCAAACAAACCCAAAGCCAAACTTCACCCAAACCTTCTAAGTACATAAACACCCCCCCCCTCCTCCTGAAAAAAAGCAGTATTAGCAGCAGCCAAGGAGCAACATCAACAATGGTAACATATTAACTGTCCTTATGGACAATTGTTCTCTGCATAAAATTTAGATCTGGTTTCCTGGGAAGACTGCGTCATTTTAATACTTTGCCACAACTGTCTTTTTCTTGTATCATATTTGTTCACTTTAAAGTCTTGGGTTTTCCCCCACATGTTTTTTTATTATCAGAAGATAACCCCTAGCTGCTGTGGGTTCATTTAGAGGCATTTATCAAGTCACCAGTCTGTTATAACATCGAGAGAATACCCCCCCACCCCCCTCAATAATTCAAGAAAGATGAGTGGGGTTGACCCTAAGAAAGACAAACGACTTTCTATTTAGCAGCAGCAACTGTTTCCCCCAATTGAGGCTGACTTAGGAGAGCTCCCAAAGGGATAGATAGATATAGAGTGAGTGACAACTGGGATGGGGAGGAAAAAGGGAAGGAGACAGGAGGGGTAAAGGGGGGGTGGAGGACACCTCGTGGACAACAGAATTGGAGAGGAGAGGTGGGAGAAAGGGAGGAAGTGGGAGTGGACTTTGGGGGGAGGGGAGGGGAAGAACAATGGAAAGTAGTCCTATATAGCCAGTGTTATAGTCCTTGTCTTCATTTTACATCAAGCTTGTGGACAATACTCAAGGCCACCCATGATCTTTCAGCCATGCAGACACACCTACAGGGGATCCCAATAGCTCAGTGGTCAGAGCACTGGCTGTCTCCAAGCTTCAGGTTAAATAGAATTGTTACCAGGTGGATGGTTGACCATTTACACACATTGGCTTCAGTACAATCCCCCAGTTCACCCAGCTGTAAATGGGTACCTGCCCTCTTTAGGGTCATGGAAGTTATAAATAGCAGCAAGGGAGAGGAGATGGGTGCTGCCCTCAATATACTGGCCCCTGGAGAAGCTAAGGTCTCTGACATTTTGCTCCCCAGTGACCCAATAAGCTATGGGGCACATTCACCTGTATCTTTAACTTTATTATCGCCTTCTCTGGGTGCAACAGCTTATGACCCATACAGGGCGGAGGAGCCTAGTGGTTAGAATGCTGTACCCATGTACTGACGGTCACAGATTCGTTTTCTTTGGATGACATTTTTTTCCCTCTAGAGTTAACATTGTTATTGACACAATTCCCCAAAATCCATCCAATCAGATTTTAAACCCAAAGTACACCCAGTATACTGAACGTGTCTCTACTGGGTGTAATACTGAACATCAGGCATGCACATGAAAACTACGTCCATCTTTCATTGAATAATGAACCAGGTACGGTCAGTTGGAAGGACAACCCTAGCATACCCAGAATGCTTCCACCTTTTTGCAAAGAGATGGGCTCCACACCAGGTTCAACATGCCAATACCCTGCCTGGAAAATTTCAGGGCATTGCTTTATCAAGTCCTCGAAGGGTTGTAAGAGAAGTTCGACCAAATTCAGTTACCCGAGTAACCTAGGTTTTCCCCACTTAATTTTCACAAAGAACAATCACTAGTTGCTGTGGGTTCGTTTACATGCAATGAACAACTCACCATTTTGTTACAATAACGACAGAGTAGGAAAAAAAAACACAGACAAAATATTCAAGAAGGGTGAGGAGCTTAATTCAAGAGAGACAAACATGACCCTGTTTAGCCCCAAGAACTGTGTCCTAATTGAGGCTGACTTACCAGGAATACCAAAGGGGACATAGCCTGAGTGACAACTGGGATGGGGGGGGGGGGAAGGGAGGGTAAGGGTAGGGGTGGCGGTAGAGGAAAAAGTGATGGACAAGAGAAGTGGAGGCCGGAAGTGTGTTTGTGTGTGTGTGTGTGTGTGGTGTGTGGTGTGCGTGCGTGCGTGTGTGCGTGCGTGTGTGTGTATATGAGTGTGTATGTAGGGGGGGATCAGAACTTAGTAACTATGTAGGTAGCTTAATGGCCATTATCTTTGTGTTTTACGTCAAACTAATCCACTACAGCCAAGGCCACCCAAAACGCACATCCTCACTGGGTGTAAGAAGTTGATAGCTTAATGGTTGGAGCTCTGTACCTCTGCTTTGATGATGTCTAAGAGCACGGGTTGAAATGACCACTAAGGTCTCTGATGGTGGGGTTTTTCTACCGAGCATACATAGGTACTAATAGCGGGACCAGATAGCCTAGTGGTCAGAACATTGAGCGAGCAATTTGACAACCAGAGTTCGATTCTCGTTCGAGGGAACTTTTTCCCCTGGAGTTAACATTAGTGCTGACTCCACTCTCCCCAAAAGTCTTTGGATAAGACTGAAAACCGAGGCCCCGTGTGCGAACGCACACAGAACATCTTGCGCACACGTTAAACCATGTTCCGCTTTTCGTAAGAGCAGGCCATTGTGTGCTGGTGGGAACAGATGACAAGATTTACAAAACTGCATACACACGGGGACTGGATGTAAAAAAAGCACATGAGTGCTTATTCCATTATCCTCGATATAAAAGAATACAATATTTAAAAAATACTCCCTAAAAATCTTTCAGATGAGACTATAAAAAAAAGTTGTGTGTGTGTGTGAACATGATATGTATATTATCTTGCACACATGTTACAACCCCTTCCATCTTTCATAGAAGAGTAGTCCAGCTAAGCCTGGTGGAATGAATAATCTGAACAATCCCAGTATGCATCCCAGTATCGTAACTGCCCTTCAGGGATGATTAAAGTGTTTTTGACTTGACTTGACTTGACTTGCATCCTCCTACCCGACCCCCCTCCCTCACTCAAGAGTGATTTTTCCATTATCCTCGATATAAAAGAATAAGAGAGAGAGAGAGAGAGAGAGAGAGAAGAAGAGAGAGAGAGAGAGAGAGAGAGAGAGAGAGAGAGAGAGAGAGAGAGAGAGAGAGAGAGAGGAGGGGGGGGGGGGGGGCGTCTTCGCCAGGTACTGCTTGCCCATAACACTGCCTGAAACATTCAGGATAGCTCAGTGGTCAGAGTGCTCGCTTTCCCCCAGCCAATGTTAAGCAGCATGGATCGTGGTTACCAGGTGGATGGGAGAACGTTTCCCGCCTTGGCTTCAGCACAGTCCCTCAGTTTACCCAGCTGTAAAGGGGTACCTTCCCTCTTTAGGGTCAGGGAAGGTAAAGCAGCGAGGGAGAGGAGATGGGCGCTGCCCTCAACATGCTGGCCCCTAGAGAAGCTGAGGTCTGTGACGCCTCACTCCCCTACGACCACAAAGGTTATAAGACAGCTTTACCCTTTTACCTTTAATTAATGTAATTTCCCTTCTTTGGATGATAATGGAATAGGCACTCGTGCGATTTTAATCCTGTTCCCATGTACATGTAGTTTGGTTATTTTTTTGGGGTCATTTTGTCATTCATTCTCACCTGCACAAATGGCCTACTCTTCCAAAAGACGGCACAGGTTTAACATGTGTGTAATATTGAAAATAGACAGTTTAGTCTAGTGGTTCACACTTTCAACGTCAACCCCTGGCCGGGGTTCATGAAGGGGTGGGTTTGAATACCGGCAGCCTATGATGAATGAAGCGTGGGGACTTTTATGATCTCCTGGATCAACTTGAAGTGCAGACCTGCCTGTGCCTTAATTTCCTTCATGTATATACACAAAGCAGATGATTAAATATGCACGTTAAAGATCATGTCAGTGTTCAGTGGGTTAGGGAAACACGAACATCTTGCATACCTCCCCTAAGTAGGAGTCCGGCCATATTCATCACGGGCAGTATGGTCAGATTCGTAGAAATTCACCATTGATGAACCTCAGAGCTCTGTCAAGGAACCAAAACAAAGCAAACAACAAAAAGGAATAGTCAGATATATTTGGCTCTTTGAGAGAAAAAAAAGTCCCACAGAGTTTTTCCAGAGGACAACTTCACGTTGATGCTGTCAGTTCATTTCTAAGTGCATTGAATGATTCACTAGACACCCACACTCACCAGAGGTTACCCCACAACTGGGGATAAGGTATTGGTAACGGATAAAAAAAAACTGGCTTCAAAAAGAGACAAATGACACCCTATTTAGCAGCAACAAGTGTTTTCCCCATTGCCTTTGATTTACGAGGGATACCACAGGGGATAGACAGTGAGTGACAAGTGGGATGGGGAAGAAAATGAGTAGGAGGGGGAAGGGTGGTGATGGTGGTGGGAAAGTGAGGGACAAGAGGTGGGGGAAGGGGGAAGGGAGTTGGATGTCGAAAGGAGAAGGGTGGGGTTGGGTTGGGGATGGGGGTGGGGAGAGTTGTTCTGGGAAGGTGAGTCGTCACTGTCTAGGCCACCCACAAGCTTTCTCACACACACAGACACAGACACAGACACAGACACACACACACACACACACACACACACACACACACACACACACACACACACACACACACACAACACACACACAAAACACACAGACACACAGACACAGACACACACACAGACACACAGACACACAGACACAAAAACACACAACACACACACACACACACACACACACACACACACACACACACATCATCACACACACACACCACATGCATAAATTGAGATTTAAAAAAAATCTGTTTAAAAATCACAACGTCAAACAAATAAACTAATCAGGCTACACATTCACCCATTCTTTTACGAAAACGCTTGATAAAAACACAAATATCAAACAAACAAGAAAAACACTGCAAGAAAAACCCCTAAGGACAAAAAAAAAACTACCATAAAATACAGGACATTCGTATCTATTTTTCTATTTTTTCAAATATATTCTTTTATATTGAGGATAATGGAATAAGCACGTACATGTGCTTTTTTACATCCAGTCCCCGTGCGTATGCAGTCTTTGTAAATAATGTCATCTTGACGTTAAGCATGGACAATACTGTCAGCAGTGCTATCCTCCTAGAAGGAGGGGAGAGAACTCTGACAAGCCCATGATGGAAGAGCGGGAGATATTGATAAATAAACAAGACAGCCATCAGTTGATCTGGGCACGATCCTCTCCATAATTGATAGCCCACGGGGCAGGTTCCCCTGTGACAGGAATGTGACAGTTGGCGTCGCTGGGCTGTGGCGACTGGACTGGTCGTCCCGAGGAGGTTGTCTTTGGGGTTTATTTATTATTTTCTGGCCGATATTTCTGTAAGCAAGGTCAGATTGTATATATATAGAAGATAGCACAGGAGAGAGAAGAGAGGAGGGTGGGGGTGGGTGGGAGAGGGGTAGTACTTTATATTTGGTATTTGTCCGTGAAAAATTGTGTTTTTCAGGGCAAGGCCACGGTTGTCTTTTCCCGTTTGTTGGTCTTGTTTGTTTATTTATTCTGTCTCTTTCTGCAAGTATTTCTATATGTTTGTCTATTTTTCCTCAGCCTCTCTGTGCTTTTGTCTATGTCTGTCTATATATGTCCGCCTTGTCTCAGCCTCTCTCTTTCTCTTCTTCTCTTTCTCTGTCTGTTCTGTCTTTTTCTGTCTGTCTGTCTCTTATTTATAAACGCTTTCAGGCAAAGATTGGTTGACTGCCGATGGCAGCAATGAAGTGATCATATACAAACCAGTGAAAGATATAAAATGTAAGATAATTTATAAGTACTCATGATATCAAACCTTATCTAAAGATTTATATTGACATACATTTGAAAAGAATTATGTCTAAATTCAGACTTGGTGTACCAGATATAAATGTTCAAAAATTCAGATACAGAATTTGATGTTGATGACCCCAGGTTACTATGCCCATTATGTAAGCAAGCACCTGAGGATGAAGAACATTTTGTGCTATGCGTCCAGTATTAGAGGAGGCTAGGATGAGTTACATCCCTGTAAAATTATGTAGGCAACCTAATTCATTTAAACTCTGTTTACTCATGGCGTCAATTCAGCCTGAAGTTGTGCGCAGCCTCACTTTATATTTGTGTAAAGCTTTCAGAATAAGAGAGGTGTTATTATCATAATTCATATTTTTGTGACTGGTTTTGTTGCTATACAATAATTTTCGTTGTTGTTATTGCTGTCGTCTTTTATCCCACACCAAAATACTAAGCAGTTCGGCAACCCCCTTCATGTATGGGCCAATGGCCTTTTCGTGAATAAATCATTCGAGTTCGAATTCGAGTTCTCTCTCTCTGTCTCTCTCTGTCTCTCTCTGTCTCTGTCTGTCTGTCTGTCTGTCTCGTCTGTCTGTCTCTGTCTGTCTGTCTGTCTGTCTGTCTGTCTGTCTGTCTCTGTCTCTGTCTCTGTCTCTCTCTCTCTCTCTCTCTCTCTCTCTCTCTCTCTCTCTCTCTCTCTCTTTTCTTTCATCTTTCCTTTTTTTGGGACTGGATGTAAAAAAGCACAAGAGTGCTTATTCCATTATCCTCGATATAAAAGAATAAATCAAATCAAATCAAATCAAATCTCTCTCTCTCCTCTCCCCTCCCCTCTCTCTCTCTCTCTCTCTCTCTCTCTCCTCTCTCTCCTCTCTCTCTCTCTCTCTCTCTCTCTCTCTCTCTCTCTCTCTCTCTCCCCATCTCTCTCTCTGTGTCTCTCTCTGTGTTGGATCATGGATCCTTTGTTAATACTTTTTTTCTCCAAAAGATCACAATAGACAATGACTATAAATCGTTTCATGCATTAGGTGTTTTCTCTGTCTGCCTGTCTGTCTGTCTGTACTGTCTGTCTGTCTTCTGTCTGTCTGTCTGTCGTCTGTCTGTCTGTCTGTCTGTCTGTACTGTCTTCGTCTGTCGCTGTCTGTCTCTTCTCTCTCTCTCTCCTCCTCTCCTCTCTCTCTCTCTCTCCTCTCTCTCCCTCTTCTCCTCTCTCCTCTCTTTTCATTTACTGACTACCTCAAACTTGGGGCTTTGACAATTACCCTCTACACTCTGTCAATGCTCCTCTCTATTCCACTCTATCAGTCACTGTCTTTGTGCTTTGTTTTAATGGCCTTTTATAGGCCTGCCTGTATGAGGGAAGAAACCAGACAGGAGGAATGGGCGTGGGAGAGGCTAGGATCAGGATCCCATCCCATTTTTTTTTTTAAAAGGAAAGAAGAAAGAAAAAATGACAGAAGGGATTGATATGTTATGATAATGTTGTAAAGGTGTCCCATAACCTGTGTGTTCGTAGGGGAGCGAGGCATCAGAGACCTCAGCTTCTCTAGGGGGCAAGCATATTGAGCGCGGCGACCATCTCCTTTCCCTCTCTGCTTTACCTTCCCTGACCCTAGAGAGGATGGGTATCCATTTACAGCTGGGTGAACTTGGGGGCTGTATTGAAGCCAAGGTGGGCAAATGGTCATCTATACAATTGGTAACCACGCTCGATGCTGTTTAACCTTAGCTTGGAAAAAACGAGCGCTCTTACCACTGAGCTATCCCTGCCATCCCCACATGTTAATGTTGGAATTGTTATTTTTGATATTTGAATCCAAGGAAAGGCTACTTTCTACCATTTTAAACTGTATTTCATATTTTGATTAGTGTAGAGCATTTATTTAATTTATATCTGTCTTATCATATATCGTCTTATAACTATTTGGTTTATATCATAAAATGCGTGCACGTGTGTGTGAATGTGTCCACTCTCTGTATGTGTTTGTGCAAATGTGCCCACTCTCTGTATGTGTATGTGCGAATAATATGCCCACTCTGTTTGTGTGTGTGCGAATGTGAAAACTCTCTGTATGTGTATGTGCGAATAATATGCCCACTCTGTTTGTGTGTGTGCGAATGTGCACACTCTCTGTATGGAAATACAGACCACACCACACCACTCCACACCACACCACACACCACCACGCCACACCACACCACACCACACCACACTACAAACACAGCAAGTTTGTTTTTGTCTTTGGGGGAAATTCATCTTTAATACCAACATTTGCTTCCTTAGGAAAAATGGACACATTTTGAACACGAACTGAATCACGGCATGGAACACTAAACGATTTTTATACAACTCTGACCAGGTCCTTCTGGTCACCATGTGATATGATCATTACACCAACATAGTACATACACTTACACATGTCTGACAATAATACCAATTTGTGTGTGTGTGTATTTTTTTTAATAACAACAAACATCTAGTACAACAACAAAAATAATCTGAAACAAAGTGTACACTCAGGTCAAAACCGCTGCTGAGGGAAGAGTACCACTGAATAGACGGAGAGATAGATCGATAGATCGAACAACAAACAAAAAGTCAAAGTGCAGAGATAGATCGATAGATCGAACAACAAACAAAAAGTCAAAGTGCAGAGATAGATCGATAGATCGAACACCATACCAAAAATCAAAGTGCTGAAAATGATTAAGACAAAACGTCCATTTTTGTTTAAGAACTCATGTACTGTGCGTTATTAACACAACATACAAAATGTATATACAAGACAGTTAAAAAGAACTTTTTTTTCAGAATCCGTTGTATTTTCTTTTCTTTTTTTTTCCCTGTTTTATGCCAGGTTAAAGTCTTCTCTCATGATTTTGCATCATAGTGTATTGTGTTTATTGTGTTGTATGTTTGTTGTAAAGTATTACATTGTTTGTATTGTATAGTACTGTACTGTATTGTAGTATTATACTGCATTACCGTGAATTTTAAAAAAAAAACTTTCATTCTCAATCAGATTTCTTTGTGTCAAAATTTGGGCATCTCTCCCCAATGAGAGAGACCAATATTACCAAAATAAATACATACCAAGCGAACTTAAAAGATAGCATGCAATAGAAAACAAATCAAAACAATATAAACCAAAACAAACCAAAAACAAAATACCGACAGAAACCTTGAAATTTGGTCAGAAATGTAAGGAAAAACTATACTCAACTCCTGTGCATTCAATAATACATATACTTTGTAGTTTTTCTTGTATGAAAGATTAAAGGAACGTTAGACGCTACACCACACGATGAGTTAAACAACACGACAAGATCATAGAAAGGCTGATTTTGACAAAGCCAAATTCCTTTTCAAGAGAAAAGAAAACTAAAACTCTAAGTCATAAAAACCAAATTTCAAGCCCAGAGAAAAAAAGACCATCACTGTTTCTTGATTTGAAGAATGATACAAAGATGAATAAGCTGTCATAGGCTGAAGATAGAATGAAAAAAAAAAAGAACTATTAATGAATACACAACTGAATAAATAAATGAATGAATAGGAAAATTAGGCGGAAGCAAAGAAACAAATAGTCTTAGATATTCTATGCACTGTTCAACACCCCCCATACAAACACGCTCACACGTGTTTATGATCAGTGAACCCAATTGTTCATCTCATCCGAAAACAGCCTTTACCAAAAAATATATCAACATCACGTGATACGAATCACGTGCCTTGCTCTTTCCGGATAAGTAGAAACATGGCGTTCACTTTGACGGACGAAAATACCGAGAGAAGACTTAAAGGTTGCCTCCTCCCCACCCCCCCCCCCAAAAAAAAAAAAAGAGAGTTAAGTTAAAAAGCCTAAAAAAAAAACTTCGAAAAAATTTGACTGACCTAACTTGTCCCTTAACTTCTGAAGAGTGGCTGACACATTTCACTATAATGTTTTATTTCAGACAGTGTATCGTGAGCAAGGCTGTACCTGACGGAGCCCATCTCTCTCCAGGTTATAAGGTGCATGCTGAGCTCCTTCGTGTCATCCATCGAAACCGACCATAACTAGCCTACCCGGCATTGAAAGGCAGTGACTAGGTTTGTAACGTGTGCACAAGATGTTTTGCATGCGTTTCTACACAAGGTCTCAGTTTCAAATCTCTTCCGAAGGACTTTTGAGGAAAAGGAGTCAGACCTGATGATGGCTCCAAAGAAAGAGGAGGGTAAGGATTGGGGGGGAGGTGGGTAGCCTAGTGGTAAAGCGTAGTGCTCTTGATCTGATCATGACCCAGGTTTGAACCACCACTGAAGCACCCAATCGATGGGATTTTTTTCCTTCTGGGGTTAGCATCAGTTCTGACTCCACTCTATCGAAAGTCCTTCAGTGAAGACTATAAACTGAGGTCTCCCATTATAGGATTGCATGTCAAACGTTTTGTGCGCATGTTTTCCACCTTTCCTAAGAGTGGACCATTTCGACCCAGTAGAAATAAATGACAATTTAAAAAAAAAAATCGCATGCACACAGGTGTGTTTTAAATGTCATCCTTGAAATCGGAATGCAGCTACCTTGACGGTGGGCAAAACCCCTCAGGTATTATTATACGCTAAATCTCGCCACTGGTGAAACATGGACCTCTAACCGAAGAACAAAAAACAAAACCAAAACATCCCCCACCCCATTAAAAGACCACCACCAAAAATATCCAAGGAAAATTTCCCTTAACCAGACATCATATTCGAGACTGGAACCAGCACTTGTTGCTACGGTCGATGCGTCAGTGCATAAGTCTAACCAGCACTTGTAGCTACCGTCAATGCATCAGTACCTCAGTCCAACCACAGCCTATTTCACTCTGCATGCTGTGGTTTCTTAAAGCCCAACAATAAGGACTGTGCTAACCATCAATGCTTTGAGAAGAAAAAGTCCCTTAAGCCCCGATATCAGCAGAAGAAAAAATCGTGTAAGCCCTCCTGTCAGCAGGTCAATGCTTTGAGAAGAAAAAGTCTATTAAGCCATGATGTCAGCGATTCATAACCTGGATGGTTGTAATCTTTCCTTTCTGTTTTCTTTTTAAGCCTTAGGTATAGGGTCATAATGCATTTCCATACAGGCAAAAAACATGGCATACCACTTGACTGAGACATAACAAAGACGAAAGTGGACACATGACGTAGGATGTCATCAGAAATAAACTATGACCCTGACAATTAAAAGCAATATACACATAACATGGATGAGTCATCAGAAATAAAATGGCAGTTAAAAGAAATATGTGCGCAAACGTCAATTATGTATACACTGTGATCTGTCTTCGAAAGTTTAATTTGAGCGTTTCATTATTGTATCGTCATCGACGTATTCTTCATCATCATCATCATCGTCGTCGTCGTCATCGTCATCGTCATCATCATCATTATTATTATTATTATTTTTATTTTTATTATTATTATTATTATTATTATTATTATTATTATTATTTATTATTATTATTATTATTATCATTGTTGTTGTTGTCGTCATTGATATCAGGGAGGGGAATCTCTCTTCAGGTAGAATTTTTAAGGTCAATATAATTCTTTGTAGTTAAAAAGGTTATGTTCTGGACTTTCAGGTACAAGATAAGTCTACAAAAAATATGTTGTAAGAAGCGTATATATATATATATATATAATATATATATATATATTATATATATATATATAATATATATATATATATATATATATATATATATATATATATATATATATATATATATATATATATAAATAAATAAATAAATATGTGTGTGTGTATAGTTTCTTTATTCATCCATCCATTGATTTATCAGTCTGGTATTTACTGATCTATTTATCTCTCTATTTTGGGTAGAGTGGCGGAGCCTATTTTCAGATACAGGTTGAAAGAACTACTGTGGATATCACTGCTATCATTACTTCAATTAATAATAATAATAATAATAATAATAATAATAATAATAATAATAATAATAATAATAATAATAATAAAATAATAAAACAATACCGTAAAATCCCTAGCATAAGCCCACCATCTAGCAAACGCCCACCTCCCACTTTGGGCCAAAAGTTGTGCACAGGGGTAACTACCTAGCAAACGCCCAGCCTGATTTTTTCAAAGAGACTATGCTCACTTTCACTAGGGTTTGTGCAGACTGTTCTTAAAGTCCTTTGACGACGCTTACTGATGGCCGGAAGTTGGTTCTTGAATCTCTCTGTGCCATTTTTGCAAAATGCCGAAGCGACAGTCTTACACTCTATCTTTCAAATTGGAAGCCCTCCAGTATCTGGATAACGAAGCAGGTGGGAATGTTTCGGAGTGTGCCCGTGAATTTTCTGTGGATAGGAAGAGGATCAGGGTATGGAGTGAAAACAGAGATAGACTTGAACAACAGTACGGTAAAGACAAAAAAAACGGAAACTTTCAAAAGGACCAGCAGTTAGATCTGAACATGTCGACCAAGGTGTGCTGCATCATCTGGGAGATGAAAGATCTGAAGGCAGGGTATTGCAAACAAGGACCTACAACGGAAAGTGATGGAACTCGTTGGCCTTCTTTGCCTAAAAAATCCCTTTTTTTTCTATTTTCCTTCACTTATACTCACACGACCTAACTTACATGCTTTCGGGGTTTGTATTCACTCAATTACACGTTTGAGCACAAAAAATGTTTTTTGCAAAGGGGTCTATCCCTAGCAAACGCCCACCCCCCAATTTTGCCCTAAATCAGTGCACAGGGGGGTGGGGGTGGGCGTATGCTAGGGATTTACGGTAATAATAATAAATGAATAATAATAATAATAATAATAATAATAATAATAATAATAATAATAATAATAATGAGGAGGAGGAGGAGGACAGTATGGCAGCACAAAAGCCTGACATGGGGTCAAAGTCACACATACTTAAGTCCACAAGAGAAACCAAAGTCCTATCTTAAAAAAAGCAACAACAACACCCTTTCCCCCCCCCCCCACGCACACCTTTGCAACATGACAAACACTATAAGTCCCAGCTGTGTTGCTTTGGGGGAAATTTCTTACCTGGGTGGCTGCCTACATCACAAACCAACCAATCAACTATCAAAAAAAAAGAGAAGAAAGAAACAAACGGACACACACAGCCATGAAATCTCTAAACAACAAAAATATATTTTTTAAAAGATCTTCACAAAAGTAAAAAAACTGAAAGCAAACAAATTTTGTTATTTACATTAAAAATATAATGATGTGAACTGCTTAGCTGTCAATACTTGTGTGACAAGAACAATATGACTTGTCAACACTCGTATGACGTGAACATCATGATTTGTCAACACCTGTGTGACATGAACAACATGACTTGTCAACTTGTCAACATGGTGGCGTGAATATTATGACTTGTCAACACTGGTGGCGTGAATATCATGACTTGTCAACACTTGTGTGACCTAAACCAAAAAAAAAAAAGGCTGTTAACAACTGAGTGACGAGAGCAACATGACTTGTCAACGCTTGTGTTCCATGAATAACATGACTTGTCAACACTTGTGACGTGGACATATACTGCTGTCCACATGAAAGAATGACGCCAATAAAATGACCGTCAACATGGCCGTAACGTGAACCAAAAACAAAATGACAGAAAGAATCTATGACGTGAGCTTCACCACTTATGACGTAAACAGTATTCCTGTGCACTTTGGCAAGGAGTCCTTTTCTTTTTCCCTTTGATGAATTTTCCACAAGAAAAAAAAAATCCCCATAAATCTAGATAACAGTTGCTTAGTCAGCAAATACATGACACAAAACCGGACAGGGTAAGGTAAAAGGTAAAAGTGTCCCATAACCAATGTGGTCGTAGGGAGCGAGGCATCAGAGACCTCAGCTTCTCTAGGGACCAGCATATTGAGGGCTGGGACCATCTCCTCTCCCTCGTTGCTTTACCTTCCCTGACCCTAAAGAAGGCAGGTACCCATTTACAGCTGGGTGAAGTGGGGGACTGTACTGAAGCCAAGGCATGCAAACGGTCACCCATCCACTTGGTACCCACGCTGGATGCTGTTTAACCTTAGATTCAGGAAAGCGAGTGCTCTGACCACTGAGCTATCCTGTCACCAACCGAACAGGGTGAGACTGGAAAATAGAATAGACTGAACCACACACTTAAAAAAAAATCCAAACATAGCTATACAGTCCCCTTGAAGAAACCGTGGGGAAAATAATCCAACATGAACAATGATAACTATAAGAAACAGTGTATGACTGTATACAGAATCACACAAATGATAACTATAAAGATGATGTATAACTGTGTGAAAATTAACACATACGTAATAAGGAACAATGTACAACTCTGTGCAAGAAAAAACACATAAAGGACAATGAGAAATAATGTAGAACTGTGTAAACCACTTCAGTAATGATAACGAGAACTTATGGGTGCAAAACAACAACAAATATAATATAAACATCAAGTATGCGAGAGTAACATGATGCCTAGCAATTCCACATCATCACAACCCCCCCCCCCCCTCCAAAACAAAACAAAACAAAACAAAAACATCTGTTAATATTCACTAATTCACAGACACTAAGAAATTAAACGGTAATACTCTAGTAACAGGGATAAAAATTCATGACCGCATCACAACACGAAATCATGGCAGTGCGTACGCATAATGACGCAATCACCTGGAATGCGTACGTAACAGTGATAGAAACAACGTCATAGTTATAGCTCGCACATACGTTTCCAAATTCAAAACCAACCAACCAACCAACAAAAAAAAAACCCCAGCTTTACATTTTACTAAATTTTATCATACTTTTTTAACCGCACCAATGCTGCTTTTCTATGAATATTTTTTTCTTCCTCCCCCCCCCCCCCCCCCCCCTTAATGTTTGTGAAACTGATAGCATAGACTGTAATTACTTTCTTGTCCGTTTTTTTTGTTCCTCGGCTTGAGCCTCGGGCTTCACCAATAGTGATTTTTTTGCGCTTGCGACCGTTTTTGCTGACCAAAAAGGTAGCCGCATTCCGACTTCTGTGCTGAAGGCAACAGTACACTGCAGGTCCTCTACGTTGCTCAAGAGCTTCTTGGCCCCTGGGGCGGTGTCAGGCTCTAGATCCTCTGTTGGGTCTCCTCATCTCTTGATTGTTAATACTCGACCATCTCAACGTTTGGAGACTAGTAACGTCACCCTACATGGGGATTTACCCACTTAGTCCTACTGTTGTGGTTTCTGTGAGCTCCTTTTGAATGATAAGAATAATAACTATGTGTATATATATATATATATAATATATAAAATATATATATATATATATATATATATATATATATATATATATATATATATATATATATATACATAGATAATATATATCCATATATATAATATATCCATATATATATAAATATATATATATATATATGTGTGTGCGTGTGTGCGTGCGTGCGTGCGTGCGTGCGTGCGTGCGTGTGTGTGTGTGTATGTGTGTGTGTGTGTGCGCGCGCGTGTGTGTACAGAAGAAAATGCGGTATTTTTCCATGACTGATGTATCATGTTCCCCTAGCTGGGCCCATCTGATCAATTAATAATTGTGCGTTAAATTTGAAAACAATGCTTCCGAAAATAGACATCTGTCATTCCCACAGCAAAGGTTGATACTTCAGTTCTCTACAACATTGATATGCCGCTCTGTCACATCCAACATCATAGGATGAAAGGGGGAGGGAGGGGAGGGGGAGGGGGAGTATTGAAGTAAATTTTTCCTTAAACAGCATCTTGGAAAAAAATAATAACTGTCAGGGGGTGGGTGGGGGTGGGGTGAGGGGGGGGGGCATTGAAGCACATTTCTCCTTTAACAGTATCTTGGAAAAAAAAACAAAAACAATAACTGGCAGGGGGGGGGGGGGGGGGAGGAGGTATTGAAGTATATTTCTCCTTTAACAGTATCTTGGAAAAAAAACAAAAACAATAACTGGCAGGGGGGAGGGGGGGAGGGTATTGAAGCATATTTCTCCTTTAACAGTATCTTGAAAGAAAACAACAGCTGTCTTTTAAACTCAGGAAGCAGAAATAGCGGGTGTGTGAAAGGAACGGTTGTGTTGCCATTCCGTCAGAAACACAAAGTCATGAATCTGGCAGAAATGATGCCGCGAGGAGTGGAGGAAGCTGGCAGCAAAATCTTCAGTGGTTCCGTGCCCCAACGGTTTACTAGACTATGGGATAGGTGAAGTGAGGTGAGGTGATGGGTGCTGAGGTGAGATATGATCAAATCCAGTTTGAAATCTAGGAAACCTTTCAGGTCAGTAAACTAGTTTTCAACTGAAGAAAACTGTAAAATGATGATCAAGTCAGTAAGGTAACAATTTAAACTGCAAAATAAAACCGTCCAGCTTCCAATTATCGTGACTAAATTTGAACTTGACTGAGCACGCTTTTCAAGTCATCTCTACAAGCTTTACACTAAGAAAACTGTAACAAAGTATCAAAATAGTTTGAAAACATTGTAAAATTTGAAATCTACCCATCGAGTTTCAAGTCACTGTGACTTAACTTTGAACCATACGCAACACGTGCTTCCAGTCATTCCGATACATTTTACCTTCAGAAAACCGTAAAATATCAAGTTAGTATGGTAACATTTATTCTGAAAATAAACCTGTCCAGTTTCAAGTCATTGTGACAAACGTTGAACTATAGATAACACTTCAAGTCATTTCTACAAACTTTACACAAAGAAAACTGTAGAATATCAAGTTAATATGAGAAACTCTCAACTAAAAAACCAAACTCTTCCTGTTTCAAGTCAATGTGGCAAAGTGTGAACTACGAATGATACATTATAACATTCGCACACATTTTCCACGAAGAAGAAAACTCTAAAGGTTCGTCAGTATGAAAAAAAATGAAAAAGAAATACATCCAATTTCAAGCATTTGTGAATTTTTCAAACAATCGCAACGCGTTGAATCCTTCATACAAACATTACTGAAACAAACAGCAACAACAAAAACTGTTAAAGGATCAAGTCAGTACGTCAAAATCTAAACAAAAATATAACCCCGTCCAGTTTCTGGTCATTGTGACAAAATTTTGAACTATGAATTTGACTGTTTTTAATGCAAACAATGGGAAGAGAATAAATGCGTCAATGCCATGAAAACAGGGCCATGATTACATTGGTAAGAGTGAAGCAAGGATAGGTGAAGGGGGGAGGGGGGGGGAGAGGCATCGGTAGTGTTGAATGCGCATTTGCACTGCTGTAGTGCACTTTTTGTATTGACAGATTGTGTTGTATTGCTTTGTAGGCTTTGTACTTTAGTGTATTAAGTTGCTGTAAGAGGATTTACAAGAAAAGTAGAAACTGGCCCTGAAAAGAAACATTGATTTGACTTCCCCCAAAGCCTTATGATAATAATATAATAATAATAATAATAATAATAATAATAATAATAATAATAATAATAATAATAATAATAATAATAATAGTAGTAGTAGTAGTAGTAGTAGTAGTAGTAGTAAGTAGTAGAGTAGTAGTAGTAATAGTAGTAGTTGTATAGTAGTAGTAGTAGTAGTAGTAGTAGTAGTAGTAGTAGTAGTAGTAGTAGTAGTTAGTCGTAGAAACGGGAACAACGACAGCAATAACAACAGTGAAATGACAGCCTGGTACCTGACAAAGAACATTGAGTTGACCTTCCTCCCTAAAAAAGGTAAAGGTTTTCCAATAAATTTTGCGGTCGTTAGGGAGCGAGGTGTCAGAGATCTCAGCTTCTCTGAGGGCCAGCATATTTAGGACTGCGCCCATCTCCTCACTCTCTCTGTTTTACCTTCCCTGTCCTTAAAAAAGGCAGGCACCCATTTACAGCTGGGTGAACTAAGAGACTGTACTAGAATCAAGACTAAAAACATCGTACCATGCATGACATTCATCTCGCCAGAACTAAATACATTTTGTTATAAGTTAAAAATTAATTACCCCCCTTTGCTCACTTACCCCCCCCCCCTCCCTCCTTCACAGATTGCTTGCATGATGATAAAACATATTTCTAAAACCATCTTTCTCCAGAAGGGTCACAATTGACGTAAAACATTGGAGGATTTCACACTGGTACAACCTGGCAGTTTGCATTGTGGAACCGATTTTCTAGATAACTCAATGCTGATTCCACAAAGATGCCTCTATAACTGCTGGGTCTAGCTATCTGCTATCATTGACGTTACCCAATTTCCAAATACAGGCTAATTTGACATTACATCATGACATTTAAAACTATAAAAAAAAGTTCTCCGGATGAAACTAGAATAAACTGAGCTAGGCCCCGCGTGTAAATATACACAAAAAATATTTGCGCACACGTGAAAACTCGCTTCTGCTTTCGGACGAGTAGGCCATTTTGCATGCATAGCAAAAATGAAAACGCATACAAACTTGTGTCGTGTTTAGACAGCATCCTTGAGGTCAAAATGTGGCTATTGTCTCGGTGGGCAAAAGCGTATGCATTATAGGCTAAAATCTGACCATTGGTGAATCCCGGAGCTGTGAAATCAAACAGAAACAGAAAAAAACAAACATGAAAAACCTAAGAGATACTGCTCGAAAAATTCACTGCAGTGCCGTAACGAATTGTCAAGAAGTTTAGGGAAAGTCAGGCGTGTGTGTGTGTGTGTGTGTGTGTGTGTGTGTGTGTGTGTGGTGTGTGTGTGTGTGTGTGTGTGTGTGTGTGTGTGTGTGTGTGTGTGTGTGTGTGTGTGTGTGTATGTGTGCGTGCGTGTGTGCGTGCGTGCGTGCGTGCGTGCGTGTGTCTGTCTGTCTGTCTGTCTGTCTGTCTGTGTCTATGTCTGTGTGTCTGTGTGTCTGTGTGTGTGAATGATTATGCTTTTAACTTCGCCTGAAGAGAGAAGGGAGGCTACACAAAAAACTATACTGTACCTCTTGTAATCTCTCTTTCTCCCCTTTGCTTTCCAAGGGCATGGAAGATAACAAGCAAAATGTTAAGGAAGGCGAACTTAAAAAAACAAAACAACCCCCCCCCCCCCCCCTAAAGAGTGGATAAACATGATGACCAGCTTTCATTAGAAATAGAAAGAACAGGAAACATTTACAAAGTTTTCGTACATTCATTGAAACGATTATTAAATGATTATTGTAATTTGTTTTTACTGTCTCATGTTTGTCACTATTTTTGTATGTATGTATGTATGTAGTATGTATGTATGTATGTATGTATGTTGTATGTATGTATGTATGTATGGTGTATGTATGTATGTATGTATGTATGTATGTATGTATGTATGTATGTATGTATGTATGTGATGATGTATGTATGTTGTATGTATGTATGTATGTATGTATGTATGTATGTATGTATGTATGTATGTATGTATGTATGTATGTATGTATGTATGTATGTATGTTATTATTAACCCTTCAAGTTAGAGAAATCCTTTTTCTTAGCTGCACTAGATAATTCGTTCGAATTATCAGAACTTCGTTGATAATACACTTCGTTGCAAAACCACTGAACTAAAACTTTTGGAAACTATGGACCAGTCTTGCATACAAAATGGAACTAGACTTCTAAGACGCGTATTCTTATAGCCGCAAAAATGTCAGACAAATCGATTCATCAATTTTGTACAAACCTATGAAAGAATGGAAACGAAGGATAAAAGCGAAAAACAAAAGAAAGCTCTAATACCTATCTCCTGTCTTCTGTTTATACAGATGAAGCAGGGTTTTTTTCGGGTGTTTTTTTTAGCACAACAGTTCTGATCAATATTATGGTGATTTTGTACATATCAATGGAAAATCACATATATGTATATATATATATTATATATATACATATACATAACTTGATTATTAAAGATTTAAAAAAAAATTATTATACATAGTACATAAAAAACTTAAGCGTATAATTATGTGAGACACTCGGAATTCAATGTGGTAAATCGGTTTTTAAACAAATGTGTACACCCAAATAACAGATCTTTTAGAATGAGAAATTGCACATGATACCAGGGATTTTTTTTTTTACACTCAACACATAAAAAAACCCAAATAAACTAAGATCAGATAAAACGAAACTGATGAAAACTGCTCATAATCATCATCATCATCATCATCATCATCATCATCATCATCATCATCATCATCATCATCATCATCATAATCACTCGTCCTCAATGGTGATTAAGGGGAGACAAGGGATACATTGGTCGACAGTTTTCTCCAAATGTATCATCTAAAATAAAACGAAACAAAATCAACTTCACAGAAAAAAACCCTGATATAGTGCCATACTCAATGAATCAATGACAGTGTACTCAATTCACAGAGAAAGCAATATTTAAACAATGTGCAGACAATATTTTTACACATGAAACAAACCAGTTTATGTCCCAAACTAACCCCCCCCCCCCCCCCCCAACAATAACAACAAAGACATTCAACTTTTGCAGAAACACCAGATTTCTTTTGTTCAAATCCAGTTTTCAGGGGATAATCCTCCTCCCCCACCCCCATCCCTACAATAATAAAACCGTCATCAGTTCATAAACAGTGTGAATGTGATTTAACGCCGTCAGTCAAAACTGTCCGACAATAAAAAAAGGGGGAGGGGGAGGGGGCAGGCGGATTGAACATAAAAAACAATACGATTAAAAAGACAAGCTTTCAAAAAACAGTTAACTCATGACATACGTTGAACTCGGATTTGTATGAAGGTATCTCTCCATTTTT
Source organism: Stramonita haemastoma (assembly GCA_030674155.1). Taxonomy (NCBI): domain Eukaryota; kingdom Metazoa; phylum Mollusca; class Gastropoda; order Neogastropoda; family Muricidae; genus Stramonita; species Stramonita haemastoma. Next base: position 24,903,063 of record CM060324.1, on the reverse strand, counting down.
ATAATTCGTCTGTGTAAAAATCAAAAGACACGCCCCCCCCCCCCCTCCACCCCAAAATGTTAACTTAGCTTGAATGAAAATATGTCTCCATTTTCACAATTCGTCTGTGTAAGGGCACATACATAAATATGATTCAAAACAGACAGACAGGCTCTCAGACAGACAGACAAACATTAGCCAGACAGACAAATTTGCAAAACACAAAAGAACAAACACAAAAACAACTACCTATTTTTCGTTGGTGTTGGTTTCCAATAACTATTTCTTGTTAGCTTGTATATACAAACAGACTGAGAGACAGACGGACAAACAAATAAACAGACAGGCAGACAGACTGATAGATAATGAATAGTTAGTCAGCACAGGTATATAGCAGAAACTATACAGCTCGCTCTAAACTAAAACAACGTTTCGCTTTGATCTTGTGGAAATGCAACAACAACAAAAATATCAAGAGCAAAAACAACAACAACGACTTCTTTATTTTCACAGCTAAAAAAACGTCTATTTCTGCTGCCACATCTACTAGCATTATCATCATTATTATGCCGCTGTTACTACTGCTACTACTGTTTCTGCTGCCACTTCTTACTAGTATCGTCATCATTATTATGCCGCTGTTATTACTGCTACTGTTTCTGCTACTATTGCTGCTGCTGCTGCTGCTGAAATGATATGCCACCACCACCGCCACCACCACCACCACCGCTACTACTGTTACTACTACTGCTGTTGCTGCTGCTGTTGTAGTTACTACTACTACTACTACTACTACTACTACTACTACTACTACTACTACTACTACTACTACTACTACTACTACTACTACTACTACTACTACTACTTCTCTTACTACTCCTACTACTACTGCTGCTGCTGTTGATGCTTCATCTGCTGCCATTTCTATCCCTTCTCCTCATCTTCCTCCGCCTCTTCTACTGGAATCTATCTATCTGTCTGTCTGTCTGTCTGTCTGTCTGTCTGTCTGTCTGTCTGTCTGTCTGTCTGTCTATCTATCTATCTATCTATCCCTTAGTCTGGCGATCGTGGGGACACCCCACTGCAGAAACACAAACATAATGTTAGCAACAAACAGAAGACTGCCCTAGTTCTAATACCTTGGAAGAAGAAAAGCCATGATGACAGCGGTAAGTACAAGTAAAAGTAGCAAAACACTGGTGAAATAAAATAATAAAAAAAAAAAATCTCTTAGTCAGCAAATATTTGACTGGAAAAGTATTAACCTCAGTTTAGCAAAATATAGCAGGAACAGCAGCAGAAGCAACAATAATGACAACAACAACGACATTTCTATCAGTTTAGGTACGTTCAACGAATCCATTAGAACATTACAAAATTCTGAAACAATTCTGATTTGAAGCCCAGTATTTAATTTCTCTTATTTATTGTTATCAGTACTTTCTTTTAAACAAATCCTTAACCTGTCTTTATTCTACGCCCAAAACTGACCCCCCCCCCCCCCCCCCCCCCCCCCCCCCCCCGCTCCCGACAAAAAAAAGAAAGAATCACATCGGTAGGTGAACAAACGTAAAACCAGAATCAAATGAACTCAATCACACACACACCACACACACACACACACACACACACACACACACACACACACACACACACACACACACACACACACACACACACACACACACAAAACTGACGACTTTTCTTCTGTATAGAATCAGCTGTTCCCTCATAGACCAAAATAACACTAAAGAAAAAAGAGAGAGAGAGAGAGAACATTCCCTATACACGTTTTATTACTCATTTTTAGAAGTCCTCAGTATGGGGATTAAGAGATGTCTTGCGTATGTTACCTCAGAAAAAAAGCACCACTGAAGTGACTCAGCAGCAGTGCAGGGCCCCTCTGGCTGGTGGCCCAACGGCTGCCTACCATCGGTGAACTCCCTGTGAACTTCTGAGCCTGGGATGCATGCGACATAATAAATCTGGGTATGGTTCGAGAGGAAAGTCAAGTGAAGTCAAGTCAAGTCAAATTCTTTTAATTTCAAGGATAATGAATAAGCACTCGCGTGCCTTTTTTTTTTACATCCAGTCCCCGCCCTTATCAGGGAAAGAATGAAACAAGCGGCGTGGGAACGGTGGGGCAGGAAGGTCAGGGTAGATAAGGGAGCAGGAAGAAGAATGTGTTGGAGCTCTGCCGCTTCTTACACTGGAAGAAGTTCAAAGCTGAAAGATAGGTCATATTTCTATCTATCTATCTATCTATCTATCTATCTATCTATCTATCTATCTATCTATCTATCTATCTATCTATCTATCTGTCTGTCTGTCTGCCTGCCTGCCTGCCTGCCTGCCTGCCTGCCTGCCTGCCTGCCTGCCTGCCTGCCCTGCCTATCTGTCTGTCTGTCTGTCTGTCTGTCTGTCTTGTCTGTCTGTCTGTCTGTCTGTCTGTCTGTCTGTCTGTCTGTCTGTCTGCCTATCTATCTATCTATCTATCTATCTATCTATCTATCTATCTATCTATCTATCTATCTATCTATCTATCTATCTATCTATCTATCTATCTATCTATCTATCTATCTATCCCTTTGTCTGGCGACCGCAGGGGCACCCCGAGAGACTTGACAACCAGTTCCCTCCATTCCTCTCTCTGTTCTGCCTTAAGGTCAGATTTACTTAAACCAAAGTCTTTGTCAGGATGCTGTACTGCAATGTTCTCTTCCCCCTCTATCCCTTTGATATCAGGTTAGGCTTCTACAACTAGTAGGTTCTTCATGTTTTTTTTTCTTGTACACATTTTTGAAGGGTATTGTGCCCACAAAGTGCGAACATTATAATGAAAAATCGGTCACACTTTGCTAATTATTGACAATAAACAACAATGTGTGTGTATCTGTGTGTGTTGTGTGTGTGTGTGTGTGTGTGTGTGTGTGTGTGTGTGTGTGTGTGTGTTGTGTGTGTGTGTGTGTGTGTGTGTGTGTGTGTGTGTGTGTGTGACAGAAAGACAGACAGACCGACAGACAGACCGACAGACAGACCGACAGACAGACAGACAAACCGACAGACAGACAGACAGATGTACAGTGACAGACTGTTGACCTGAAACACATTTACTAAACAGATGGAGATAAAAACAAACATCTAACTCTCTAAAACATTAACTAATATCATATCACAAACAAGCAAACAAACAAACAAAACAAACATACTGGGACCCCCCCCACACACACACACACAAAACACAATAAAACAAAACAGAACAAAGCAAACAATACAAAAACAAACACCACCACCACTACCCCCCCCAAAAAAAAAAAAAAAATCCGAAAGAAAGAACCCCCATCTCCCCCTACCCCCAACACTGAAGAAACCGGCAGATAATAAATCGTCCACAAAAAAATATTTCTTCAGGGGAAAAAAAACACGACCCCTCTCCCCCCTCACACAAAATCCAACAAAAAATCACTGATAAACGGCCTCCAAAACAACATCACCAATATCACCAACATCACCAAAAACAACAACAACAACAAAAAACCCAAACCAACACTAAGTCTCAAGCAGGAACTGTTGTTCAACAAACCTCCTGCCCAAGATAGACAGTGTCTCATTCTTCGCCATTGACTGAGGG
>CM060324.1:24889453-24894453 GCA_030674155.1 Stramonita haemastoma | reverse complement strand
CCTAGGGCGGCTCGGGGCTGTATATGGCAACGTTCCGGTGGCTCCTGCAACGGTACTGGAATCATTCGTATCGGTCATTGCCTTTCCAATGGATCATTCCAGTGGCGTGGAGAGGGGGGTTCTGCTGCATGGGTAACAGAACTTACCTACCCAGGCTTTGCGCTCTAGAGACTAGAGCGCAACTCCATAGTTTTCCGAGACTGATGGATGCCGTCTTTTTCTTCTCTAATTTACTATTTATCTTCGTGTGAAGTTTTTTCGATCAGTTACGACATGGTGTTCAATTCGAAAACACTGTCATACAAAATCAGTTGGATTATAACAAAGGGGGGTTGTCTATCCCTGATCGTCGTTATATGAAATCAGTTTGATTATCGTAACTAAGGGGGTGTCCAATTAGGATTAATGGTCATCAACATCAGCTTCTTAGTAACAAAAGAGTCTCTGATTTAAATCTGTCGGCACAGGAAGTCAGTTTGATTGTAGCAACTAGGCGTCGAATCTCAATCTAAAACCATTCAAAATAAGCTTAAAGAAAGGTGTCAAATTTAAGATAATTTTCATGTGAAATCAGTTACTATGTGACACACTCGCTAATGTACAAACTGCTTAAAATTGATCTGAATATTTTTCTTTCTTCACAATAAAAAAAACATTGTTTATAAATAACTTTTGCAGGAATGAAATATGAAAAGGAAAAGAAATGTGACGTAGATTTTGTTTTCAAAGAATTGCAATACGTCATCTATATTTTGAATGTTCGTTTCTGACCAGCTTGCATCAGAACAATGGTTTGGACAATAAAAAGGCTGGCTCAAAGAGATTAATAGATTAAGATAGTCTGTCTGAACCATTACTAGAACTAGCAGAAAAAGTTACCAACTCTGTTCGCGTTAAGGACCAGCCACAATAAGTTTTTCAAAGGCAGATATACAAATACACACAAGGACACAGCATTTCAAAGGTAAACAGAGACAGAAGCATGTGAACAAATGGCGACAAGTACTATATCATCACACGGCCTATACACACCAAATAAACAATACTCCCTCTCTCTCTATTTTACCACACACACACACACACACACACACACACACACACACACACACACCACACAATTACCCCCTTCCCCATCACCATTCCAAACTTACCGCAGCGCCTTTGCTGATTTGTGTAGCGTCCATACGATAGATGCCTTCCGTGTTCTTTGGAATGATGACTATCCCCGCACAATGGATGATAAGCCTTGTGATTTCAGAAAAAAAAAATATAAGAAAGTCACTGGTCAGTTAGACACCACCGAAGAGTACACTTCAAGGTGCACAAGTCAAAGCCGGAAAAAAAATGAGATGAAAACTGATAGGAATCAGCTGAGGCCTGATATAGGTCAGCTGAATGTTCCAAGTATTGGTCTAAATTTGAAAGTTCAAACTGAATTTGTCTGACGTTAAAAAGGTTAAAGCTAGCTATTAGCCACTACAATTCTTTTACTGTCACTTTGGCGTTAGAAAGCCTCGCATTCAATAGTCGAAGCTTGTAATAAGTCACTATGAGATATAACTTTAGCTTTAGAAAGTCTTACATTAATCTATTTAAGCCTAATATTGGGCACTTCAACTTTGTTGTAGAAGGTAAAAAAATGATATAAGACTGTTGAATCTTGAAGTCAAGCTACTTAGATTTTTTTCAAACTAGACACAAAAAACACCCTGTATCACAGAGGGAAAGCTGGATATCAGCCACTCTCACTTTTTTTAAGGAAAGCTTTGGCATTAATCTAGTCGGACTTTAAAGCTTAGACACGTGACAGCAAGGCTGGAAACTGTTCCGTCACCACGACAGTCTGTAATCAGCTCCCAAGGTCTCCAATGAAACACAAGCTGTAGTTCGGACAGACGAGGTTGCAGAGTTGATGGAGCGGGATGCTGGAGGCCTTGAGATGGGAGCCTGCAGATCGGATGTCGGGTCACAGGAAATGGCCGCTGTTATTTATCGTCTGCTCCTCGCAATTGTAGAGCTAGGGATTGGGGAAAATTAATTATCCGTTGTTTCGTGGTGAGTCGACTCTGAGGTATGGTGGTTTCGCTTGATAACTACACCTGCACACACACACACACACACACACACACACACACACACACACACACACACACACACACACACACACACACACACACACACACACACACACACACACACATTGTCGTGAGAGACTATGCCCAGCATACCATATACTTGCAAACGCGCGTGCACATCCGCTTGCGCGAGCACAGACACAAACGCACGCAAGCAAACGCGCGCGAACACACACACACACACATACATACACACACACACATACAAACACACGCGTGTGCGCGCACACACGTACACATTTTCCCGGAAGAGTAGGCCATTGTGTGCCAATAGGAACAGAGAAAAAAAAACCACCACCAACAAACCCAAAAAACCCAACAACAACAAAACAAAAGCAACACCAACAATGAAATGCGAGAAAGAAAAACAAACAAAAAACAACAGACCTCCATAATGACTATAGGACAATCTAGTGGTTACTATAGCAACGTTGGCCGTTTTCTCCCTCAATTCAATGAAATTAGCTGATCTGTAAAAGGGTTTTCTTTTCATCTCTCTGCCTGCCTGTCTGTGTGTTTGTCTGTCTGTCTGTCTCTGCCAGTCTGTTTGTCTGTGTGTCTCTCTCCTTCTCTGTATATCTTTTGGGTTTTTTTGGTTGTGGTAATGTGTGTGTGTGTGTGTGGTGTGTGTGTGTGTGTGTGTGTGTGTGTGTGTGGTGCGTGCGTGCGTGCGTGCGTGCGCGCTCGCGCGTGCGCACGTGTGTGCGTGTATTAAGTCAAGCCAAAATTTTATTTCGAGATGGTACATTGAATAAGCATTGATTCGCTTTTTTTCATCAAGCCATCTATCTAGGAAAAAGAAGAGAAAAAAGAAACATTTCACCAATATTGTTTAACCAACATGATTCAACAGCCTCAAAATAAGATATATCTATAGATAAAAACAAACAAAAAAGAGGGAAAAACAAAAAGAGAAGAAAAAAAAACACGAAAACACTCAAACGTCTCTCTCTCTCTCTCTCTCTCTCTCTCTCTCTCTCTCTCTCTCTCTCTCTCTCTCTCTCTCTCTCTCTCTCTCTCTCTCTCTCTCTCTCTCTCTCTCTCTCTCACACACACACACACACACACACACACACACACACACACACACACACACACACATACAAGCACGCGCGTGTGGACATGTTCGCCACACGAGTACGTATGTGCATATGCGCGTGCGCACGTTTAGAATTTTAAAAATCATAAAGTGTTTAAACAAACAAATTATATCAGTTACAATATCACTAATACGATTATTCAAAGTTGAAAAAATGTCAATCAAAAAAATTATATCAGGTTACAATAGCTCTATATTTTCAATTCATACTTTATTTATAAAGGAAGGGAAAATATTAAATTAAAAAGAAAAAAAAAAACGAAAAAAGAAAAAACAAACAGTAACGATACAATATGATAATACTCATCACCACTGAAAAACAAACCAAAACAAAACTCTAACACAAAAAAGAATGTTGTAACGGACAGAAAGGGGGAATAACACAGCAGACAATTATAGTGATGAAAAATGATTATACTAATCAATAAACACCCTTACACATTTCAACCGACCCCACCCACCCAAAAAAAAAATCCAATAAAACAAAAACAAAAAGGCCTTAATCACTAACCAAAACAATATAAATTTAATTGTGCTATTAATCTCATTAATAATAACAATAAAAAAAATTTTTAATTGTTCATGTTGAACCTATTGAACTGGGTAAGAAAAAATGTAGAAAAGTCACCAATCTAATTTATATTGGATCCCTGGCAATTGATACAATGAATTTACGGTTTCTTATATACATTTTATGCAAAACACATAAAGTCTTTTTTCCAGCTTATTCTTGAACGTGTATTTTTCCTGATCACCATATTTAAAGTTTTGGAAGCTTGTTCTATAAATCACTACCTGAATATAAGAAGCTTGTTTTGTAAAGATTATTTCTGGGTCTGGGAAATGTTAGTAGCTGGTTATGCCTGTGCTCATTAATTTTGAATCTATTGGTGATCTTGGGAGGGGCATTTCCATTGACAACCTTTCGTACGAGAGAGAGAGAGAGAGAGAGAGAGAGAGGAGAGAGGAGAGAGAGAGAGAGAGAGAGAGAGAGAAGAGAGAGAGAGAGAGAGACAGAACAGACAGACAGACAGACAGACAGACAGACGAAGAGAGAAGAGAGAGAGAGAGAGAGAGAGGGGGGGGTGTAGAGGGAGGTGGGGGGGGGGGGGGGGCACAAAGCAAAAACAGAAATATTCTCAAAGACAGAAAGAAAACTCGACAGAAGGAGGCAAATAAATATAACCCCAAACAAAAAAAAGAAAAAGAAAAAAACAACAACCAAGAAACAAACCGAAACCAAAAATTTAGAGAGAGGGGGAAAGCAAAGATATGACTTTGATATGAGGTCATAGAGTCCTAGACTATCTAGTGGTTACTGTGGCAACACTGCCTATGTTCTTACACATTCTAATGCAATTAGCGGATCCTAAAAACTACTTTTCTTATCATCTGATCTTTCTGCGTTTCTCTCTGTCTGTCTGTCTGTCTGTTCATCCGCTTTTCTCATTGTCTGTCGGTATGTTTGTCTGTTTCTGTGCCTACCGTTTCTTCTACCGACTGTGTTTGTCTGTCACATCAATGTCCACCTGTCTATCTGTCTGTCTGTTTCCTTGTATGCTCTCTGTCTGTCGTCTGTCTGTCTGTCTTTCGTCATCGAGTCTCTTTCTCTGTTTCACTTGACTCTGTCTCTTCGTCTGACACACACACACACACCACACACCACACACACACACACACACACACACACACACACACACACACACACACACACACACACACACACACACCACACACACACACACACACACACACACACACACACA
>CM060324.1:24849453-24874453 GCA_030674155.1 Stramonita haemastoma | reverse complement strand
CTCTACAAAGACAATGGAGGGGGGTGGGGGTGGGGGATAACCTGGTGGTCAGAGTGATGCGCTCGTAATCCTCTGACGCGGCTTTGAATCTCGTTGAAGGGGATTATTCCTCCGGAGTTAACATCAGTGCCGACTACACACCCCCCAAAAAAAGTCTGGATGAGACTATAAACCAAAGTCCCGTGTACGAACGCATGCAGAACATCTTGTGTACACGTTAAAACCCGTTTCGCTTTTTGGAAGAGTAGGTCATTGTGTAGCGGTGGTAACGGATGACAAAATTTATAAAACTGCATACACACACAGAGATTGGATGCAAATAAATACACGAGTGCGTATTCCATCATCCTCAAAATGAAAGAATAAGATAAAAAAAAAAGCAACACATATACACAAAATTGTTATATTTGAAATTGTGTGTTTTACGATTAGCAGTCTGGATATCAGAGAAAGAAAAGAGAAGGGTTTTACTTTTTTTTTACAGGAAGTTTCCAAACCCAGCCAGGGAGGATTTCTCATCTCCCTTGAGGCTGTCCACTTCACGACAATAACCATGTTAGGACACAGTCAACACTCCAACCACCAGGCTTTTCCGCACACATTAGCGTCTTGCCTTAACACGCAAAATCGAATCATCATCGAAATAAGCCACAAAGGTTGCTGAGGTCCAAAGCCATGTCTCGTTTTTCAGCAAATGGGTGGTATTTCCAAGCAGGAATTCTTCCAAATCGAAATCAAAACCATTTGCTACTGGTTAATTTCCGTTGGGATTTGTAACTAATCGCATTATAGCTAGCACAACAGACACGGGGAGGGTTAATTAACCAGCAAAGAGATAGATTATATTATATTCCAAATCCCTGGAAGCATACCAATATATTTTATTTCTCAGCCCAAATATAGCTTTGACGGAGTAAAAAAAAAAAAAAAAGCCATTATGTTCTTTCTGGGGTTGGTAGGTTTGTTTCTTTATTATTTTTTTTTTGTCTTTTCTTTTCTTGTTTCTTTTCACTTATGTTCTGTCTTTCTCGGCCTGTCTACCCAACTGACTGTCTTTCTGTCTGTCTTTTTTTGTTTTTCCTCTTTCTCTCTTTTCTTTGGGCTTTGATAGGCAAGCGAATGGCAGGAACGTCTGAGAGGAAAAGAGAAACAGATGGACAAAGGAAAAGGCGTGTAGTTAAAATCAGGAAGAAGAAGAAGAAGAAGAAGAAGAAGAAGAAGAAGAAGAAGAAGAAGAAGAAGAAGAAGAAATGAAGAAGAAGAAGAAGAAGAAGAAGAAGAAGAAGAAGAAGAAGAAGAAGAAGAAGAAGAAGAAGAAGAAGAAGAAGAAGAAGAACGAAGAAGAAGAACAGAAGAACGAAGAAGAAGAAGAAGAAGAAGAAGAAGAAGAAAAGAAGAAGAAGAAGAAGAAGAAGAAGAAGAAGAAGAAGAAGACGACGAAGAAGACGACGAAGAAGAAGACGAAGAAGAGAAGAAGAAGAAGAAGAAGAAGAGAAGAAGAAGAAGAAGAAGAAGAAGAAGAAGAAGAAGAAGAAGAAGAAGAAGAAGAAAGAAGACGAAAGACAGAGAAAGATACAGCAAGAACATGACTATGTCACCTTAACAAGCACTATACCTACCCCAGCGTCACCATAACACTCATTCCTGATCTTAAGAGTCTAAAGTCTTTTTTCATGAAATACGTCAACAACAAAAAACATTCAAATGCAAACCACAGAATATTGCCATTTATCATCCTCATCAAATAAGCTGTGTGGAAAACTGCAATTCATTGATCAAAATGAAGTAAAACAGACAGAATAAGAAAAAAGAAAGCTAGAAAAAAAAAGAAACCGAAAACTGGTGATGATAGAACGAAACAAGAAGACAGATAGATAGAAAAGAAAAAAAGCATCAGATGGAGAGAAACAAAAAGAAAGAAAGGAAAAAAGAAAAGAAGGAAGAAATCACGAAAGAAAAGAACAATAACAGAAAAAAGGGAAGACAGGAAGAAAAAAGAAGAAAGGAAAACGAGAATCAAAAAAAAAAAAAAAGACATTCACACCAAACTTTTTTTTTAAGGAAAAAGGACAGAAATAAGTAACACTGGGAAAATTGTTCAAAGTAAGACATTCATGATGAACTGTTTCTTTTAGCAAAGCGACGGTTACAGTCCAAGTAGGATGGCAGTATTGGGCTTTCTAGACAGGTGTGTTGCCTCTGGACCACCGATCAACGAGTGATTTCCTGTGGATTAAACCTACTGAGGAAAGAAAAAGGCAAACAAAAAATTGTAACAAAACCAACCAATCAACCATCCGACCAAACAAAAAATCAACCAACAAACCGTTCGACCAACCAACAAATCAACCAACTAGCCAGCCAGTCAACCAACCAACCAACAAACCAACCGACCAGCCAACCAACCAACCAACCGACCAATCAACCAACCAACCAACTAACTAGCCAACAAGCCCCAACTGATAAGCAAAAGCAAAGCAGAATACAGCAGAAAGGAAACAACGAAACCAACCAATCAACCAACCAATCAACCAACCAACAACCAACCAATCAACCAACAATTACCACCAATCAACCAACAATTCAACCAACATCAACCAACAAGCAGCCAACCAGCAAACAAAGAAGCAGATGGAGAACAGAACACACAAAACAGGGAAACAGTGACCTCAATAAACAAATAAACAAAAAAGAGAAACAAAAATACAATCAAGGAAAGCAGACTGTACGGGGAGAGAAGCAACGACCACATGCAAACACAAACAAACAAGCCAACAAGAATTTCAGAGAAAAATCAAAACACCCGACAAAAAAGAAATTAGCGACCACAAACAAACAAGTGGAAGGCAAACAGAACATAACACAGGGAAACAACGATAGACACATACACAAACTAATCAACAGAAAGAAAACACAATTTCCCAAGAAGATAAACAACGGCCAAAATCGAACAAACAGACAGATAAACAAACAAATCAATGTGAACAAAACATGTTCTCACCAGACAACGAAAAGAGCTACCGAACACACACACCACACACACACACACACACACACACACACACACACACACACACACACACACACACACACACACACACACACACACACACACACACACACGCACACACACGCACACACACACACACAAACACGCACACACATGCACGTATACAATCACTTTGTTTGTTCTTTTCTCTTTTTTGCTTGTTTTTTCTTATTGATATTTTATTTTTAAGGTTGCAAAAATCATGTTAGATAAATAACATTGGTGATTTTTCTTTCCTAATAAATGGCTTGATGGAAAAAAGCAAATCAATGCTTATTCAATGCACCATCTAGAAAAAAGTTAAAATTTGACTTTCAAATTTCACACACACACAAATATACACACACATGCGCGCGCACATACACACACATACACGCCTGCGCGCGCGCGTTTGAGCACACGAACCTCTCCCCCCAAAAAACCCCAAAAGAAACAATAACAAAACCAACAAGGTATTTCATATAAAACATATATAAATATATACATATATCAACATCCATCCATCCATCCATCCATCCATCCATCCATCCATATCCATCCATATATATGTATAATATAAAATGTGTTTGTGTATACAGAGATGCAGGTACACTTATATTCATTCATTCATCCATCCATCCATCCATTCATCCATCCCTACCTCCTTTCATCCCTCCCTCCCTCCCTTTCTCCCTCCCTCCTCCCTCCCTCCAATGCATCAGCACAACTCCGAAACACAACTAACCCTAATCCGCCACAAAAAGAAACATTGATCAAAAACAAACGAACGAACCAATCAACAAACAAACAAACAAATATAATAAACCCACAAACAAAGACCACAAACACAAAGCATATCGTCACGACCTCACCAGTCAAAGCCCAAACGAAGGAAGGAAGAAACAAACAATGGAACAATGAGACCAACAAACCAACACAACACAGGTACAAAGCACATTATTGTCACTCCCCCATCACACAGGGCTATGATTATCAGCCAGGCCAAACATGGCTGCAGGTATCAACAGATCGCACTATCTGCCATCACCTAATGTCAGCACAGGCTGCGGCTTATTTAGGCCTGTCATCTCCTGCTGCTGCTGCGCTGCTGCTGCTGCTTGCCAGACCCAGTTACAGAATGGGAAACAAGCAAATAAACATACACGCAAACAAGCCAACAAAGCGAACAGAAAAAGGACAAAAAAAGAAAGCATATATATATATATATATATATATATATATATATATATATAATATATATATATATATATATATATATATATAAATATAAAAATATGTACTCACATAAGTATGCATGTACTTGTATGCATATATATATATGTATATTTTATATATATATATATATATATATATATATATATATATATATATATATATATATGTATATGCATAGGTATTTATTTATTTATTTATTCATTTCTTCTTTTATATCGAGGAAAATGGACTAAGCACTCATGTGCTTTTTTTATATAGATAGGTAGATAGATAGATAGATAGATAGATAGATAGATAGATAGATAGATAGATAGATAAATAGATAAATAGGTAGATAGATGGTGGATAGATAGATAGATAGATAGATAGATAGATAGATAGATAGATAGATAGATAGATAGATAGATAGATAGATAGATAGATGGTGATGATGATAGTAGATAGATAGATAGATAGATAGATAGATAGATAGATGAAGATAGATAGATAGATAGATAGATAGATGATAGATAGATGAGATAGATAGATAGATAGATAGATAGATAGAAGATAGATAGATAGATAGATAGATAGATAGATAGATAGATTAAAGATAGATAGATAGAAGACGACATTATGAAACGTGACGTTATACACACCGACGTTACAATATTGACGCAAAAGCGAGACGTTAAAGATTGACGTTACAATAATTGACGCTATAACAAACCTTATAACAATGACGGGGGCTCGTTGGAAACTGCATCAGGTTAACTAGAAATAAGGGGAAACAACACAGAGCCATTGTGACAGTTGAGTAACAATTATTGATATTCAAAGAGCAAAGCCATAATTCTAGCTGCGGGGGTGGGGTGGGGGGCAGGAGGGGGGGGGGGGGGCAGGAGGGAGAGTTATTCCTGTTCTACTTTCCCATTGAGGTAAATGTTGATTAGTTTGTGCGAAGCCCGCATGTGCAAACTCCCCTGTGACTCAATTATTGTATATAAAAAAAAAAAGAACAACCAAACATGATGAATAAACAAATAAACAGAGAAAAGAATAAAACAAACACAAAAGTATCAAGAAATCAATGTACTCTTTTTTTCTTCTTTTCAGCAAGAGCTCCAAAGTTCACCAAAGGCATGCCACTGTTTTCTGTTTTTATTTTCCCCACCATTAAAGTAGCGTCATAATTATTAACATCAGGGATCAATGATGTCTACACAAAAAGACACACAAAAAACCCATATCCCTGCCAGTATGCAACTGACTACTCTTCCAAAAGGCAAAAACGGGTTTCAATGTGTGTGCAAGATGGTCTGCGTGGCGGATGCATACGGACCCAAGGTTTATAGCCTCATCCGAAAGACTTTTAGGAGAGTGGAGTCGGTACTGATGTTAACTCCAGGGCAAAAATTCACCTTGAACGGACCGTGGCTAAAACCCGGGGCCGTCGGAACACGACGGCAACGCTCTAACCACTAGGCTATCCCGCCCCCCAGTCATTGTAATGAGGACACATACCCTACTCTACTGCCGTAGCGGGGCTACTACAGCTGTGTGGTATGTCGCCTTTGTATTCCAATTTCCCATGCCCCTGCCGACGGAAAGAGAATAGAAAACTAAGGCCAGTGTGCATACATTTCTATACTTCTATACATACTGCTGGCCTCACAAAGACATAAATTAAGACCATGATACTGTGACCTCACAAAGACATAAATTAAGACCATAATACTGCTGGCCTCACAAAGACATAAATTAAGACCATGATACTGCTGGCCTCACAAAGACATAAATTAAGACCATAACACTGCTGGCCTCACAAAGACATAAATTAAGACCATAACACTGCTGGCCTCACAAAGACATAAATTAAGACCATAATACTGCTGGCCTCACAAAGACACAAAGACCATGATGTTGCTGGCCTCACAAAGACATAAATTAAGACCATAACACTGCTGGCCTCACAAAGACACAAGGACCATAATATTGCTGGCCTCAAAAAGACCCTCATGCTGGCCTCACAAAGACCAAGATTCTGGCCTCACAAAGACACAAAGACCATGATGTTGCTGGCCTACAAAGACACAATTATTTGCTCCTACAACGAAGCCACACTGACAGAAATAGAAGCTGTTGTTTACAGGGGGTGACCCCGTCTCTACCATTAACTTTATTCACTTCTCTGTCTAAGGAGAAAATCCCATTACTCCCTCTACAACCCGCTACCCCTACCCCCCCCCCCCCCTCCTCCCTCCACACACACACTCCCAACCGTTATCCTCCCCCGTGGGGAGGCCGGTCGTCCTATCAGTAGAAATAGCACCCCACCTTTTGGAAGTTCTGTGCTAGGAGTTCCCCCTTTTCGATCCCTCTCTTTGATTCTCATTGTGTTTCTTTTCTGTCTGTCCACCCATTTCTTGTCTATTTTCTGCTTTCTTTGACTATTCTTTTTTTTTTCTTTTTGTTTCCTGAATATGAAATATTACGATTCTCTCTCGCGCTGAATAAAGTTGGCTGTGCTGGGCCTGACTTGTCAGGCGCTTAAGGGCAGCGCAACACATTTTTTTCGCTCCTAGGACAGATAAGAATAGTTGCTGTCTGAGCGTTCGACGTTGACGAAGACGAAGAAGATTGTAACCCCTGTCATTGATGGTGTCGTTTGTGTCTTGAAGATGGCTGCCTGGGATTCTCTTTCGGTTTTATGCCATAGTGGTGTGCTCTTTCCCTTAAGGATAGTGTTGGGTTACCTCGGTTGTGTGTGGTGTGGTGTGTGTGGTGTGTGTGTGTGTGTGTGTTGTGTGTGTTGTATTGTGTGTGTGTTGTGTGTTGTGTGTGTGTGTTGTGTGTGTGTGTATATGTGTGTGTAGTGTTTTTATGTGTGTGTGTTGTGTGAATTTTTGTTTAGTTTTTGGTTTTTTTTTATATCGAGAAAATGGCAAAAGCAAAAATATACAAGAAGGAAGTCGCAGGAAAAAAAGGAACAAAACAGAAATAAAGAGAGGGACAGAAAAGAGGGAATTCCTGGCACGAAATTTCCAGAATGCGAGGATGTTGTTTATACTGACAGGCCCCTCGGCAATCATAAAGGGAGCTTGCATATCTAAACTTATTTTCATTTATTCATGTTAGAATTTTCTGTATCGTTCATAGTTCATATAATAAACTTCCATTTGTCCTTCTTTCAATCCAACAGACTCTGACCAGCCTTCCTAAAAAAAACAAAAACACATCTTAGCTAGCGTCGATTTTCTTTGTGTCCTCTTTTCTTTATGTCCTCTTTTCTTTGTGTCAACAGGAAGTAGGGCAGCGATGTTCCCAAGAGTTATTCTGTTCTTTTCCTTCCCACTCCCCTACCCCCCGCCCCCCCCCAACTCCACAACTATTCTCACAAAATCTAATCACCCACCACCCCCTGTCCACTTCCCCTATCTGGACCACTGTCTTCACTAATGATATTTTCTCCTCTCTTTGTGGCCTGTCTCATCCTCAGCAGCCTTTCTCTCCACCACCCCAGATAGAGGATGTAGTGTGGTAAGGAGGACGGTATAGCTCCGTGGTCGAGGCACCCACTTTCTCTATGCTAAGGTTAAGCAGCATCGAGCGTGGTTACCAAGTGGATGGACGACCGACCATTTACGCGTCTTGGCTTCAGTACAAGTCCCCTAGTTCACCCAGCTATAAAATGGGTACCTGCCCTTTTGAGGGTCAGGGAGGGTAAAGCAGCGAGAGAGAGAGGAGATATAGATGGGCGCCACCCTCAGTGTGCTGGTCCCTAGAGAAGCTGAGGTCTCTGACACCTCGCCCCCAACAACTGCATAGGTCATGGGAACACCTTTACCTTTGTTTTTGTAGTCGTGATAAACTCATCTGTAAAGGAAGAAGTCGGGGGTTCGATTCCCGTGTTAACCCGGTCTTTTCCTCCTGTCCATAGAACCTAATCCTGTCCTAATGCAACTAATACAACGCCCTGATCATTCACCATTTTGCAATGTCCTATTTCACAAAGCGGTATGGTACAATACAAGACCTTGCTCCCTCCGCTTCCTCGACCTCCAATCCCACTGAAATCCTTTCCTTCTCTATTGTGTGTACCTTATTTATTTATTTATTTATCTTTTATATCGAGGATAACAGAATAAGCAATCATGTGCTTTTTTTTCATCCGGTCCCCGTGTGTATGCAGTTTTTTGTAAATATTGTCATCTGTTCTTTCTACATGTTGTATAGCGGGGTAAAACGGGGACGGGATAGCCTAGTGGTCTGAACATTGCGCTCGCAATTTGACGACCCGGATTCGATTCCCCTTCGAGGAGATTGTTCTCCTGGAGTTAACATCAGTGCTGCTGACTCCACTCTCCCCCAAAGTCCTTCGGGTGGATTATAAACCGAGGCACCGTGTGTAAACGCACGCAGAACATCTTGCGCACAGGGTAAATTCTGTTCCACTTTTCGTAAGAGTAGGCCATTGTGTGCCAGTGGGAACAGATGACATTTACAAAACTGCATACACACGGGGACTGGATGTAAAAAAGCACAAGAGTGCTGATCCCATTATCCTCGATATAAAAGAATAAATTAAAATAAATAAAAAATAAATCAAATAAAATTGCACTTCTTTCCCCACTTGCTTTACTTTCCTTTATATTGTGTTTGGTAAGAACGGGGTCACTGTTCTCTTTGTTTCTCTAATTGACATCTGTCTGCCTTCCTGTCTGTCTGTCTGTCTGTCTGTCTGTCTGTCTGTCTGTCTGTCTGTCTGTCTGTCTGTTTTCTGCTGGTCTATCTGATTATTATTTTCACACACACACACACACACACACACACACACACACACACACACACACACACACACACACACACACCACACACACACACCACACACACACACACACACACACACACACATACACACACACGCACACACACACACACACATACACACACACGCACGCGCACACACACACACACACACACACGCACGCACGCACGCACGCACGCACGCACGCACGTACACACACACACACACACACACACACCACATTTTCTTCTTCTTCTTCTTCTTCTTCTTCTCTTCTTCTTCTTCTTCTTCTCTTCTTCTTCTTCTTCTTCTTCTTCTTCTTCTTCTTCTTCTTCTTCTCTCTTCTTCTTCTTCTCTCTTCTTCTTCTTCTCTTCTTCTTCTTCTTCTTCTTCTTCTCGGTTCTTCTCTTCTTCTTCTTCTCTTCTTCTCCTGTTCTTTTCTTCTTCTTCTTCTTCTTCTCTTCTTCTCTTCTTCTTCTTCTTTTCTTCTTCTTCTTCTTCTTCTTTTTTCTTCTTTCTTCTTCTTCTTCTTCTTCTTCTTCTTCTTCTTCTTCTTCTTCTTCTTCTTCTTCTTCGGAATTTCTTCTTCTTCTTCTTCGAATTCTTCGGAATTATTCTTCTTCATCAGTTCGGAATTCTTCTTTTTCGTCGTCGAACGCTCAGACTGCAACTACTGCTGTCTGTCATATGAGTGAAAACGCGTTGCACTGCCGTTAAGTGCCTGACAAGTCAGAACTAGCACATCCGACTTCGGCGTGGTAAAGAATTGTTTACCTTTTAAGTCTCTCTGGAAAAAAAAGGTAGGGAGAATGGCCCAAGAAGGCAGAAAACAGACAAGGAGAAGATGACAGGAAGAAAAAAAAAAGCAGAAATAAAGAGAGGGATAAAAGAGAGGAATTCCTAGCCCAGAATTTCCAGGCGGTGGGATGCTATTTATTTAGAATGACAGGCCCGCGGCATCTCCACAGAGGAGGGGGGGGGGGGGGGGGGGGGACGATGGGCGGGGTGGGGGCAGCGTTCTAGCGACTGGGCTATTTCCCCGCAACAAACGCAACACTCAAAGTCGGTCACAGGAGTGATACGGCAGACAAAGATGTATGACATATGTTATTTTCATCAGCATGAGTCAGTCGGTAAACATGCTGACTTTTCCAAACATGCTGAACTTTATAGATCAGAAAAAAATAATACAGGATGACATTTTGTGTAGTGTTTTTTTTTCCCCACCCCGTCAGACTGATCAAAAGGCTACAGAATTATTATGATTCTGGCTCGCCCAGACTAAAATCTTTGTCACTTATCGATGTGCAAAACATTGCCAAGGTCTGCATTGTTGCGTAGTTCTTCACGGACGAACTCAATTTTGTGTGTGTGTGTGGTGTGTGTGTGTGTGTGTGTGTGTGTGTGTGTGTGTGTGTGTGTGTGTGTGTGTGTGTGTGTTGTGTGTGTGTGTTTTGTGTGTGTGTGTGGTGATAGAGATGAGAGATGAGAGAGAGAGAGAGAGAGAGAGAGAGAGAGAGAGAGAGAGAAGAGAGAGAGAGGAGAGAGAGAGAGAGAGAGAGAGAGAGAGAGAGAGAGAGAAGAGAGAGAGAGAGAGTAGCCCGCAAAATGCTGTATGTACATACACTGAAATGCCAAGAGAAGTTTCTTCCTCTAGGTGAATCACATCCAGACAGAGCACAAGTTGACTCAGGAATCCGTTTAGGTTGACTTTTTTTTAAAAGTCCACTGGGTTATTTCCACACAAAGATTTATTCAGTCTCCATGCCGCTGTAGCTCCCTGTCAAAACGAAAGGTTAGATATCCAAAGAAATTTCTCAGCAAATAATTATAGCATACCAATAACCCAAACTCTGTGACTGCACTCGCTATTCACGAATTGGAACAGTTACTTCCTCATGTTTCATTCCTTCTGCTCTTCTGCTGCTTTGGTTTGGTTGTAGTAGAGTTCCAGCGGAGTTATCCCAAATGTGACACTCCACCATATAAGGAGTCGCATTGCACCAGAGGTCAATTTTTAGTTATTGACAAGTTATTTATCTGCAATAAAAAGACTATACAATACAAAAAACAGATTGAAAGTCGGACAATTCTGTGCAAAGTTATTACAAATTGAAATAATAGACTGCAGGATGTGACAAGATGAGAAACGGGCAAGTTTATTTTCGTAACAGGATGTTAGAATGAGGGCTTGGGTATTTTCAAAACATATTTAAAGGCAAAAAGAACAAAAATTATGCCTTGAAATTTCATTACAAGGTAGAATAACGGATATAGCTTAGTATTCAATCAAAATCTCAAAATTGACAACTTGACCCCGACCTGCCTCTAATGGCTCCTAGCGCAAAATTGGATAATGTGCTAAGCGACTCATTTCGTGGTGGAGCGTCACAAATAGGAACTGTACATCTATCAACAATCACTATTATGCAGACTTCACTTACCTTTTTCAATTACAGTCTCTTAATATACACAACACTAGACGACTCCTACTAGCACAGGTAAAGACTGGAAAATTCCAGAATTTTCAAGATCTCTCCAGAACATTCTGAAAAGTTAAGGAATTCTCCAAAAGACCGTATAATACTCTGGAAACTTGTAAAACCTCTAAGGATACTGTAGATTGTGATGAAAACGGCTAGAATTTCTTAAAATACAGTAAAAAAAAAATCTGGAAAGGTTTAGAATTTCTTAGAATTAGAATACAGTAGAACATTTCACAACCTTTATGAACATTCCAGAAACTTCCCAGTCTGAAAATAGGCAGAAAACTCATGCAAGCATTGATGTTGTTTTTAATGATAAAATCATCAATACATGTATCACCACGAAAAGAATGTCACATGTGACAACATTCATGATACAAAACATGCCCTTTATAGCAACCATAACAATCTGTGTGCAAGGAAATCTGAAATTTTTTTTATACATCAAACATGACCATCCTTCAAAATGTAATGCCAAGATTGCCTTCATCTATGACAAGTTTTACCATAACTACCACTATCTCTAATAAAGGGGGGAAAATCCTCTGAAGTCGAAATGTGGATGCCTATAAGGCGAGATCCTTGAAAACAGCCATAAAGTCATTAATTTTGACAATGACTTTGACTTTGACTTTAACTTCGACTTCGACTTTCACACACACACACACACACACACACACACACACACACACACACACACACACACACACACACACACACACACACACACACACACAACACACACACACACACACACACATCGCGCACGCGCATTCTATAAGGGTAAGGAGAAGGAGGAGAGAGGGGAAAGACATCCTAAAAACTAAAAGCTGATACATATTTGGCATTGCTGTTCTAATAGTTGTACATTTTCTTCTTTTCAAGTGTATGTCACGTACAGATCAAATGAAACCATCAGATGCTTTTTCTCCCTGTCCTTTACTTTTGCTTGGATAGTTTATGTTTGGGCAGTCTGGCTGTGCTTACGGCATGTCATGATTTGATTTTTTGTCCCCCCCCCCCCCCCCAACAAAAAAATCAATTATAAAATAATTAATAAAGAAAAAGAAACTTAAGTGTGAAATACCCAGATTTATGACTTTATGTGATTGCTCCGAAAATAAGGAAGTGTTGGATGTTTGGTTAACTTGTGTGTACTATGTAGATGGAGACTAATTCGTGTTCTTTTTGTTTTGTTTTCTTCCTGAAATGAATTAAAGCAGTGTACTACGTTCGTTACCAAAGATGCACTGTATCTAGCTGTTCTTACCTTGAAAAAAAAAACCCAAACATTTATATACATATGACGAAATAACAAAAACAAAAGAAATGATAAAACAGTTATCTTCTATATCAATAGAGGTCGATTCAAATCACTTACTTCTGATCTTGAGCATGCTTTTGTTGCGGTGCTTGCTTGCTTTTGCGCCGTGTATGTGTGTGGTGTGTGTTGGTTGTGTGGTGTGTCATGTTTGATGTGGTGTGGTAGTGTAGATGTTAACGGTGCGCGCGCAAAAAGAAATATTGAACCATACCCTTTTAATTTTCTTAGAAGGGTGTTCAAAATATTACAGTCTTTCTATATATCTTCTGATTTTTAATTGAACTCATGACCATTGCAATGAATTTCGCTCGAGAAATGATGTATTTCTCAAAGATCAATTTCACGCCTCGGCGACTTTAATTGGGCCCGTTTCATATCATTTTTCTCAGATTCAAACCAATGATAATGATTTTTTTCGACTTGTTTTT
This sequence comes from Stramonita haemastoma, assembly GCA_030674155.1. NCBI lineage: Eukaryota > Metazoa > Mollusca > Gastropoda > Neogastropoda > Muricidae > Stramonita > Stramonita haemastoma. Next base: position 24,861,165 of record CM060324.1, on the reverse strand, counting down.
GTTTTTACACGGAATGTTTCCAATGAATAGACACTGCATCTTGAGCCTGTATTTCACACCGATTGCATTTCAAAGCCAAGTTATAAATTCTGAGTACGTAAAATCTTTGATTATTATTTTTCATCTGTATAAAACGTATACCAAATCTTGTGATTCAGTTCTATGAATTATATATATTACTATATATATATTATTTATTAAGATGAAATCAATGAACATAGAAATGAATGAGAGGAGAGATGATAGATGTTGAGAGCGATCAAAGATCATGGAGCAGTAAGAAGAGAGGAAGAATGAAAATAGACATATCGATTATTGTGGAGTTGAGTCGTAATCTTGATTTCTGTTCCTTTTTTCCTGTCATGTATAATATATTATGTTTATGTATTGATATGTATTAGTATGATATTATGTATAGATGATGAATGTATGGTAAATGAGTAGTATATGTATGTGTTTGTTGTCTGTTGTGAGTATATGTTTATGTATGTATGTAATGTATGTATGTATGTATGTATGTATGTATGTATGTTATGTATGTATGTATGTAATATGTATGTATGTATGTATGTATGTATGTATGTATTGTATGTATGTATGTATGTATGTATATGTATGTATGTATGTATGTATGTATGTATGTATGTATGTATGTATGTATGTAGTAAGTATGTTATGTATCATTAGTTAGTGAGTGTGTTGATGTAGGAGGCACTAGGTATGGTATTTCTTTTTGCTGATTTACGAAATGATTTTACTTTTTTTTTCAATGCATTATTTAATAACCAGCTTCTGTTTTTATACTATGGAGAAAGGTTAAATGAACATCTATATGACAACACAGAATGTCTCAGACTACAGCTCTGGTCAGTGAAATGTCAGCAATGTCTCCAATCTCCATGTGGGTGAGGGAAAATCAAACTTCATGTCATCCAGATTCTGGGTTAATCGATTTTCTCTTTTCTTGGCTACAGCTCCGAGGTTCACCAACGGTGAGGTTTTAGGGTATGCCACCATTTTTACCCACCATTTAGGTCGCTTAGTTTCGATTTCGGGGATGTCTAAACATCACACCAGTGAGCATGCGGTTTCTTTTGTTAATGTTGTTGTTGTTGTTGGAGTTTTATTGTTGTTTGTTGGGGGAGAGGGGGGTGGGGGTTGAAGTCACCCCGGCCGTTCTTACTTGCACGAGTGTTCCTACTCTTCCGGAAAGCAGAACAGATTGTAATTTTAACACGTGTGCAAGATTTTCCATGTGCGTTCGTTTGCACATGGGGCATCGGTGTATATACATAACTATCTGAAAGACTTCGGAGGAGTGAATCAGTCCTCGTGATAACTCCCGGATAAGAAATAAATCCTTTGAACAATGGCGGCTCGATCCCAGGCCGTCAACTCACAAGTGGAACACTCTAACCACTGGGCTACCCTTGCCCCCCCCCCCCCCCACCCACCCCCACCCCCACCCCCCAACTCTTCCTCTCACACCATTGGTTTAATTAAGAATGCAAATAAGCAGAAGCAAGTTCATGTCACCATGTCGAAATGGGTTCAAAAATTCCCCTAAAATAATTTGCATTAAAAAAAAAAAGACTTGGCATGTGTCTGCTGCGCTGGAGTTCCATTGCATATTGATTTCAGAATGTTCATTCCGCAAACTGCATGTCTCTTGGGTTATGGAAATGAGAGTTTGGTTTTTTTTCTGAAAAAAAACATGTTATCATGAGCCGTGTGCCTTTGAAGCCTGATCCCTTACAAGATGGTGGTAGTCGTGGTGGTGTGGTGGTGTGTGTGTGTGTGTGTGTGTGTGTGTGTGTGTGTGTGTTGTGTGTGTTGTGTGTGTGTGTGTGTGTGTGTGTGTGTGTGTTGTGTGTGTGTGTGTGTGTGTTGTGTTGTGTTGTGTTTTTGTGTGTGTGTAGTGTGTGTGTGTTGTGTGTGTGTGTTGGTGTGTGTGTGTTTTGTTTTGTGTGTTTTGTGTGTGTGTTGTGTTTGTGTGTGTGTGTGTGTGTGTGTGTTGTGTGTGTGTGTTTGTGTTGTGTTGTGTTGTGTTGTGTTGTGTGTGTGTGTGTGTGTGTGTTGTGTGTGTGTGTGTGTGTGTGTGTGTGGTGTGTGTGTGTGTGTGTGTGTGTGTGTGTGTGTGTGTGTGTGTGTGTGTGTTGTGTTGTGTTGTGTTGTGTGTGTGTGTGTGTGTGTGTTGAGTGTGAATGAGTGTTTCGCTTGTGTGCTCAAAAGCATCTGCTGGATGATTGAATACTGGTTTTTTTTTCTGAAAACCAAATGTCAGCTCTTTCAGCTGTAAATATGCTTCTAATCATATCGAGCCCCCTCCCCTCCACCAACCAACCACTGAGATTCGTAATATTTCAATATCTGTTGTTTCAACACAGAGAGTTCCTCCATAGAGCCAATATTTTACAACAAGTACCGATAGATTGTTAGATGACATTTTGAATACTTTTTTCTGTTGTTGTTGATGATGATGTTCCTCATTTGTTCAACCATTTTCCAAATCCTCGTTAAAAAAAAATTACCGAAACTGTTTTTTTTTAAAACACAGATCCTTTTCTAACAATTAAAGTTTTAACATTGTACCAATGCTCACATTTTAATAAGAATATTTCAAAAGTTACATTGATAATATTATGCAGTTTGGGAAGGGCTTGGGAGAAATTTAATATTGATGAAAACCTAACCTGCCTCTGCAACTTTTTGCTCAAATTTTTTTCATCCAATGCTGAGACAGCAACTCCAGAGGCCCTGACAAATACTGAGGTGCGCTGAAGGCCCTTCAGGGGTCCGAAGAGCTTGTCCCTCATCGGCAGGTTAGTAGGCCAGATATCGGCCCTCAGGTTTGGGTGTGTTGGACAGATCTGGAGGAAGCGTTCCACTGTCACATTGCAGGATGACCAACGTGGTACTTGGTGAACATGTGATGTCTGAGCTGAGTCTGCAGTGTCCAGTCCTCAGTCACACGAATGGTCACTTTGGTCTTCACTGGGCGGGAAGAAGTAGTCATCCTTATTGTTGAAATCAGGGTGCTGCTGAAGCCACCTTCTCTTTTGCTTTTCCTTTGCACAAAATGGTTTAGATTCACAAGACATACAACTTCTCTGACTGCTAGCTGCTCCGTTATTTCAATCAGTGGTTTAAAATTGAGAGGGCGAGAGGGAGAGAAAGGGAGAGAGGGGAGAGAGAGAAAGGAGAGGAGAGAGAGAGAGGGAGAGAGAGAGGTGTGTGTGTGTGTTCTGTGTGTGTCTGTGTTTGTGGCTGTCGCTGTCTGTCTGTCTGTCTGTCTGCTAGTGAGATAGGCCCGAAGCAAAACAATAAAGAAAGAAGCATTTGCATTCTTTTCCTTCCTCGCTGGAACTGCGAAGTTCACCAATGGTAATATTTTCCGTATACAACCAATTCCCCCCCCCCCCCCCCCTGGAGGTAACCGCATTCTGACATCGGGTGTATATGCTGGGTATGTTCATGTTTCCGTAACCCCCCGAACGCTAACATAAAGCACGGGATCTTTAATACGTACATTTGACCTTTTCCATGTGTATATACACGAAGGAAATTATGGCACAGGCAGGTCTGCACTTGAAGTTAACCTGGGAGATCGTAAAAATCCCCACCCTTAAATTGACCAAACGCCGGCAGGATTCAAACCTACAACTTCATAGACCCATGAGATTGAAATCAAACGGTCTTAAACCACTCGGCTATAGCGTCCGTCAAAGTGGACAGTGTGAAATTGAGAGAGCTAATGTTTGTTTGTGAAATGGGTCCAATGTTTAAAAAAAAAAAAGCATTCGCATTTTGAAAAACGAGTTAGCATATCTCTTATGAAGCACCATCACGTATTGATTTTACCATTTTCCTTTTGTAGAAGGCAGACCTGGTGGGTTCTGGAAAGGACATATTAAAAAAAAAACACTCTGAAATAGTGGTTTTCCTCTGCGTGCCACATTTGAGGCCACATCTGTTATTAGGTGATAGCGGTGGCGATTCCACTTGTGATGATTGTCATCTGTGTGTGTGTGCGTGCGTGCGTGCGTGCGTGTGTGTGTGTGTGTGTGTGTTTGTATGTACATGTGCGTGTTTGTGTGTATGTATGTCTGTGTGAGTTTGTGTATGTGTGTGTGTTTGTATGTGTGTGTGTGTGTGCGTGTGTTTGTGTGTGTTTGTATGTACGTGTGTGTGTTTGTGTGTATGTATGTCTGTGTGAGTTTGTGTATGTATGTGTATATGTGTGTGTGCGCACGCGCGTCTGTGTGTGTGAGAGAGAAAAACAGACAGAAGACAGACAGAGACAGAGACAGAGGCAAAGATGCAGACAGAGAGACAGACACAGACCGAAGACTGGACAGACAGACAGAGAAAAAAAAGAGAAGAGGGACACTAACAGTAACATTGACACGGATGAAAATGGACAGACAAAGCCAAAGAGACGGAAAGAAACCATCAGACAGACAGAACAGACAGACAGACAGACAGACAGACAGACAGAGACAGACAGACAGACAGACAGACAGATACATACAGACAAGGAGACAGAGGCAGAGACAGAGAGACAGGCAGACAGACAGACAGACAAAAGGCTGGATGTATTGATCATGCAATCGCATTAGGGTAACAGCCTAATGATGCACCGTTTGTGGCCGCGCATAGAGAGAGAGAGAGAGAGAGAGAGAGAGAGAGAGAGAGAGAGAGAGAGAGAGAGAGAGAGAGAGAGAGAGAGAGAGAGAGAGAGAGAGAGAGAGGAGGGAAGAGAGAGAGAGAGAGGAGAGAGAGAGAGAGAGAGAGAGAGAGAGAGAGAGAGAGAGAGAGAGAGAGAGAGAGAGAGAGAGAGAGAGAGAGAGAGAGAGAGAGAGAGAGAGAGAGAAGAGAGAGAGAAAAGAGAGAGAGAGAGAGAGAGAGAGAGAGAGAGGAGAGAGAGAGGGAGGGGGGGGGGGGGGGGTAGGGGCAAATCGAAGACTGAAGAAGAAAACCTGATGAGGTTTTGAATGCAGTTAATTCATCAGTCACGCAGTTCTGAGCTTCTTGAGGCAATCGCCATAAATAGAAGTAGCAGCAGCAGCAGCAGCAGTAACAGCAGCAGCAGTACAGTAGCAGCAGTAGCAGCGGCAGTAGCAGCAGCAGTAGCAGCATGTGCAGAAACTTAGGCAGCATCAGCTGTAGCAGAAACAGGAACAGTGGTAGCAAACGTAGTAGTAGTGGTAGCTGTAGCGACAGTAGCGGTAGCAAAAATACCGGAAGCAACAGAAGCCAACAGCAACAACACCAACAGTAGTACCAACATAATGCAGTTACCCCCAAAAAAAAAAAAAAAAAACACAAAAAAAACAGACCCAAACCAAAGATTGCAGACAGTCTTGTGCATGGTATTTTTGCATGCGCACATATCACATGGAACAATCTGCGACTTGAACTGATCTGACTTTTCCATTGCCTTTTTCAGAAACCATGGGGCCTGCATGGGGACGGGATAGCCTGGGGGTTAGAACGTTGTGTTCGTGGCCTGGTGACACGGGTTCGAACCAGAGCCGTCTGAGACGCCTTTTCAAGGAAGCCTTAAACCCTGGATTTTAACATCAGTGCCAACTCAGTTCCCCCAAAAGTCCTTCGGATGAAACTATAAACCGATGTTCTGTGTGCAAACGCATGCAGAGCATCTTGCGCACTCTTTCAGACCTGTTTCGCTTTACCGGAGAGTAGGCCATTGTGTTTCGGTGGGAACGGAGGAAAAACTTACAAAACTGCATACCCGGAGGACTGGGTGTAAAAAAAAAACCCGCAGATGAGTAATTATTCCATTATCCTCGAAATAAAAGAATACGGTAAACAGAGCAATGAATGAAACATTCATCGTCATGAATACTGTAAATATCAAACACAAAAAAAAAAAAAAAAAAAAACAAGCAGCCAGCCAACCAAACAAAATCTCTTGAGAACTTGAACCTATTTGTCTAACTTGACCATATGTCTGTACGTTTGTTTGTCTGTCCACTGTTTTTGTCGGTATGTTTGCTCGTCCCTCTGTTTGTTCATATGCTTGCATTACGTGTATATCGCACTGTCCACTCTTTTGCTGCCTCCACTTCTGTAGCGTTCTTGTCTAGCTGTTCTCACGCCGCTCTTTCCCCTATCTCCTCCCCAGCCATGCCCAGATTTGTATTGCGGCTTCAAGGTAAATAATCCACGGGTAGCCTTTCAGTATCAGACTTGTTGTAGGGCCACCAGCCAGAGGAGTCCTGCACTGCTGCTGGGTCACTTAGGTGGTGTTCAGTGGTGCCTGTTCTGAGCTAACATAGGCAGAGGAGTCCTGCACTGCCGCACTGCTGCTGGATCACTTAGAAGGTGTTCAGTGGTGCCTGTTCTGAGTTAACACAGGCAGGACACCACCTACTTATCGCCCCAACTGACGACAGTGTTAGCTCAGTCGTGAAGCCAGACTGAGTGAGAAGCCCACCCGTGAAGGGGACCACCACAATGTCCCTCAGCCATCATCTCCAGCCAGCCTCCAACGCCTGAAGGTTTCCACACAAACTACCGCATGCACAGAAATGTTTGGGGAAACCGAAGCAGGCGACCATGCGACCACAGCAATCGGGGCCATGTTTTGAACTGCATGCTGATCACTAGAGATTACGATGATGAAACGATACTGCCACGGAAACATACCTGACAGAACTGTGCTCTACGCTGCCTACCATGATACCTCCTGGCATCAACAGGTATCCACAGATACAGACACCTGCAGTGTTGGCAGGGCAGGTAATTGGAGCACCACTCTCAAAATGGCATCCATAAAGGGGATGAAGCTCAACCGTGTGGCCCCAATCTTCTCCCCAAAAGCCCATACCAAACTCAATCTGGGTAGGAGCCGGCCGGAGTCCGAAAATCCCAATGACTCTGATGGGATTCAAACCTGCGACCTTCCGTAAACCAAGGCACTAACCACAGCGCCATGGTTAGTGGTACATTGTTCTATTTTGTTTGTGTAACTAAGTGTAGTAGATATATTTCAAATAGTTTTTTTGGTTGTATCTTTTTGTATCTATCAGCCATTTTGAAAATTAAACAAGTTTGTTATAATAAAAAAAATCAAATTTTAGTCCAACTTTGTCTCTGTTAAAGAAATCCACAGTCTTTTTCCAGCCATCGCAACCATCATCTTGCAATGTCTCAAAAACTTTACCATAGTTTAATCCTTTTCTGTAAAGAAAACCAGCCCATAAAAACAAACAAATAACAACTAACAAACAAATTAAACTTGATCCCACCCCCACCCCCCCCAAAAAAAAAAAAATCTTCAAAAATACTCCGACCTATTTCAAAACTTTTCCTTTCCCAAAATAGCTGCGAAAATTATCCTGGATACATTTATCTTCCAAACAAAAATTGCTCTTCAAATAATTATTATCTCCACATTTTAAAAAGCCACCCCCCACCCCTCTCCGTATCCAGCCATTTCCTCGGCACCAAATCTGCAGCAAGCACTAAACCGAGATTAGATTTGCAGTAAATAGAAGCCTGGATAAATCTCCTGTCCCATAGATAAAAAACAACAACAACAACAACAACTGAAAATCCTGCATTATTCTGGTCCCACAAATAAAACACTTTGGACGCGTGCATCTTCGTTAATTCCTCTTCGACCGCCTCTGGTCAATAGCGCAAAATAGACAGCACTGCATCTCCCTGGAAATAGACAGTGGAGCCACATCAACTTGCCTGCCCTGCCTGCCTGCCTGCCTGCTGCCTGCCCTGCCTCTGCCTGCCTGCGCCTGCCTGCCTGCCTCTTGTCTGCCTGTGTGAGGACTGGAACAGAGTGGTCTGTATGGAATTTTCAGGGGGCGGTCCGCGCTTCAGCTTTCCTCTGTTTTGTTGTCCGACTCTTTGTCTGTCTGTCTGTCTGTCTGTGCGTTTGTCTGTCTCTGTCTGTCTCTGACTGTTTGTCTGTCTGTCTGTTTGTCCGTCTGTCTGTCTGTCTGTCCGTCTGTCCATCGTCCGTCTGTCTGTCTGTTTGTTTGTCTGTCTGTCTGTCTTTCTGATTTTGTCTATGTCTTCTCTCTGTCTCTCTCTCTGTATCTGCCTTTTCTCTGTCTGTCTGTCTGTCTCTCTTTCTGTTCCCCCCCCCCTCTCTCTCTCTCTCTGTTCCATTCTCTGTCTCTCTGATTCTGTTTATGTCTTCTCTCTGTTGTCTTCTCTCTGTTCGTCTCTCTCTGTGTCTGTCTCTTTCTTTCTGCTCCCCACTCTCTCTGTCTCTCTGTTTCTTTGTATTCTCTCTATGTCTCTCTCTGTGTTTTTGTCTTTTTTCTGTCTCTGTTTCTCTCTCTGTCTCTCTCTCTGTCTCTGTCTCTTGTCTCTGTCTCTCTCTTTCTGTGCGTGTGCGTGCGTGCGTGTGTGTGTGTGTGTGTGTGTGTGTGTGTGTGTGTGTGTGTGTGTGTGTGTGTGTGTGTGTTTTTGATTTGATTTGATTTGATTTATTTTGATTTATTTTTTTTATATCGAGGATAATGGAATAAGCATTCTTGTGCTTTTTTCATTCAGTCCCCGATTGTATGCAGTTTTGTAAATGTCATCTGTGTGTGTGTGTGTGTGTGTGCGTGCGTGCGTGCGTGCGTGCGTGCGTGCGTGCGTGCTGTGTCGTGCGTGCGTGCGTGCGTGCGTGCGTGCGTGCGTGCGTGCGTGCGTGTGTGTGTGTGTGTGTGTGCGTGCGTGCGTGTGTGAGGATAGAGGAGCAGTGAGGGTTGGAGACAGTGGCTTAGATGAAAGTTTTTAGGGTGATGGTGGTTGGTGGTGGTGGTAAAGTTGCTTTTTTTCTTTTGGGTATTGTATTTTTATTTCTAAATTTGGTGGGTTAGGGGGAAATTATTTTTCTTCTGTTTGTTCATTTTCTCTGTTCTTTTTTTATTTCTCGGATATAGACTTTGTTTAGCTAAAAATAAAGTTTTGGAAGAAGACGATCAGAGACTAGAGCTGGTTTGTTGGTTAGTTTCTTCGTATGTCTGTTCTAGTGTCTGTTTGGAGCGCTGGCAAGTAGGCCTACTCTTTTTCTTTCATTCTTTTCTTGATTTTTATTAATTTTTTTATGTTATTATTTTGTCACACGACATACAGACATATTTGAGGATGTACGAATACTAGCAGGTTTTAATTTCTTTAGTACGCAGATGATTAAAAGAAACCACGCGTAAAGGGTCTTTTTGTTTATATCAGCGCTAAGAAAGTGCAGACACAATATCCACCACATATCCAGGAGTTTATCAGCACGGTTGGTATTGAAGTTTGTGAATAAAACATCCGCTGGGTAAACATTTTCTTTGCTTTTAAACGAATGACAATAATTTATAAGCTCAACTTAGAAAAATCATGTAGATTACAAACACAGGATAGGATAGCTCAGTAGTAAGAGCACTCGGTTTCCTCCAGCCAAGGGTTTTTTTCAGTTCTAAAATTGTATGTATTTATTTTATTTTATTTTTTTCTTTGTACATATATTTTTTTAATTTTTCAAATAGAATACAAAAAACATAATTCGGAAACATACTCCCCATGCCCACAAACACACGAACTTTTACCATCCTAGAAAGTCATAAGAACAAAACAGGACCAGTATCATCGTTACCAACAACCCCCTTTCTGAACCCTACAATAATCGTGTACAGAAACATGGTCACTAATCCTCCAGCCAAGGTTAAGCAGCATCGAGCGTGGTTACCAAGTGGATGGGTGACCGTTTGCGAGCCTTGGTTTCAGTACAGTCCCCCCAGTTTACCCAGTTGCAAATGGATACCTGCCCTCTTTAGGGTCACGGAAGGTAAAGCAGCTAGGGAGAGATGGGCGCAGCTCTCAGTGTGCTGGCCCCCTATAGAAGCTGAGGTCTCTGATGCCTCTCTCCCCTACGACCACAGAGGTTATGGGATACCTTTACCCTTTACCTTTTACAAGTAGAGAATAAGTGGTTGGACACAAATCTATTCCGATGAATCGTCAGTATTGACTAGGCATTAGAAACAATCCCAGCTGAAAAATGGAAGGATAATAACATGAAGAAAAGCACAGACAAGACGATGGTGATGGATAGAGGAAAACAAGAAAAGAAAGGAAGTGTATTGATCGTGTTACGAGTCCTGGCCATGATATATTCGTGTTGTAGTGTGTGTTTAAAAGTATGTGTTGGGCTGTCGAGTCATGTTTTGTGTTGTATTGAATTGTATTGTATAGTCTTGAGTTGCCTAAAGTTTATTACACTGTATGATATTGTTGCACTGTATTTTTTTTTCATTGCATTGCGCTGTAGAATTACATTGTATTGTTCTGTCATGTAGTGTGCTGCATTGCTTTCCATTGTCTCGTGTTGCATTGCATTGTATGGCATTGTTTTTTATGTTTTGCATTACACTGCGTTGTATTGTATTGCATTGCATTGCATTGTCTTTATCTAATTGTATTGTATCGTATTATGGCGTATTTTATTGCATTACATTGTATTGAATCGTATTTCGTTGTATTGTATTGTACTGTATTGCATTGTACTGTCTTGTATTGTACTGCATTGTATTGTATTGTATTGTACTGAACTGTACAGTATTGTACTGTATTGCATTGTGTTGTATTTTATTGAATTGTATTGCATTGTGATAAATAGTATTGTATTGTGATGTAAATCGTGTAGTGTTAAATGTTCCTTTCAGTCACAGTAGAGTTCTCCGCGCGAAATGAAATGTGCTGTCCTGGGGAAGGCATCGTCACCACAAGCACACCATAACATCTTCACGTTTCCAATCTGCAGCTGTGGCTGCTTCCTGTGACAATTGCTGTTTTTTCTACAGAATTTTGCCAGCACTGAACAGACCAGTCGCGTCGTTGTCGTGGATTCTTTTACGTGCACTAATTGTAAGTTACACATAGGATCTCAGCTTATCGCTTCATCCGCGAAACTAGTTCCCAGATTACCACTCATGGGTAAATGAATAGGGGGAGGGGGGAGTCTGGGTTTAGACTAGAGTTTTTGTTTAGTATTTCCTTCCTCGGTCAGAGCTCCCAAGTTCACCAATTGTGGGGTTTTGTGAATGCTACCGTTTTTTCCCATCAGTGAGGTAGCCGCATTTCGACTTCGAGGATGATGCATCGATGTCTAAACACACACCTATGTGCCCGCGTTCTGTTGCTTAAAAACGTCATCTGTTGATACCGGCACGACATGGCCCTTCTTTCGAGAGATGAAATGAGTTTTAACGTGTGCGCAAAATGTTTTCCGTGCGCTACACACAAGACCTTGATTTAGAGTTTCATCCAATGAATTTCCGGAGGGAATGAAGTCAGTACTGATGTTAACTTCAGGAAAAAAATCCCCTTGAACAGGTGCTTCAGGGGTGGCTCAATCCCGGCCAGACAATCAGATCCAATGCAAAACGCTGTAACCACTAGGCTATCCCGCCCCCTTGACGAGGAATGGAACCTGCCACTTTAGCTTTTGTGAATGGGTGTGTGACAGCAAAGCTATCAACCCTCCTTCTTGGGCCAGTTCTACTCCGAGGAAGTCTCATTAATGAGTAGGTAGAGAAAGAAAAACAAGGGCTAAAACATGTAAGGAAAACAAACTAAGAAGATAACAAAAACACAAACACAGACATTAGCACAAAAAACCCTGGGTCTGTGTATTGATCATACTATGACATTAGGAGTATTTGTTGTTACGCATTTTATTGCCCG